>LPNX010117238.1:205488-288201 GCA_001517045.1 Pseudotsuga menziesii | reverse complement strand
AAGAGCTATTTGAAGGCTATTGGACTCTTTTTCTATCTTCTCTATATCACATGTCTACAAGGAATTGAATATAGAGGTAGATCAATTATCAAAAAATGCATTGCTTTTGGTGTCTGGTCAGACAAAGATAGCAGAAGTTCGAGAAAGATAGCAAAAAATGAATAAAGAGATATTTTTGGAGGGGAAGAATGATGTATGAAATCTCATGCTACTGTAATGTACTATCATGCTAAAATGATGAATCTCTGAATGAATATATTGGGGAACAGTTCACATACACTCTTTGTGAATGATGATGTGCCTTCATGTGCTTGGAAATATATATGATAACTGAATGCAAGTCCTTTGAGGACAATCCACTATCATTCTTCTTGAATGATGGATATTTTCCATTTGGTATATATATATATATATACATACACACACACACACACACACACACACACACACATATGTGTGTGTGTGTGTGTGTGTGTGTGTGTATAGATATGTATGTATGTATATATATGTATACATATACATATATACATACATATATGTATATGTATACATATATATACATACATACATATCTATACAAACATACATACATACATACATACATATATATATATATATATATATATATATATATATATATATATTTTGTAAAATTCGAGCTTATATTAAACTAAAAAAGAGAGTTTTTAGCATGCATTTTCTAGATGTAATGACTAGACTAGAAGATCCAAGGCTGTAGCCAACAAATATTCATGTCTGAAAAATCTAAGCCTTGTTAAGTCTAAGAGTCCAACTTTAAGCAAGCAACTACATAAGCATAAGGACCCCCCATAGGGTTATGATCCACAAAAATTAAATTGGGGACTTCAGAAAAATGAAGATAGAGATGAACTGAGACAGAACAAATACTAATCCTCATTAGAAATTGTAACATAGGAAGGGAATGCACCTACGTATTCCCATTTGGAAGTATGTGCAACAATATTTGGGTGGTAGAACATGATCTATGAGGCCAAATGTCATGACAAAGGTGATTTGCTAAAGCTATTTCCTATGATATCATGGGCCAATGCATCCAACTTTCCATTCATGTTCTCATACATAATAACTTGATTTTGGGAAAGATGCCATATGCCCTCTTTCAAACTATCCAGTCTAGTTGCACCGAGGGATTCCTCATTTCTTCTTGAAATTTTACTTGCACAAATTCGTACATAGCGATGCTGAAGAGAGATTTCATTGTCCAAACCATAACCATGGTTTTGGTTTTCCTTGTCTCCTGGCTTCTAGAGGAGCACAAATCTTCAACCAATCCTCCATATTCATCCTTGAGCTTCTACACATTGGGGATTTTATTTTCCCATATTAGCCTCTTCTCTGTATGCTTAGCGTAGTCACGATCCCAGTTACTAACAAAGGATTCAAAGAATCCTTTCTTATTCTCGATCCCCTCAGCACCTACACTGTATGAGAAATATTAGGGACATTTACCATATTGAGCTTGTGGTATTGGTTCAAACCATAGTGAAGCCATAAAAATTGTGAAACCAAACTAAAGCTTACCACGGTTCAGTGATAAGTTAAACAAACAGTTTCTCAACAAGGGTACCTTGCAAAGAATGGTAAGGATAGCCCAAATCAATAACTCAGATGCAAATATGGTGCTAAAAGTGGCCTCTCCAATGAAGGAGGCACTCTATCTCACAATCTCCCTACCCATCATGGAGGAAATTATCACACAAATCCATGAATTCCCACACAAGTGTGTTATCTAAGGTCTGTACTAATATCTTGTCACCTTGCTAAAGGTCATACTTCTCCCACATCCAATCCATTATATTTGTGCTCATCACATAAAGGTTTGGGATATGGGATCACCACCTTCCAACTCGTCTTTCCGATCACACTCATCATCCATCCAAGTGCCCTTATTAAAGGTTTGTGTTTTCATTTCAATGACACTCATCGTGGGGGTGCATGTCTTGAAAGATAATCCTGACACAATATTATTTGAGAGTATAATTAACAACTTCTAACCCTGATTGTTTGCATTCCTCTTAAGGGTGATCCACCCAGTAGCTATCCAACCAATATGCCAGCTTCTTAGCATCTTGCCGAACATGGTGAGGCAATAGGGCATGGAAACTGTGAAGGATGAAATCCGAAGCATCTATTTTAGTATCCAGTTTCCAATTCGGTTTGATTTTTCTTACATTGGATTCATTGAGAAGTTGATTCATAATCTGCACCATAATCTTGGAATCCCCATCAACTATAAGTTTTTTGTATCCAGTTTCATTTGTAATTCATATTCCCTTAAGCATCCCACATAAATCTAATGCATTGTTGCTTTTCAAGCCCAATGAGTCTACAAAGAATCTAAGGATTCTTCTCCTACCATCCCTGAAAACTCCATCGAACCCTGTAGGACCAGGATTTCCCCGACTAGCCCCAATTAAAATTCAACTTCACAAATCCTTCTCTTGGAGGAGACCAAGAGGAGTGGCTCTTAGTGCTAAGACATGGTTTTAGGATTCTTGTTTGGATCAAGTTTTGGATAATATCCCATGCAAAGAGAATAACCATATCTTGGGATTGATAGTTCCATTCCTCAGGGGGAAATTAAGCCACAAGAATATTTTCATGGATACTTGAATAAATTCTTTTCCATATCTGACCAGTTGAAAGGATCATGTATTTAAAGAGTCACAAATTTCTCTCTTTCCATATATCCCATAGAAGAAACCCCAAAACTAACCTCTAAGTTATGTTGACTATGTTGTTGTTGGAGATCTGTTTGCACCAGTTAGCTAAAGTTTCCCTGATGCTTGATTTGTTTTGTTCTAATTTTCGAAAAGTAATATCTCCTTTGTCCCATAGATGTTGAATGAAGGAATAGTGGTTTAAAATATTCTCAACATCCTCTTCTGCATATATACACATATGACATATATGGAACTTCAAATCCTATTTTGATAATTTTATCTCAATCCATAATTTTGCTCCAAGAAACTAGCGAGAGGAAAGCGGAGACCTTAGGACAAATATTTTGATTCCAAATATTCACTTGTCGCTCTAGTTGCTGATTGGACAACAAAGAATAAGCCTCTTTGAGGATGAAATTCCCTTAGCCCCAACAAAGAATGTACTATCCCTATTGAAACATGATCTTTCTAGTTTGCACCTCTTCCCAAAACAGGCACCAATTGTTATTGGGAAGGGAAAAGGGCAGGAGGCCAAAGGGATGGTTCATGCCACTATCGAAAATGAGAATTACCCATTTTAGTATTCCATAAGTTGGATACCAAGAAAATATTGGGGGCGAATGTTTCATGTTAAAGAGGAAAAATATATTGCAAGGAGTTGAGTTTAAACCTTTGTTTCTAAGAGTTATCCCAAAACATTTCATATTTACCATTGTGAATTTCCTAGAATGCATGTTCTTGGATGAGGCCACTGTTTTGCCAAGTTGTGCTCCATATGAGTGACTCTGAGTTTGTTTTTTGAATGCGAATAAGGTCCTCTCGATTAATGTCCTAATAATATTTGTTCTTCCAATTTTTTTCCTAAACATCCTCTGGGGTGGTAATCCATCTCCACCATAGCTTAGATGACATGGATCTGTTTTTTCAGGAACTCTCAATCCTAGACCCCCTAGGAGTTTGGGGTGACAAAGTTTGTTCCAAGAGACCAGGTCCCACTTCCTCTTTCTTCCCTGAGTTCCTCTTCAAAGGAAAGTCATTTGCAGGGATCTAATTTCAATTAAGAATATTTTGGGAGTAACAAAGATGGAGAACAAGTAGGAACACATTCTTCTTAGCGCATAATTACGGAGGATGAGTTGGCCAACAATGTTAATAGAATGAAAAGAATAGTTGGAAAGACATTGTTCCATTCTAGAAACCAGATTTCTCCAAGATTTATGGCCAAAGATAGAGGAGACGAGAGGGGATCCCAGGAAAGTGGAGGAAACATAACCTCTTCATAAGGATAGGAGTCAAGAGATTACAAGATGTAAGATTATTGGTATATTAAAAATGAATATTTTCGATTTGGCATTATTAAGGGAAAGACTCGAGGTCTCCACGAAGTTTGAAAGAAGAAATTTAAGGAATATTGATTTTCACATGGTTTATGTAGCCAAAATCATGGTATCATCAACAAACTGGAGGTGGGATGCCTTATTATCATCATTAGCAGGGCACAAGCTAGGGAGGATATTGTTGTGGATTAAAGCCTTCAGGGATGTACCAAGGCCTTCAATCATGATAATGAATAGGAAGGGTGAAAGGGGATTTCCTTAACTAACTCCCTGAGTGGAGGAGAATGTCAAGGAGGGAGAACCATTCAAAATAATGGAGAATAAAGCAGGCAAGGATAGGGCCATGATCGACCAATGTACCTAGTGTGGGGAGAAACATAAGAAAATAATATTTTTTTCCATTTATCTATAGGATATATTGTCAAAATATTTTGAAAGATATATTTTGATAAGCATGCCATCTTTTTTTGAGGTTTTGAGCATGTGTATTTCCTCATGGATGGTCAAGGTTTCATCCAAGATTTTCACCCGTTCCACATAACCTGATTGTTGCATTAAGATTACGGACGGTAGAATAGGATTTAATCTATTTGCAATAACTTTGGTAACAATTTTATGTATAACATTGCAAATATAGATGGGTTTGGATTTACCGATATGCACTGGATTGTCTTCCATCAGAATGAGGGTTATTAAAGTGGAACTGAGTGATGTAAGGACATCCAACCTATTTTGATATTCTTATACTGCCTCCCAGACTTCTTGTTGCACTATCTTCCAACAATAATGGTAGAAGTCAGCTGTAAATCTATTTAGGCCAGGGTCCTTACATGCAAGCATTTCCTTTATCACTTCAAATACCTACTCCATAGCTATGGGACAAAGGATACTATCTGTATGATCAACTAAGACTAGGGTTGGGATATTATGAAGAATGGTGTTCATAGCTATTTTTCCTATTAATGTTATCTTTTATGAGAAAAGTACTGTAGAAGTGGACCAATTCCTCTGCAATTTCATTTTTCTTGGTTAAATTTTGCGCTTCTTGAAAGTGTAAAAGGGATATTTAATTGTAAGCTCTACATTGCAACATGGAGTCATGGAAATATTTTGAATTCCCATCTCTCTCTTTCAACCAGTTTTCACGTGATTTTTGTCGCCAGATAATTTCTTCCTAGTCATGTATTCTCTAGTTTACCTCTCTCTATAGTTGTTTTTCCTTTTGTAACAGACCTTCAGTATAGCCAATGGATATGGATTCTTGTTGAAAACTGGCCATATCTTATTATAGCTTCTTCCTTGCTTCAAATATGTTTCTAAAGACCTCCTTGTTCCATATTTTAAGTTTTCCTTTATACATTTTAACTTCTGTTGAGTTTTGAATATCTTGGAGCCTTGTGATGCAGGAGCATTCTCCCACCAAGTGGAAAGAGTTTCCATGAATTGAAGATGATACAGTAAAAAATTTTCAAAAAAAAAGGGGTGATTACGGGTTTTTTTGTGTTTATAAATTTCAAGGATAATTATCGAGTGATAGGATCCAACACCTGGAATAAACAAGGAGTCCAGGATGGCTCTAGATCGCACTGAGTTTGTGGATAAAAGAAATCTATCAACCCTAGAGGCCATCTGTGGAATCCCCCTCTTTTGTTGTTCCATGTGAACTCCATTTTTAGGTCTGATATCAACCAAATCCAGAGAGGTTATAAGTGGTCCAAAGGCTCTGCTAGCTACATCAAAGTGTCCAATGCCTTCTTTTTTCTCCAGAGGGGTAGAAATCAAGTTGAAGTCACCTCCTAAAATCTAGTTTGAGTCAAGTGACAAATATTTGAGGTGAGAGAGGGAAGTCGAGAAGCTACTTTTGGACGTCAGGAAAGGGGGTCCATAAATATTGGTCAAGGTACAAGAGAACTTCAAAGCAAGGATAAATAAACAAGTAGACATAGAGAATTGGGTAGAGAAGAAGTTGGAAAACTGGATAATAGTTGGATTCCATAGGACAACAAGTCCTCTAGTGGACCCGACGACACTAGTGGCCATTGCTTTAAAGACTTTCCAACATAACATTGATAATTTAAGGAGAGACTCTGAATAACACTTTTTTTCTTGTAGCATGACAACCATTGGCATTTCATCATGGATTTTGGATTGGAGAGTGCATCGCTAGAATTTCTCACCTAGACCTCAAATGTTCCAAGATATGATTTTCATCAAAGAAGACTAATTAATGTAAGGGAGTGAATAAATCTAGTCAGCAAGGGATAATTCATACCTAATTCCATCATATGCTCCCCCAGTTCTTCAAGCCTCTGCTGGTTTTTTTCCCTTCCTAGTTTCACTTCCTTCTTACCTTTGGACGGACTAAGAGGCCTATGAGAAGGATGAATTCCCAGCCTATGGATTTGAATCTCTCTTGCTTCCTTAGGATCAGACAAATTAGCCACTGCTTATTAAATGTATTATTGAATGAGAAAAATGTGGGGTGATGGGATCACTACTAGATCACCTTTTTCCATGTCTCTATGAATTTTTTGGGAGCTCATGATTAGTGATTTCAGTGTCTCCTTCCTCCTCATTCATATTTTGGACCTCACTATCCTCCATTGTTTTTTCCTTTGAGGGGTCCAACTTTCATCTCTTAGCTTGGTTAGGATCATCATCCGCCTTAGCTTGATCGGTTCCATTCGGTTCCACCCTATTAGAGTTCTCTTGCTTCGTCTCCATATACTCTAGGTCTGGAAATTGATTAGAGGTAATAAATTCACTATTGGGACCAATATCAACTGCTTTCAGGATCCCCTTTGATTTTCTTCTGACAATGGTGGAGCCATCTTGAGAAGGTTGAGGATGTGATGGTAGAGGGATAGGATTTGGGATCAACTCATAGTCCCTGAAGAGCTACCCATACTCATGGAAATTCCTACATCTAAATGAGATATGCTCGTAATCTAGGGTTTGGATCCATTCTTTGTCTTGGAAGATCATGTGGACAACTTCAGAGAGATGTTATGAAACCTTCATGTTGACATAAATCTGGGCAATCGGAGGTGTCCTTGGCTCTTTTGGTTATCTTAGATATTTTGATTTAATTTTATCCCTGAAGATCCCTTTCATTGGGCCAAAATCCCATGAACTTGCAGATTAGAATATGATCCTTCATGTACTTTCTATATGCCCCCACTTTGTTGGAAGTAACCTCCAGGATTAGGATGTTATCCACCTTAGGAAGGAAACCATTGCGACGAGTCTTCGTAGCTGGCTATTGAAAACTTGTATCGCTATCTTATCCCTTTTGTACAAGTACTTTTTCGTGTGGCTTTGGTTGCTCAGAGTTTCCTTCTTCCATGAGATTCACAAAGGAAGAGTCAGTGGAATGCACCGGCATTGAATTTTATTTCATAACAACAATTACAGAAGGAGGGAGCCTTTCTCCCTCCTAGCGATTGAACCTTGAGGCCAAAGTTGAAACTAGGGCATAAAAGACTTGTTGAAACCCCAACTGTGTATGTGGTTGATAAGGGTGATTAAGGCTTACAAAACACTAAGAAAACCCAGCCAAAGGCTTCAAACAATCCCATGCAGGTATTGTTCTATCCTCGAGATGTTTGGTATGGTAATCCCCCACGGATACTTTAATAGCCTCTGCTAGCTTATGGATGTATTTGATCCACAAGGGGATCTATTTTCTAGAATGGAAAACACAGAGTTAAGAACATAAAAGGAAAACTAAAACCTTAACTAGGAAGAAGAACCTAATCTAAATC
The DNA here is from genome assembly GCA_001517045.1 of Pseudotsuga menziesii. Classification (NCBI taxonomy): domain Eukaryota; kingdom Viridiplantae; phylum Streptophyta; class Pinopsida; order Pinales; family Pinaceae; genus Pseudotsuga; species Pseudotsuga menziesii. Next base: position 280,395 of record LPNX010117238.1, on the reverse strand, counting down.
TAAACTATTTTTGAAAATGTGTTGAATGATTGACAGGTTGTCTTGAGCTGTGTGTAGAACAGATAATTCATCACATTGACAGAAATGTAAATGGAATGAAACTGTACTTACTGGGATAACAATTGTTTAATGAAAATTAAATAACAGTAAATTAGAGTTAAACCATTCAAGATATCCTGCAGATGCTTAAGTTAGTTGAAAAACCAACTTATAAGCTATAAAACTCTTACTGCTAAAGGATTTGTAGAAATATATAAAGACAGTTCATAAAAGAAGTTTCATGAAGTTTTATCAATGTATTAATAATTAATAGAGATAAATCAGAGTTAAATAAACACATTAACCAATTTGCAAATGAACCACCGTACTATATTATCATTTGGAAAAAGAAAAATGAAACTGTCAAAGATATTTGATAGATTAAGTACAAAAGATGAGAATTGCAACACTGTATTATATTCAAAATTCTCTGTAACAAATTACATAAAAGAACTTAGCAAAAGATGAAGTGTTGTTTGATCCCTTGTATCAGTCTCCCTTCAAAAAGTCAAAAGTTCAAGATCCGTTCATACATCAGAGATCATTTAATTAAATAATTATTGCAAACAATAGAATTCCCCCTAAAGGGGATCCAAAATCTAAACAAGGCTAATATCCTAGGAAAGATTTCCAGAATCTCCAAATTCGCAACAGCTCCTCGATATCGGGATGAGTGGCTGATTCTATGCCTAATTGAGAATTACATTTATAACCCTTGGCCTCATTCTTAGCCAACTTATGCCAAACTCGGACATAGACATGGATCTTGCTTTGCACTACAAATGGTTGTTTGATTAACTACTCCATATCATGTATGCTGACGTGGTCCAGTTCCTTGATTTTCTCCTCTTGGTCATCTCTTCATTTCTCAACTTGCTCGATCATCATTCTAGGTGGACATTCCTTCTCAATAAGCGCCATGGTAGGAAAGGATAAGTCAGCCATGATATGATCCACTGCATACCACCTTCTGTCGCAGATAGCCTGAGCTTTCTTTATGGCATCGACCACTGTATCATCCAAGTATTCCCAAGCTCTCAGAATAGTTCTGGCTCTTTTAAACTGAAAAGGGGTGAGACGAGTGATAATATCAGGCCTCTCCTTCATGTATGTCTGCCAATCAGTGACTTCATCATAAGCTTTTGAGGCCTGCTGTCTTTTCTCAATTAGGTCCTCCAAAACCACACACATCTTTTCAAACATTGTATGATTCTCAAATAGATCAGAAATAGTTCCAAACAAATCACATATCAAATCAAAATGTTCCCTGTTAGTTCTGATAGCAAGCTCCTTAAACTCTTCTTGGGAAAATCTGGAAAATGAAGATGAGGCTGCACTTGCAGTTGCATCTTCATTTTGCCTCTCTAATGTTGTAACCTTTTGAACCAGAGTAGCATTATCATTCTTTTCTCTCTACAAATATACAATGAGAGCAACATTATTCAGTTGGAGTTAATCCTGTTTTTCCTCATGTTATTTCTTGATCTACTCTAGTGCTTCTTTCAGACTATATATTTTCTGCCTTTTGTTTATCAAACTCTTTGTTTAGAGAGTTGACAACATCCATATTGGCACTTGTGAACGCTCCTAGAATAGAAGCTGCATATGTAGCATAGGCTTGTGGATCACTCGATTGCGGTGTCCATAAAACTTCATTCACCATTGACATATCCATATCGTTTTGATCTCTACCCCTCTTCTTGCCTCGTCTTACCATAGATTTCTCAGCTTTACTATATCGATATTCACCCAATGATACCACAAAGTCTTCATTAAACTCATCTCTGACCTCATCAATAGGAGGTATGCTTAGGCCTGTGGATATAAAAGATGAAGTTTGAGTTGTGGTTTGAGAGGGAATAGCCATAGTGATATGAGAGGTGGCAGGGGAAGAAGTAACATTCTGAACAAGAGTCACTTCAGGGGCTGAAGAAATGTCCTGAACAGAAGATTACACAGAAGGAAATTGCACAGTAGTAGCCTTAAGAAATGATGGTGGTGATACTATTGCAATTTTCTTAGACACAGGGGATGAAATTGAGCTAATTGAAGGAATATGCAAATGGATTTTGAAAACTGGAGTCTCAATAGAAGAGGGAATAGGTTCAACCCTAGGAATAGGTGTGATTGACTCAGGCAGACAAGTGGCATTATGGTAGAGCTCTGTCATAAAAGGTGTCACAACAGAACCATCAAAAAATGATGACAAAGCCATTATTGGAGAAAGAAGTATTGCGGAAGAAGAGGGAGCAAATTGGCATAAAGGTTGAGATTGAGGAAGAGAGGATGAAGGATTACCATTGCTACCATTGGTGAGATTTTGAAAATCATTATTAGTCTCAACAGTAATAGGCACAAGAGAAATTTTGTCCTCCTCTTCCTCTAAATGAGTCAAGTCAATGGTAGAGGAAGGAGCAGATGAGATTAAAGATTATATCCATTTGAGAGGCTCTCGTTCGATCTGTGCTAGTATAGATTGAATATTATCATTCACAGTAGTCACTTGAGCATCTTCAATTGGGTGTGAGGTTGCAACTTCCTGAGTATTTAGTGCTGAAGTCAATTTGTTCAGCCTCTGCTTTATCTACTCTGAAGTCTGCAAATAATATCTAACCTCTTGTTCCACAGATACCTGGGGATTTTCTCCCATGGGAGATTTCCCTTTGTCCAAGTCTAAGTTGGTTCCCATATATGCAGTTTTGGATGCCAAAACTTCTTTTGTTGCAACTCGGGCTTCTCTTTCTTCCCTATATTTTGCCATCCTTTCGAGGATGTCCAACTCCATAGATCTGTAATGTTTTACCCTATCTATGATCTCCTTCTGATACTGCAGGATATGGCTTTGCTCTTCTTTGCTCTTATCCCTTTCCAGGAGTTCAGAAAATGTATCTACTCTCTGATAAATGAAATCATCTGGAGTTTCCTCATGAACATAAGCTGTTTTGAAATGGTTCTGCCTCAGGTGTAAATCGACAATCCCTTTAGGATTGTGATGCCTTTTGCTTGCAAAACTAGTTTAAGTGACATGATATGGTCACTCAGCTCTGATGCCCAAGTAGAAGAGGGAACACTCAAGGATCGAAGTGTAATAGGATACCTGGACCAAACTTTTCTCTTTGGTGTAACACATTTCTTGTAGATTCCCTCTGTAACTGTCTGAAATGAGATCTATTCTAAGATCAACCTGTATGGGACGACCTTAGGCAACATGTGAGCTGTGTTGTTGCCATAAACCTTGATGTAGGTGAAAGATTCACCCACATACCAGTCTCCCATAGTGGCTATGAGAGCTTTTGCTTTCGATGAGAATGCAGGTGCTTCTTTGTTGAAAATCAAAAAATACACCCTGCCAAGAAAAATTTCACATATATCATAGAACTGAGTCACATAGTTACTATCCCAGAGCTCAGAATGGTAAATATGTACAGGCGGGGCCAGCAATTCCCAACTCCATCCCAAATTAGGGTAACGAAAACCATCGTAGAAGATGTCCACAATGAAGGCGGCAAGATAAAAATTGGGCTTTTTCTTAGTAGTGGCTTTTTGGAACTCTTGAATAGTGTTTTTAAGTTCCAGTGACATAATTGAGGCCCAAGGGAAAGATTCACCTGTGGAAATAATGTGACGAGTGATGGGATCCCATTCCTCTTTGAAGAAAGAACAGTTGGGAAGGCCATAAATCCTGCACAACATCGCTGCTAACAGGGAGTAAGGCTATTTGAACCACTCGATAGGGTATAATTCATCTTTCCTCTTGGAAAACTTGTGGGGCTCCGTCATCCAGGATTTGAGCATCTGGTCGATATTAAATTTGGATTTGACAGTGTTAACAAAATATGCATCTAGGAGCTGGGTATAAGGTTTAAGAGCATAAATCCCGAGAAAGGTTTCTGAGCAGGAATTGGCTAGCTAAGACCCAGTACTGGTATTGAAAGAATGATCTTTCACATTGGCATGGCAATAATCCATCGTACATCATCGTTATAAGGTAGGATGGTCGGTCTGGCCGCAATCATATGCAGGAAAAAATCTCTAATTCTCTCATAAACAGTTTGGTCATTCTGGAAATATGAGAGGTTATTTTTATCAAAATTGAGTAAACTCAAGACCAATCCAGATGATAAGTTTCAGTTACTTGGCTGCTAGTATCAGAAAAGACACCGAAATTTGGGTATTTGGTGAACATATCCTTCTGAAGGTTTTTATTCCTGGTAATTCTGGGTGTTTTGGATGTCGCCATGTGTCGTTTCGAATATTTATACCAGAAGTTAAAACTGAATTATACAATAAGCATAGTAATCAATTCAAAATGTGAGAAAGCAACCTGGTAACAACTTGAAACTGTAGCAATCACTGTCAAAATCACGTGGTAAATTCTGGAGGTAAAAATCACAAATCAGAGTGGATTACAGCAGTAAAACAATGAAAAATCGTAAATCAAAACTATCATATTTATAATTCCTGAGAAATAATTCAAACTGTCAGATGAGAGTAAAAAGAAAAGAATGGTCAGGATCAGTTTGGAGGGATACGGGATCAAAAACAAAATCACAAATTTTATTAATCATTCTGCAACCCGTATCCTGCAACTTGCGGGATGTGGAGTGCAGGATAGCAAAATAGTAAAAGAAATTATTCAATCGGCTTCGCATTCCGCATTTTGCAACTTGCGGGGTGCGGGATGCGGGAATACACAAACCGAAACACAAACAAATGATGACCCCAAAACCCACACTCCGCAAGTTGCGGGATGCAGGATGCGGGTTTACTAAAAGTAAACACACATACAATTTATCCTGCATCTTGCAACTTGTGGGTTGCGGGATGTGGGTATGAAAAAATGAAATATAAAAAATAAAGGTTTCCCGCATGCCGCAACTTGCGGGTTGTGGGATGCGGGATGTTAAAACAATCCAAACAAAACTCAATCATTCTGCATTCAAATCAAAGAAATGAACCTGGAATTTTTGGAAATTTGGTTAAGTTAAGGAATCCCTAGAGTCAAATAAAAATCTTAATGAAACCCTTATAGATTACGAAGAGTCTTACCAAGTAATCTTCGTATGTATAATTGGGCTTCTGTGTCAAAATGACATGGGATCTGTTGTATATACAACAAGACTGTAGAGAGGATAGTGTTTTCCGAGAAAGTTTATCCAAAGTGTAATATATATAAGTTAAGTTAATTATTAATATTAATATCAATTAATATTAATATCAATTAAAACAATAACCAATGAATTATAAAAAGTAAATGCGGTTATTTTAAAAGAAGCTTTATAATGACATTGATCATAAAAACCTTATATTTGAGATGTTTTTCTCATTATTTTAAGAGCTTGTTACAATATCTTTACCCAAATTTGTTTTGAATCCATTGAATGGTTCTTCAACAAATTCAAGTCACTTGTTCTATTGTTCAAGCAATGTGGTATTGAGAAGAAGGAATATCAATTGATTCTTTCCATCCTTTCCAAATTGGGTCTTAAATACTCAATTTTTGTGTCAACTTTTCATGCTACTAGGCTTGCTATTTCGGATTGGAAAATACCTTCTTTGAGTGAATTCTTTGATTCACTTGAAAAAGAGCAAGACAAATTGATTTAGATGCGGAATATTAAACAATCCAAAGGCAAATATCATGCCCTTATAGTTCAAGGAAGTAGGAATGCAAATTCAAAATAAAAGCAAATTGTCACGTCCCCATGCCTCCGACCGGCGTAGAGGACACGACTACTAGCTTTATCAGGTCGGGCTAAGCGCCCATGAACATGTACAGGCTTAAAAATTACATAAACAAAATGCTTCAACGTATGCATTGAACTTAAATATGCACATATGAGACTTTGTTAGGCACAGATGCAATTATCTAGCAGACACAGCTACAATTGTATATTATGCAGAGCTATGATTATTTATCCTTGCACAGCGGAATCAACTTATGCAGAGCTACAATTGTATATTATGCAGAGCTATGATTATTTAAACAAGCATTCATTCACATGTTCATCAATTTACTTAACAGTAAATTAAGATTGCAGAGGAAAAATAAACAAGATCACTTATCTTATGAAGAACTTCTTCCGCAACCAGCTATGTCGCTGCAACATTCCACCCAACCATAGGCCAGCGTGCTCCTTAATCTCTCAGCAGCGCTGCCACCCCCGAGCTGGGCATGATTCTCCAAGGAATAAGGGAACTAGCAGGCTTACACATAGCTATGATACACAAAACACATAGCCAAGCCAACAAATTTGGGTTTATCAGGCCATTAAGGAGCTGGAGAAGGAAAATTGCTAAGCTGGTGAGCTCATTACAGAGCTAAGAACACCTACACCAGAACTAGCCTGACCTCTAAAACACCCAAACACACCCAACACAAGGAATCAGTCCCTTCTCTGCTACACAGTCCCTCAGGCCCTGCATTCCCTTCCAGTGCTATTCAGGGATGATGGAGAAGAAGGCTAGCCCTCTAGCTCTGTCTATGTGGTTTCCAGTCACCAGGTTTATCAAGAAAATCTAAGCCAACATCCCTGCCCCTCCCATAGTCCGAAGACCAACAATTGCACTCAGGCAATCAATTTAGCTATCACAGCTTAAACAGGAGAAACGAATTACACAGCCCCAAACGTAACAGCAAAAACGGCTCACAACATGGGGGAAAACACACAGTCCTGAAGCTTATCAGTGAGCACAACTCACAGCAGGGAAAAACGTCCCAAATAGCCTGTGCGTGAGACTAATAGTCGGTGAGACAGCCAAAAACGTGAATGGCCCTTCATAGCCATGGTAAAAACACATGAAACTACAAAAACGTGAATGGAAAAATGCACCAGCAGCTCCCAAAACGTGAGGAAGACAACCCAATCCCTGGCACTACAAAAACGACCTCCAATCCATGGGAAAAAATGAAGCCAACAACCAAAAACGTGGAATGAAAGACATAGGAAAAACTCCAGCTACTCCCCAAAACGTGAAGGAGAATGGTGAGGAAAAAAATGGAAAACGTGGATGCATGGCAGAATGGCATACGTTTTTGGGAATTTTCCTTGCCAAGGAAGTCAGAACACGTTTTTCAAAAAAAATGGGTCTCTGCCCATACTCTTCCCATTCCATGCAATAACTAACTCAACCACATTCTGGCAGAAATAAATGATTGGGGAAAAAGACAAGAAAGGTAGTTGACAATTTGATGGGTTTTCTCATAGACATTTGGCTTTTCCCCATTGGCCCATAGGTTAAATATTTCACCCCCCCCTTATCCTTAGGAAATCATGTCCCATTCGATTTAGTTGCTGTGACCGTAGCTGGTTGTGTCCATTAATTAATTAGGATGCATATTTACATGATGGCCAACATAATATATGCCGCATGCCCCGATATACCATCGGTGACAAATTTAAATCCAAAACATAGCATTACCGATCAATGGTGGGGTTTTGGCCTTTAGCTCCGCACCAAGATCATTACAATATATATACATCATATACATCTAGTGCAACGGGGTCAAAACCGGGGCATTACACAAATAGTGAAAGAGAAGAAGCCAAAGTCAGATAATGAAGATGAAGGTTCAAAACATACCAATGAAGGTTTGAATTGCATGAAGAAAGTGAAGAAGAAAGGGATCTCATCCAAGTGTTATTATTGCAGAAAGGGATTTCATGATGAGAAGGAATGTTTTAAGAATAATATGAACATACTATCGATGTACCAAATGAACTAGACAAGCCTGATGAATCCTCAGAACATTGTCATAGTGCACAACCCCAAGGTAATCTCAGCTATGTCTTGAGTGCCAGAGTAAAATCCTTTCCACAATTATCTGATATAGATTCATTTTCTGATATATCAGAATCAGAAATCTGAGTGTCTTCCTTGGATAAACCGACTATCAGTCTACTAGATCCATCTCCCAATACTTGTGTTTTTTCACTAGATCCTAACTTGTCTTTAACCAACTCTTTATCACTCCATTAAAATGTTTATGCATCTGATTTGGAATTAAGTTTGTAGTATTATATGCATGTAATGAAATCATCCATACCCATTACCCATCCTTTGAATACACCTAGGACTACACAAACCCCAAGTTCACTAGTTGATTCCTTATTAGATTCCTATGTAGTGTTACTTATTTCTACTGTTTGGTTATTTATGACATTAGTCATATTTGGACTTCTGTTACACATGTTTGGATCTCATCTAAACACCTATGGTTTAGATTTCAAATCCATATACCTTTCATATTTACTCATTTATCAGTTTTACCTACTATAGCCCTATATACCCATTGAGACACTATACCTTTGGTCTTTGCTGCTCCATATGATAATAATTCTAATGTTTTAGAGTCTCTTTAGTCTCATTTTAGAACTGGGAAGGTGCTACAAAATTTTCAAAAGAAGATACATGCTCCATTTCACCATTTTGCATCTATACAAGGAACTGATTGTATTGATTCTTTTTACTCTTAGGGAAGGAGTATACACAAATCTCTTTTCCTTTTCATATTATGTTTGTAGATCATAGTATGTTAGTAGCAAGAAGCATTCAGATACTGCTCTTTCATCATATGATCAGCTATAAGGATCCTCTCCTCTTATTTCTTCTAGATACTACACTCTAGCGCATGATCATGGAGTTCACAACTTCTTCATCAAGTTGTTCTACCAGATGCAGTTCAATAAGTTCATTCAAGTGAATAAAAAGACATTATTAAGAAATTTTGTTCATAATGTGTCTGTTCCTTTCTCGAGGGATAATTTTCCCCATGTGGTTTTGCATCTTTCCTTAGTTTTTCGGACAAAAATAATTGTAAAGGGTGACCATATCCTTATTGTTGGGCCCTATATACATATATATTCTAGATTATTTCAGATACCCCATCATAAATTCAAACATAAAGGGGGGTGTTAGAATATTATAAACCCACTACATACCTAGGATAAAAATAATTATTAATTTCCAGTTAATTTCCTATATTCTAGACTAGGTAGTTGGTCTCCACTTGCACCACTTTGTCAATACTTTCCATATTTACCCCAAAAGTGACTTTATACAGATTCTAGTTAGATTCTTCCAACTTTATTGACTCCTCAGAATGGAAACTACGCCTTGTTGTCTTTTTTTCCTTTAGACAACTTTATTCGACTTTTCAGTGGATAAGGGAAATCTAGTCAAACTTAGAAGCTGTCATCTTTTGTGACCAACTCATCCTCCATTATTTTCTCTCAAGAATCCATGATTAACAATATTTTCCATTAGTCACCATCACTCACTCATGCTTTATCCAATTCATGAGATCCTTGACAAATTTGGAAAGTGCTTTAATCACCTATGGGGGTTTATCATATTTAGTAAGGTTTATTTATGAGCTAGCATGAGTTGTCTTCTAACAACTCTATTTCCCTTTATAAGGATGGATTACCAATTTAATAATAATAAATAATCATTCGTGAATCAATAAATTCATTGATCAACAGTCAATTATTATTCTTCACTTCTCTTGTATTCAGTCTCATTATTCCTCTCTCAATTTTTCTTATGCATACTTGTGAGAAATATGTTGTAGCTAGATATGTATCCCGTGTTTCCACATGGTATTAGAGTCTCAATTTATACATATATAAAATTAATTTTTTCTTTAATCAAGATTAGAAAGTAATGTCCAATGAATTACTATTAATTGTAACTTCATTTTTTGTCGATGATGTTTTACTATAAGATATACACAAAAACAGACACATGTTAGGTGGAACCTTCAATGTAGGTTTTGTGAAAATTTTAATAGCATGCCAAAATATATTTTTATAATTCTTTATTGTATACATATTGCAAAGGAAACAACACTACTACCATGTTTGGAGCGTGGCTAAGAATATTCAAATTATATGCATTTTCTGTAATTTTCGTGTGCAAGTTTGATGATAATTGACAACTACTTATGTTGGTTGCGTGATATTTTGTAGATATTTTGGCATGTATCATGTTTGAATAATCAAGTAACAAACTTCAGATATTATTCTACATCATTAATGATATTAATTTTCTTAGGCCCATCTTAAAACACCATTTATCCTTTGGCTGGTCTTTAAGCTTACACATTTAAAACATGATGTTGATTCTTCTATTACTTGTTTTATTAATGAATATTGTTATTTCACAACTTTGTATTTATGTCTACCTCGACATCGTATCATTATTGACTTAATTCATAAGCTTCATTAATGTTTCGTTGGTAAACCGAATTATCTAGGATCAACAATTCATTCAACGCTTGAGTCCATAATTGTCTTTCAATGGAGTTATACTATGTATTTATGTATTTACCTTATTATTATCTAAACATTAGATTTAATTTCAAGTCCCAACATTAAAGAAACTAACTGCAAATTTTGTGGAAATACTCTTTTTAATATTCTTTATTGTTATTAACAATTTTTCAAATCATACAAAGTTTTCAACAGTTTACAAAATTAACATTCATGAAAAACAACACTATCATGTTCCAATCTTGCAAACTTAATCATTAAGAGGGACTATGCTACCCACATAGTCTTGTTTCTCCCTTAGAATGGCTCAACGAATAATATGATCTAAATTAGAAACCATAAACCCCTTAATAAAATCAAAGGGAAAAAGTAACTCGACACAGAAAAACATAAATCTCCCCTTGAAAATTGAGAAAGGACCGGAAGAAACATGAGCTATTTAAAAAAAACGGTTTCGGAACTTTGGAAATGGGAACAAACATAAACAAAAAAGTCTGTTTTTTTTCCGTCTGGACCATTTTTCTAGAAGAAACGATTGATGTTCGTTACAAGGTCACATGGTTAATTGATATTCTAATTAACTATTTGTTAATCAATAACGTGATGTATACCAATATTCTGTCATGGTCTTTTCAAATCAATATGTTTCCAATTTTTCATTTTCAGTGTCTATCAATCAGATTCTAATGGGTTGTGTTAACTATGATATAAAATTTAAATATAATAAAGTTTCATTCATATTTTTGTGTTTGAAGTTGGAAAACATCTTATAGGTTAGTTGTCAGACTAGTATGGAGAATAACCATCATTACTACTATAAAAAATTACAAGTTGATTAAAAAATCATATATTAGAAAATACAAATTAGAGATATTATTTTTATATAATTAGCACGAGCACATTTTAAAAAGTGGTTGCTATACACCTATGGGAGTCATTTACATTTAACACCCTTTTTAATAATGGCTCTAACCGATGTATATCAACCATTTTTAAAAATTTGGTTGTGCTAGTGTCACTCTTTTTAATAATGGCTACGATCCTTGGATACCAACAACTGTTAAAATGTGGTTGTGATAGTCATATAATATTGATAATGGTGATAATATTGTTGGTAATGTTAATAACCAACATAGATCTAAGCACCGAGAGGGATCCAATTTCTTGAGGCGTAATTTTTTTGTTATTTTAATTTTTTTACATGTTCAAAAAAATTTACACCTCAAGGACTTTTAGCCATTTGGTTCTTGGTAAGTACGACTTTAACATGGGTTTTTAATTACTTTTCATTTGGTTCTAATTTTTTATTTTATGAGCTTGCATGATTTTTTTAAATTATTTTTTACTTGTTGTAATGCAACATAATGTGACAACTTCTCCCCATACTAGGTTGTCGAAGCACCTCGGTACAATAATGTTGTTGTTATAATTGTTATTAAGATTAATGTTAATGTCCATGTCAATGTTAATTGTTATTAAGTTCACTATGGTTGACTTTCATTTGACTATAGTTAATTAGGTATACTATAGTCAAACTAAGTTTAAAGTCAAACATTCCCCATGGTAATATAATCAAACTATGTTTAAAGTCAAGAATGCCTAAATAATGGTCAATCATGATTTAGTATGGTTAAACTAAGTTTAAAGTCAAACATTCCTAAGTAATGGACAGCCATGATTTCACATCAACCTTAGTTTAAAGCCGACCATGGATTAAAGTAAACCATGTCAAAACAATGGTCAACTATAATCAATCAAAGTAAACCATCATCAATAATGAGATGTGGTCAACTATGGTTAAACATAATAAATCATGGTTAACCAAAGTCAACCATAGTTAATCATGCTACCGTAAAGTCAACCATGACCAAATAATGGTCAAACCAAATTTAACCATAGTCAACAATGGATGCCCTAGTAATCATGGTTGATTATTATTTACAATATTGAATTATTAGCCTTAATAATTCTAATGTTCATAATATAGTAATGGTAAATTATTAAGGCTAATTTGGTCAATAATAATATTGTTAACATTAATATTATTAATGTTTTTTTATTAATATGATTATTTATGGTATTAAATATATATATATATATTTTTTTCTGAATATGAATGATTGGGTATTGATCAATATCCCATTTGGAGAATGAGTTATGAGTGATATGAAACATGATTACAAGGTACTATGTATTTATATTTCACAAACAATCTTTACAACTAGAGAAAATATTTCACCAAAATCAATTTGCTCTACCTAAGAATATGCCTTTTCTACCAAGTGGGCTTTGTACTTCTCCACATTACCTTATGCATTTAACTTCTTTTTAAACAACCATTTGTTGCCAATGACTTTTCTTCCAGTTGGTAACTCAACTAGATCCCAAGCTTCGTTTTTTGTCCAAGGCATCAATTTCTTGAACTATGGCCTTCTTCCACAAATCGCTATCCTCTGAATCAACATTTTCCTTCACATTTCTAGGATCATCATCAGTAATAGACAAAGAAAAATGAGAGCAAAAATCAAGAGGGGAATATCTTTTTGGTTTCCTTCTTTCTTGAGACGACCTACTCAAAACTGGGGTATGAGGTTCTTCTGCTTCTTATTCAACTTCTTTTGTTAAGTAAGATTCTTCACCTTCTAAATTCAATAAGGAAACAATGAGAATGAAACAACGCATGGGAAAACAAGAACAATATTGCGTGCAACTAGGGTTTCGTCTTGGCTGCTAGGGTTCCTGGCCACCGGTGGCCTCTCGGCTACCTCCCATGGATCCTCATAAGTTGGAGCTTGATGGTGTTGTACATGAAAATACACCCTTGTAACCTAGGGTCTGGGGTTACCAACTTACTAATAGACTGACAGACAATCAACTTTTACGGAAAATGAAATAGGAATAGGAAGAGAGTTTGGCTTACTCGGTTTATGACAGTTGATCCAATCTTGGTCTTCTCCTACTTCAACCTTCTCCAAAGCTTCTAGGGCTGCTTCTCTTCACATGCAAAGAGCCAATTCTTCAAGCAAAATCTCATACATATATATACCAAAGGTTAGATGAAATGCATATTAATAAAATAATTGAAATCATTCATTAACCAATATACATGATAAAAGCACAATACAAAGATTGGAAGAAGAAATATCTTTATTAACAAACAGTGAATAGGTGAGAATACAACCGAGCTTCTAACACAAGGACTCCTCTGCAACCGAGGACACTGAATTTTGCTAGTCTAAGACTCTGAAGGGATACCACTAGCATAACTTTGCTCTTCTAGAATTGATTGATTAGCCCCATCCCAAGGCCTCTATTTATACATTGGGAAATAGAGTGGTTTCGAAGGTTAGGATGGTTGAGATAGTTGGGATAGTTATGGATTAAGGCCCAACTAATCTCATCTAATCATGATTTATATTTTTTAATTTTGAATTAAGGTACACGCAAGTATGTATATAAGAAAGGCATGTATGACACGCTTATTGCTCGAAGGAAACTCGTGTGTTCAATGTACAAGCAAGTTGCAATGCAAATAGTCGCGTGTGATACGCGAGTTGCACTGCAAATAGGCACGTGTGAAACCCTAAACTAAGAATAAAAATATATGAAGCTAGTATCAATATTATGCATCAATGGTCATGCACATCTATAGTGTTTTAGGCAACTTCAATCCAAATTGTCCTTTTGTGTCCCGACATAGTGAATGTCAGTGCTCAGACAGAGAAGTGCCCTTTAGGTTGATAACAGATGCCGCCTAATGTGTGAGGTCAGAGGGAAGCGATGGCCAAAATACATTACAATATTTATCTTGGAGAACTCAAATGTCCAAGGTAGCAAAGGAAGTACCTAAAACAAATACATATCAATGCCATATAAAAAATCATATATGAGGATGCTATGTTCAATATACTAGAACACTAGCTCCTGTACAATATTCGATTACATCATATGATACGGGTACAAGACCATGTATATTACAAAGGTGGATCGAAGCCTCAACATACAATGATGAGTCTTCAAAATATGGAAGCTGGGTAACTGAACATAACATAATCTTGTGCAACTTAGGTTATAAAGGTGAGCCTAAGGTCTTCAACAAAATCCAAGGGAACCAGTACAATCCATACCATGTGAATAGATGTGTTGAATTCAAACATGGAAAGGACTCAATAGATTGTCAATCAATAGGTGAAACCGACAACTGAAGCAAAGGAGGTCACCAATAATGGTAGTGAATCCTAAGGTACCATCGTCAAAACTCTAGGTCTTCGTCTTCAGGAAGTGCTGATGAGAAACCATACTGTGATGAGGAAGGAAATAGATCCTCCAACGGATCACAAGAGTGACTAGTAACTACATGTGGGAAGGAAGAGACAAGTGATAGTCAGATAGGATAATGATGGAATCAAGATAATAGCCAGATGCAGGGATAGATCCTTGAATAGTGAGCATGACGCAGAGATGACCCAAGGAAGATTTTAACTTACATATAGGACAACTAGACTTATCTATCATGTAGGAGACATGATCATATTCCCCATGTATAAAGGACAAGTGGAGGAGTAAAGACTCGAAGTGATAGCTTAGCTGAAAGAATAAACTGAAACATGAGTATCAAAAAGTTTAGAGAGTTCTATGATCAAGGATGACATGCTGCCACTTTTTATAACCCAAAAAGAGTACCCCTTCTTTATCTTTCCTGTTAAATTTTAACGAGTCCAGGAAAGTCAACTCAGGTCTCTCTTCATTTTTGACAAGCTTGAAGAGGGGAGAGAATAATGCTTAATAAATTCACTGATTCGTGGATTTTACGAGCATGAACTAGTACATGCTCATTCGTGTGTTCATATTTTGAGAGTCTAAAAACTTTGAAGCAGACTCCAACGGGGTGCTTTTTGGTCCAATTTAGTCTCCTGAGACCGAAAAATTATAAAACATTCGACATAAGAACTCTCTTAGCTTCTGAAAAAAGTAAGGCGCACCTTTTTCGTACTTAGTTAGGAAGGTCTGAAAAAGGTTAAATTACCACCTACCCAATGCCCCTTCAAAAGAAACATATAGCCTGAGTTTTATGAGTGTGAAGGAAAGCAAGATCACTCGGAAAGATCCATTTGGTTATGAGAAATGGGGCTTACAACAGTAAACTTGATGCTTTGTCCTTTAGTGTTTAACGAGCATGACAAAGGCATAAAGTACACTCAGAATATTTTTCATGTTTAGGTCCAGAGCACGAAAAAGAGAAAACTAAGCTCATACCAGGCACTCCTTTTCCATAAATTTAGTCCCTTAGGTCTAGAAAAACGCTAAACCTATACCTGAGAATACTCTTCTCAATTTTGTAGAAAATAGAGTGTTCTTTTTTTGTATTATTCCACATGGTCCGAAAAAGTGATAACCTACCACCAATGTGGATGCCCATGACATATTCTTAAAGAGCCTGAATGGACAAGTTTACTCGGTAGTCAAGTCTGTTTTGAGGAGTCATACCTTGGCCTATAGAAACTACATAAGGGTGGGGAGCCTTATAAATGGGATAGCTTGTAAAAAGAGACCAAAATGAGGCTCAATTTGGCGTGAAAAATAGCAAAGAAGGCTCCCCTAAACCTATGAAAAATGTGGCATGAGTACCAAAAGACAACAAAGTGTTCTAAAATAGGGTACTCATGGAAGGAAGGCCCTATCCACGGAATAACAATGATGTAGACTGGGTAAAAAATGGTTAAACACCATAGTTCGTGGTCAATGAAGTCATCTTGGGGTCAAAAGAGGATTAGGTATGGAGGCAAAGGTGCATATGGAGGACCAAAATCCTATCCTATATGAGCGGACAACAACTTTAAACAACCTTGAACAACCTTGAACCTGTTGCATTAGGAAAAAGAATATGGTATTAGTTCAAATATAAAAATATTTTTCAAACTATAGGTTAAAAACCCACAAATTGAAAATTTTCTTATACATAGTTCAAAAATAGAAATCAAACATACCATTTTAAGTTTCTACCCAATTTGGAAACATTTTACCTCTAGCTTGAGTTTCTCGTTGTGGACAAACCAGTGGACTATTTCAAATTCCGCAAGTGCCAGGTAAACTAGCTCTCTTTTCTCTTCCATTTCAACTGTTTAAATTTTCAATTTTATGCAAAATTTTGATGTTTAATCTTGACCTAAGGAGGTCACGTAGTACACGCGGGTAGGTGACTTATACATTCACGTACACGCGTTATACACGTGACTTGCTTGAAAGAAACCCGCATGTCACATGTGACCTATCTAAAAGAGAGTTGCGTGTACTGCGCAACATAGAAAAACTAAATAATGGCCAAAATTTAAAGAATTTTAATGGATTCTAATGTTAAATCTTGGTCAAATGAGCAGGTTTAACCATGGTGTTGAAGTGGAGGGAGAGGGAACACAAGAATATGGAGTGAGACACACTCCGTAGTGCCCCCACTGTGTAAGCATTACGACAAAGTGGGCTATTGAAATTATTCTGTACTTCTCCCATGTGGGCCAGTGTCCGCTTGCTCGAATTTTTGATTGACTATTGGGATCATGACCTTGGGGATTTTGACCTTCAAGGTGAGATCTTGAAGGTAGCTTTGGAAGACATATACTTCATCACGGGGTTGTCTAGAGAAGGAACGCCTGTCAACCTCGAAGGTACTGGCAAGGGTGGTGATCCCATGAGTGTTTAGGATTACGTGAACACCTACTGCTTGCCTAAGAGTTAGAAAAAGGGATCATGCATCCCTATTGTGAATATTACTAACTTCCTACTACAGGTGTTGGTAAATACTATAGTGAGGGTTGCAGGATCTTCGTCACTTCATCTTGCCACACGAAACTGAATGAGGATTGCTGTAGATTGCTTACAGGGAACTATGTTTGATTGGTGCTTGGGAATAATCCCGATTATGAAAAAACAACTCTCTGACTGTAAGAGAGGCTGGCACAAGAATTTTGGGTACTCAAGTGTATTAATGGCCTTGTTTTTTGAGAGAGTGCCCGCAATTAGTCCCACGGTACCACTTCTAGTATTCTCTCCTCGTCATCCTAGACTGACTAGATGGGGAGAGATTTTCCTTCGCCAGGGTGGAGGTGGATCAGTTCAGAGCGTGTATGATGACAATTTCTACTTGTGGTGGGGGAGGCAGTTTACAATAGTAGAGAAGTTTCCATATGTTGTTTTAGACTTTCGAGGTGACACCAATCTCATCCTCCCTCCAGGGGGAGTATGGGGAGCGCTAGGTATTTTAGTTTTTTAGTTTTATAAATTTTTATAATTTTTATCATAAAGATATATAGGAGTTTTTAATCCATTTTAATGTTTAAAATGTAGATATTGGGCCTGTATGCTCTGATGGAAATACTAGAATGTACATGGGACCAGTGGCAGGGGAAGACCAAGGTTTGATGAGGGTCCTCGAGGGGAAGCTATCTAGGATTACACACAAATTCCCATCCATACAAATTGAGCATATCCCTACCATAATGCAGGAACTTGTTGTAGGAATTCCACCTACCTTGATATGCCTTATGTGAAGGGTAGCCAGGGCTATACTAGTCTATATAGAAGCCGCGGAGGCTGCTACAGCTGGAGAAGTTGATGATACTGGTGATCAGGGTGACCAGGGTGATCAAGATGACGAGGGTGGTCAGGATTAGATCTAGGGGCATTCTATGGATTGGGATCCAAATTTTGTATATTTTTGTATATTTATGCAGTTATGACTAGATCTTAGGATCAATAATCGACCTATATTATGGACAATTTTTTACACACACACACACACACACACACACACATTACTGGTTTATTTACATGTGTTCAAAATGTATCTGTTATGTATTTTTATAAAATGTGTGTTAATTCCAATCTAAGATATAGTTCGCATATGCATTTGTTAATGAATTTTGATTTCATGGAATATGACCAATTGAAATATATTCAAAAATTCTTTCCAATAATATAACCTGCAAAAATTGACGTAACAAGATAGGGTTTCACACATGATAAGCTTGATTGAGCTAGGAAACCACCAGTTGAGAGTCAAGTCTGACTTCCAATTGAGTGATGCCACGTGACAAAGAATCCCATAAAAGTTTAATAACATCCCTGTATTCGGCCACATTATTGGTTGCAGGACCTAAGCAAGCGCCTCCAGAGGCAACTAGCTATCCTAAGGGTGATTAAATGACCCATGCGGCTGAAGCCAGGTTGCAAGTGTGATGACTAGCGCCATATGCAAAACCTACGAACCACTTGAAATACATCTATAACAACCAACAGATGACATAAGAACACAAACCAGCTAACTATTATACATAATGTTACATACAATAAAATTACAAGAAAAAGGGATAAGCCTAAGAATAGTACTTCTTCAGGTAGATCCCATTTCTAGGATCAGGCAGCTTATTCCCTTCAAAGTCAGTTAATTCATATGCTCCTTTCTTCAAAACGTTCGACACAATGTAGGGTCCTAACCACATGGACTTGAATTTCCCTGCCTCTAGTGGTTCTTTGTCCTGAACCTAGAGAAAGACAAGCTCCCCTTTATAGAAAATATTAGGTTTGAACGATTTATCATATTGATTTTCAACCCTATTTTTATGAGTCTCATTTTCTATCAACGCATATTTGCATTGTTCATCTTGATGTTCCAAATGTAGCAAATGTTCCTCCAGTTCATTCGTGTCAGGTAACACATGAATGGAAATTTTAAGTGATGGGATCTCACATTCAACCGGAGTTACTGATTCCACCCTGTGAACAAGTTGGAAAGGTGAAAACCCCATGTCAGTTTTAACATTGGCTCGGTATGCCCAAAGCGCAGGATACAACATAATGTTCCAATTTGACCGAGATGCATTAATAGTACGCTTGAGAATAGTCCTCAAGGTCTTATTGACTACCTCGACTTGACCATTCGCTTGCGGGTAGAAATAATACAATTGATCTTTTTTAAACCGTAGCATAGTAGCCAATTTGGTCATCATTCTATTCTAGAAATGAATGCCATGGTTAGTGACAATCTCGTTTGGAATACCGAAATGAGCAATAATTTGGTTGAAAACGAAAAAAGCTGAAGTTTCCTCATTAGCCCTGAAAAGTGGGCATTGCCTCTGCCCACTTTGTAAAGTAATCAACAATGACAATGATGTGTTTGTGTCCCCCAGCCGAGACTGGGTTGCACGTCATGTAATATATCCCCCACTTGGTGAAGAGGCCCCCAGTCTCGGTTGGGGGACTCAAACACATCATTGTCGTTGTTGATTACTTTACGAAGTGGCCAGAGACAATCATGTAATATATCCCCCACTTGGTGAAGGGGTCCACTGGGATGATGGGAAATAGTGGAGCAGGATGTGACCACATCTTTCTGGTATAAAGCTGACAAGGATGACAATGCGTCACGGATTCCACACAATCTTTAAAGATCGTGGGCCAGAAATAACCGATATGCAAAATATTCTGGGCTATTTCTAACCCCGATAAATGAACCCCACATGCTATGCTAAGGGCATCATTTAGGACAATCTTGGCCTCTTTGTGGGTGAGGCACTGACGTAAAACAAAGTCTACCCCTCTATGATATAAAGTATCTCTGATGATAAGGTAGTTTTTTGCATGTAGGCGTATTTTTCATCACTCTTCCCACAAAAAGGTCGTAGGATACTTTAGAGTCAGGAGATAAATAAGTATATATCCATACCAAGGATCAGAGGTGGAAATCATAAAAATGTGCTCATATGGGAATGAGTCTTCTTCAACAACTACATCTTCTTCTACTGGAAATTATGCAATAAGTTCTACAAAAACTAAGGAATTTTTTGATTTGGAAGATTAAAAATCCAAGTCAAACTCCTGGACTAGAATGACTATCCATTTGTTGAATTTTCCCCTGAACATGCATTGGGACAAAAAATAATGACAGGTATTGACATCTGCCACTAATGTCATAGTCCTTAGTAAGATGTAGTGATGTAACCTTTGCATAGCATAAACAACTGCTAAAGCCAACTTTTCAATGTGGGAGTACTGAAGTTCTGGCCCAGCTAACGCATGAATAAGGTAATAGATGACATGCTCTTGGAGCTCATCATCTTCCTAGACCAGCACTACCCCAATGGTCGACTTAGATGGGGCCAGGTACAATATAAAATTGCGAGAGTAATTCAATAGATGTAATAAAGGAGTCGACAACAAAGCTTTCTTTAATGCCTTGAAAGCAAGTTGTGCGGTTTCATCCCATACAAATGGGGTGTCCTTCTTCAATAGGTGCATGAAACCTTTGGTGATCTTGGCATAATTCACGATAAAACCTTGAAGTAAGTTAGACTTTCCTTGCAGGATCTGAAGTTTCCTAATAGAATGAGGATGAGATAGATTCACAATGGCCTCAACTTTCAAAGGATCCACATGAATACCTTTGTTAGAAACTATGAACCCAAGCAGCCGACCTGAATCGACACAGAAAACACACGTGTTGGGATTCAAGCGTATTTTGTAATGGCTACATCGTTAAAAAATTAAGCGCAAGTGATCTGGATGATCGATACTCTTACGAGAATGAGCAGGCAGATCATCTAGCTAAGGATCGATAATAGTCTTGATGTCATGGAAGGAAAAATTCATTACCCGCTGAAAGGTAGCCCCTGCATTTTTCAATCCAAGGGGAATTTTCTTATATGCAAATCTACCCCAAGGAAAAATGAAATTCATTTTATGTTGATATTTTGGTTTGATTTGAGTCTAATTGTACCCATAAAAACCATCCATAAACGAAAAAACTTCACTCCTTGCACAAGCATCAATTATTTCATCTATGAATGGTGTGGGGTAGTTGTATTTGGGACAAGGTTTGTTTAAATTGTGAAAGTCTGTGGATATATGTATCGTCGCTTTCTTTTTATCGATGGGAACAAGATTGGATACCCACTCCATCAAAGCGACCGAGTAGATGAAACTAGCTTTCAGTAGCTTTTCCACTTTAGCCTTAACGACTGCCGCTTTACGCGGGTTGACAGGTCTAATATTTTATCAAACCGGTTTGGCATCAGGATAAGTTCGGATTTCATGTTCAACTATCGATGGATATATTCCTGGAATCTCCTCATATGAATAGGAAAACACGTCGCAAAATTCCTTAAATACAGCTATATAGATAGCAATCTCCTCTGGAGAGAAGCTTGCACCAGTATATACATTTTCCATGATGTTGGGTTTTGTAGAGATGTTGATAGGAATAGTAACGAAAATGTTTTCCATATTCCCCTCAACAAATATTCTTAATAAGGGATTAATCGGTATATCAGCATCACCTTCCAGTATCACATGGAACTCTTGATTCTCAATCCTGCTTAACTCTGGAAGAAATTAGGATTTATGGTGAAGATCTTCGCAGATCTTATCTCACCCACTCATAGCTTCCAAAATGGCTTCGTTTAAAGGAAAAACAATGTCTAAGCAATCATCAGTATACAAAGATTTCTCTGCCCAAGCAGGCAGATAGGCTTCTTTTGATTCCTCTGAGACTGTAGGAAGAATTAGAACAAGATCAATAGTGGTGTTAATGATAGCCTGGTAAACTACTTCCACTGCCGATAAGGGCACTTCAGGTTCATAACGGGAAGGCAGGACCCAAGGATCTGTTCTATCGACAATCGTAGTGATAGAACCTAAGTAGTTTATTGGGGCTGGGATATCAAAAGTGCCCATTAACGATGAATACATACCAACCCCCAAGCTCTCATTAGCTGGTTTGACCTAATCGACCAATGGCATGGTGGACTCATTAGTTTCCATACGGCCCTTCCGATTTAAACTAAGTTGGTAAAAAGTGACCAAATTTCATTTTTGTGGAAACACTACCACTCGAAGAACGACTGAGGAAATTGCACACATAGCATAAGTTATGCTTCTCCCCAGAAGCAAGTTATAGTCCAATGGAGCATCAATCACCTCCACTTCAATAGACATTGCCTTCCTTGCTAGCTTAATCTCAAAAGTTGGTAGGATACCATGCAGACGGAATGACCTTCCGTCCAAAGCAGTAAGTAAGGTGTTCGAGGGAACTAGCTTTGGGGATCCGACAGCCTTATAGCAAGATAAGGACATGACACACATGGAAGCACCTTCGTCAACAATTGTCCTTCCAATGGTATTTCCACCATGAATGACATCTAGTGACAAATCCACATGATACGACAGGAAAATATTAACATCAGACAGATTAAATTTCACCATAAGTCTCGACGAGTCCATATTACCTAAGGATGCTAAGAGTGCATCTCGCTGGGTGGGACAACTCTGTAGCACCTCCAATGCCGACATCGCACATGGGGTTTGGGCCAAATATTGTACTACAGAGTAGTTGGTTGCAACCCTCACGTTGGGTTTGTGCAATGCCTTCTTAAAGACACCTTTTGGTATTTTGGGCATTGGATCAGCAGGCTTCTCGATCGTGAGAGGTTTAGAAGTTTCACCTATAGACTTACCCTTCTTCGGAGCCTCCAACTCATAATTCTTATTTCTAGTCTGGAGTAATGTACGGGATTGCACCATGTTGCTATAATTTTGGTTAGGAGTACTAGCAGTGCCCCCAGCTACATTAGAAACTGAACCTGCATTCTATCCTTAGGGAAAAGGATCCTTCAGGACTGTCAGTTGTTGATTTTTGAGCAGCTTCTGAGCTGAATCGATGAGAGCAAATTGATGGGTCGGTTGATCTTCCTGGCACAACTTACAGGGAAATTTCACCTTCTTCTTCTCTTCCCCCCCCCATCAACATTATTTGTGGGTCTATACTTGTTTTGGTTTCCCTCACCTTTCTTCCCCTTTTTATTTTTCCTATTGGGCTGCTAATTTCCCTTTTGGGAGGATTGAGTAAAAACATTTGCATTTTGGGGTGAGGGGGCAGCCCTTGCTGCCTCCACTGTAGAATTTTTAATAGATAACTCATTGAGTTAGTTAGATAAAGACTCTATAGTGGGATATTTAACTGAACCAACCACACCATCGTCATGGGGTCCAGGCTTAGGTTTCTCGACACTATCTGTAGGCTGTGGTGCCTCAGGTATGATTTCATATAGTATCCCAGACTGAGAGTATATCAAATCTAGTTGCTGGTCCATGAGTATGGCCTCTTCCTCATTAGTTACTCCATAGGTGGATGCATCTTTAGATACATATGACAATAAAGGATTAAGGAACAACTCTAACAAAAACTTGGGAGGGATCGTGGCCTTGATGAGCCTCTTCTGCCTTCGCCACTCTTGGATATGATCTGAAATGTGAGTGGATTTGTCCATCCTAAAGGTGGACAATAAATCTGTACCGACACCATACCAGATAGGAAGTTGGAATTGGTTAAAGAACACATTGGCTAAGTCCCAAAAATTGTCAAACATAGCAAAGGGCAATTCAATATACCACTTTGCTGCAACACTGGTTAGATTTATTTGGAACCAACTCAACCGAACAGTGTCATCGTTTAGTGAGTTGGAAGAGCACCATAAATGGAAAGTGGTGACATGGGCTCCTGGATCTTCCACAGTTTTTCCTTCCAATTTGAGAATGCCCGAAGGTAACTTGGTTGGAACAAGTGGCCACATAGCATTATGTTTCACTAGGTGATTAATCAACTTATTCAAGTCTGGCAAGTTCAAAGTTACCAGAAGCATAATTTTGGGCCTAATTGGAGCCTAAAAAGTACGATTTTGGGAGGTAGAAGGGATTTCCCCCTGGTTCCCAAATGTAAAGGTGGGGCTGCCCCCAACTGTCGGTTGAGAAGTAGTTGGACTACTTTGAAATGGATTCCACCCATAAGCCATTGGATTATTTCTGTGTGGTGTAGTATAAGTAGTTTAATCTCCTCTAGATGAAACTAGAGTCTGAAAGACTGTAGTGGGTATCCCTCCGCTAAAAAGAGAGAAGGGAGAGATCATGAACGGAGCTAAAACCAGAGTTTGGAAACCTTGACCATATGTGTTTGTATTTTCAAACTGCATCCCCACATATGTAGGTGTAGGACCTACATAAGGAGTGGATGGGGGAATATGCCCCCCATTCCATGGGAAACCCTGGACAAATGAAGAGGATCCAACAAGACCACTCTAAGCAGTGTGTATGAAACAGGGGGAAGAAAAAGTGCACTGGGAATACTAGTGACCACCCCACTAGAAGGTCCTACTACATTCATGGAAGCCAATGGTTGAACCACCCGACCACTTGGAGTTAAAGGGGTAAAAGGTATATTTGTTCTAGGAGTTCCAACCCGGGGAGGTGGCACTCCTTCAACCGAAATGGCTGAAATGGGGGTAGATGGACCCTCTCCCAAGCTAGCCATAAGTCTTCTCATGGGAACACCAATCATAGGTGAATCAAATGAAAGAACCTAGACAATCATAGTATCATTTAAGTCAGTAAGAGGTGAATTAAAGTTTCTTGCAAACTCATTGGCCTGCAAGTATTCTATCTCTACTGCGGTTGTATCAACCTAGTTTGTCCTAAGTTTCAGTTCACCTGAAACTTCATTGATTCCTACCGGTTCAAAATAATCGTATGTATCTAATCTCCGCCTTTGAGGGGGTAGTGGAGGATCCACTGTAGCAGTCGAAGGAAGGTTTTGAAACCTTCTAGACCTTCTAAGAGGTTGGTCCTCCATGGTTAAATAA
This sequence comes from Pseudotsuga menziesii, assembly GCA_001517045.1. Lineage (NCBI taxonomy): Eukaryota > Viridiplantae > Streptophyta > Pinopsida > Pinales > Pinaceae > Pseudotsuga > Pseudotsuga menziesii. The sequence goes on along the minus strand of LPNX010117238.1, from coordinate 255,401 downwards.
TTGACTCTTCACACACCCTAAGGCCGACTAAACAGAAACAAACCACACAACACTCACTACAAAATTTTCTAAAGCCAAAGAAGACACAAAGGGTATAAGATATGATTTCCAAAAGAAAGGTGAGAGATAGTTACTTGGCACCCCTGTAGATGTTCTTAGGCACAAGCGGAGGAATCACCCAACCGCCATCCCACACCTTCTACCGGGGTTACCTTCCAAGCCCGTCCAAGGTCAACTAGAAATAGCCTTCCGGTGTACCTGTGTATGAACCCTAGATGTCAAATAGAATAAAGGCTACCACAAATATATTGAAAGTATGGGGGGACAGTCGCAAGCCTGATTCATACGCATGGGTGGTGTAGCAAAGCTCAAAACCTTGTCAACATCAGCACCTCACGGGGCCCAAGAGGTGGTATTGACAAAAGTACCCAGATACAAAACAATCTTGGTCTATGCTTTGACAAGGAATCAAGGGGTTATCTCCTCAGTCCACATCTCCACACATCCTCGTGCTTCACTCTAGTTTGAGAGGAGCTTCCCAGATACAATCTACATAGAAGAGGATTTACTTATTGATTAGCCAACTACGTCTGAAATCAAACACTTGTGGAGAGTTGAAAATCCCTAATCCACAAGTCTATACTAAGCTAGTTGGTGTAGGAGCCTAAAAAATAAAAATTACTAATAATTTTTAAATTATATCGTTCATTTTAAAATGTTGTTTTTAGTCAGAGGTAAATGGCATGAAACCAGTGTGATCTTATAGAATCAATAAGAAAAAGAAAAATGAGGTGTAAAGAAAATTTCAAAGTAAATTATGACTACTGAAACCAAACTTCTTTTCTTTTTGTAAATATAAGCTAATGAAATTATAACTAAGTGAGAGAAAACTAAGACTTCTTTTTATAACTTTTAAATTTTTTATTTGAAAAATACTAAAAAGAAACAACTAAATGCAACTAAATGAAAAAAGTATAATTTTTTTTTCTTCTCTTTTCAAAAACTTCAAAAACTATAATGCGACTGAAAACAAGTTTTGAGCAAGTTTGAATAATCAAAGCATACAAAAAAGTGAAATGAGGCATAAAGGACCTAAAGTGACCTACTTCAACCAACAAGAAGAAGACTTGGAAAAACCCTGACTTGGAGAAACTATTGAACCCAAAGAGTCCACTAGATTCATAAAAGAATAGTGACAAACTGACACCATAAGACATACCACAAAATATAAAGCATCTAAAGCCCTGATCATTGACCTAGACACAAGCACTCAAACCTACAGACCAAGCAAGAGGACCACCTACACTTCACAAATGAAATAAATTCAAACAAAAGGCTCAAAGGCTTGATGAACAAGCAAACGGCATGACACATAGACTTCAAACTCACAGAGTCATGCCATAAACAAAAGACTTCCAAAAAACTAAAAATCCATAGAGATAGGGACAAGCAAACCCTATCCAAATTTTAGACTGCTAGAGGACACACGCGACTGTGTATGCAGGAAACCCGCATACGACACACGACTGTGTAGACAACAACACGTGTGTACAAGGGCACACACGTGATTGTGCACGAAGCAAACTGCATGTACATCAAAAAAAAATTCAAAGAAAAAATACTAGCAAATAAATTTGGGCATACCACACTATAAATCAAAAGTAAGATAAAAATAATCATGCTCAAAATTAGAATCTAAGCAAATACTAGTAAAGGGACCTATAGGATGGACCCACAACAGGCTGGAATCCCCAATGGAGTCACCAGTTAGGAATAGGAAGAGAGTTTGGCTTACCTGATTTATGATGGTTGATCCAAGCTTGGTCTTCTCCTACTTCAACCTTCTCAAAAGCTTCTAGGGCTGCTTCTATTCACCTACAAAGAGCCAATTCTTAATGCAAAATCTCATACATATATATACTAGAGGTTAGATGAAATGCATATTAATAATATAATTGAAATCATTCATTAACCAATATACATGAGAAAATCACAATACAAAGATTGGAAGAAGAAATATCTTTATTAACAAACAATGAATAGGTGAGAATACAACCCAGCTTCTGACACAAGGCCTCCTCTGCAACCGAGGACACTAAGTTCTACTGCTCCAAGACTCTGAAGGGATACCACTAGCATAAATTTTCTCTTCTAGAATTGATTGATTAGCCCCATACCAAGGCCTCTATTTATACATTGGGAAATAGAGTGGTTTCGAAGGTTAGGATGGTTGAGACAGTTGGGATAGTTATGGATTAAGGCCTAACTAATCTCATCGAATCATGATTTATATTTTTTAATCTCGAATTAAGGTACATGCGAGTATGTATATAAGAAAGGAGCATATGACACGCTTGTTGCTCAAAGGAAACTCGCATGTTCAATGTACACGCGGGTCGCAATGTAAATAGTCATGTGTGATACGCGAGTTGAAATGAAAATAGGTGCGTGTGCAACCCTAAACTTAGAATAAAAATATATGATGTTGGTCTAAAGATTATGCATCAATGGTCGTGCACATCTATAGTGTTTTAGGAAAATTCAATCCAAATTGTCCTTTTGTGTCTTGACATAGTGAATATCAATACTCAGATGGAGAAGTTCCATTTAGCTTGATAATAGATGGTTCTAGGTTTGACACTCGATTCTGGTGCATCGTGGCTTCTCAGCCTCCTCCTTCATCATCCCCCCTCCCCTCCTCACATTTTGTTAAGCCCTTTGAAATACCATACGTCAAGCTCTCCTCTGTAGCCTCCAAGTGAAAATCAATCACTCTTTCTGAAAAGGGTCTCATCGGAATGTTCACGAGTCTTTGGCCCTCCCCCAGATGCATCAAAATCTTGCTCGGTAAAAATTGGAGACCTCTCATTCAAGGATAAGTTAAAAAATATTCTATGGAAAGGGCTACTTTTATTTCATCTTCGAGAAAAAAAAAAGATCTCCACCTCATATTCAGGAATGGGCCATATTTCATGGGGCCTAGGGGCATGTACCTCAACAAATGGGACCTCTCTTTTGACCTTGAGAAATACATCCCAACAATGGTTCCTGTTTGGGTTAAGCTCCCCCATATCCCTTTGCACAATTGGAATGATGAGGACTTCCTCTCAATCAAAAACACCATGGTAAAATACATTGACAAATCTGAGCCCAAGGCTTCCATGTTTTCTTGTGCTAGGATATGTGTTGAAGTGGATATAGAGAAAGGTCTACTAGAGGCCATCAATCTCTCAATGGATGGATGAAATCACCTACATACTATGGACAATGAGAAAATCCTCTTTAAATGCAAAGTATCTCATGAATACGGGAACTTTGAAAAGTTTTGCCCAAAAAATCTAGAAAGACCCAATGGAGATGAAGCTCCTGAAGAACGATGGAACGAGGTCAATTGAAGAAAAGGTGTAAGAATTGCACCACAATAAGCATATCCCCCTCTACCAAGAATACATTTGGAAATAAGTTTCAAGCTCTAGCTAGTGAAGACACATAAGTAGTGAGAACAATGGCAACAGAAGGCACGTTAAATCCATAGGAAGTTGAGGACCCAATAGATCCACTGCCGCGATCAGTGTAGGTCAAAGTGATGGCTCAATCTATCCTCATCCAAAGCCATCTAGAAGCAAGAATGGATTCCTTTTCGAACTTTGGAGGTTCAGTTACTAGATCCAGGGAAAAAAGCGCAAATGGAGGAAACTTCGAAGAACACCAATGAGGATGAAGAACCTCAAGCCAAAAAGGGAAGAAAATCAAACAAGACCGTCCAAGAACAATAAGCTTCTAGGTAAAAAGTAGTAGGAATGCAGTCCAGTGTATATTTCCTAGTAAGAAACTCCCCAACCAGGAAGTACCTAATCGACGTCGATGAAGAAAGAAGAGATAGGGCGCCCCACCCCCTAAGAAATAATGAAGCTTGTATCGTAGAAATGCCGAGGCTTAGGAGGTCAACAAAAGCTAGAAGCCATCAAAAGATTCAAATCAATGGAAGCTAAATCCATCCTCATAATCCAGGAGACAAAAAAAACTGCAAAAGATAGTCTTTTGATAATGGGAAAAATTTGGCCCAAAGGAGAAGGGAAAGCGGTCATCGCTATCAGAGCCTTAGGGGGTCAACTCACCTGGTGGGACAAGGAAATATACTCAATGCACTCTGCCATTGAAAATAGGAACTAACTCTTTGTTGAACTAGAAGACAAATAAAGAAAGGAGGTCGTTTGGGTCGAAAACATCTATTCCCTACCACTTAGGTAAATAAAGAATCCTTCTACAATACATTGGAGGATCAATGCGCAGAGAAAAAAACATATCCCATGCATCATAGTCGGTGACTTCAATGTTACCATATCAGCTGAGGAAAGAAGAGGCGGATCCAAAGTTAGGGATCCCTATGGAGAAAGGTTGAAAGACTTAATTTCTCCATAGGGATTAACCCACATCAAGCCAAAAAATGGAAAATTTACATGGAGCAATAAAAGGCTAGGCACGGGGCACATAACAGATAGAATGGATTGAGTTCTGGTTAGCACCTCTTTTCTAAAAAATATGGTATTCCCAGAGTCCATATTGCTCTGCTCAACTGCCTCATATCATAAACATGTTTGCTTCTTCCTCTCGAATGTGGGAAAACTAGGTCCGCTTTCTTTCTTAATTAACTCGTTGTGGTTAGAATCAAAGGGAGTACTGAAGATCATCAAAAGAGCTTGGAATATCTATATTATCGGTTCCCCTAGCTAAATTTGGGAATAAAATATCAAACAAGTCAAAATTGCTCTCAAATAGTGGGTCACAAAATACTATCAAGTGACAAAGAAAATAAATTTTGAGCTTGTCAATCAGATGGAAGTCCTACAACAAGAAATGGATCATGAAGAAATAAACAGAGACCTTTTGGTTCAAGAAATAGAGCTTAAGAGGAAAATCCAAGCCACTCTCAGGAAAGAGTAAGAAATCTAGAGGTTGCGATCCCATAACCTATGGCTCAAGGGTGGGGATCAAAATACCAAGTTCTTCCACAATCAGTACAAGGAGTGACAGAGGAGGAACACTTTAAAGGATCTCAAAAAGGAATATGGAACTACAATCACAGATCAAGTGAGATTACGTTTAAGGTAAGGGATTTTTTTGAGAAGCTTTGCAATGAAGAAGAAGAAACGTCTCATGGTGAAATGGCGGATATGATCAAAGACATTCCCACTCTCATTATCCCAAAAGACTCTGAAGCCCTGGAAGCCCCCATTACTGAAGCTAAAATAAAAAAGGCCATTTGGAATCTTCATCCAGACAAAGCTCCTGGTCCAAATGGCTTCTCAATCCATTTTTACAGACTATGTTGGGAAATAATAAAAAAAGACTTGGTTTGAATCATCACTTGGGTGTCCAAAGGGAAAATAAGTGGGGCCAACAACTCTACTTTTCTTTCCCTCATCCCTAAAGACTCTAACGCCACCTCCATCAAACGCTTCCGGCCCATTTCGTTATGTAATGCCTCTTACAAAATCTTCGCCAAAATACTTTCTTTAAGACTGAAGTCTGTCATCCCCACTCCCATATCTCCCAATCAAGGTGGTTTTAGCATGGGTTTTTATATCAGTGACAATATTCTCCACGTCCAAGAGGCCATACACTCTAGTATAAACTGGCATGAAGTAGACATGGCTATAAAACTTGATCTAGCTAATTTTTTTTATCGCTTAAGGCATGACTTTATTTTTCTGATCATGGAAAAGTATGGTTTCTCCCCTATCTTCATGAAATAGATTCAATATTGTATTATCTCACCATAGATAACCCCCCTAATCAATGGAAGGCCCTCCGATTTATTAAAATCAAAACAAGGAATCAGGTAAGCATTCCCTCTTCCCCCCTTCCGCTACATCCTTGTGGCTGACTCCCTAAGCATAAGACTTCAACGATTCCTGCTGGAAGGATCCATCCTAGGCCTCTCCTTATCCAGTGGAGTTCAACCCATCAACCATGCTCCTTTTTTCGATGATACCATCCTATTGGGAAGTTCCTCCACCCAAATTTCCTGAAGCTTCAACTTTCCCTAGACCTCTTCCTTCACACCTTTGGCAACAAGGCCAATATGGACAAATTCTGGCTTTATGCATGTAACTACAACACCAAAAATCTCAGGGATATTTCCCATATCCTAAGAATTAAAGTGAGACATGACTTGACTCACTTCAATTACTTGGGAATGCCCATATACAAAAATTCCATCTCTTCTTTGATGTGGAGACCCATCATCTAAAAAATCAAGAACAAAATCCACTTCTTGGGATCCAGATGGATAAATATGGTAGGGAAATCCACCTTGATTCACTTAGTCCTCTCCTCCTATCCAATCTACTCAAGCTCGATGATTATCACTCCAAAGATGGTTATGAACAATATTTACGTGGAGATTAGAAAATTCCTCTGGCAGGGAGGTAAAGTCCAAACCAAAAATTCCATCTAGTAAATTGGTCTACAGTCAAAGCTCCTAAACTCAAAGGTGGGATTGGTATTAGAGATATGGAACAAATGAACAAAGCTCTAGGGCCAAAATTATATGGAGGATGGCTACTGAAAACAATGAATGGTGGAAAGAGGGAATAAGGAAGAAAAATATCAATAAGCCTCGATCCAATATTTTGAACTAAAAATGGGATGGAAAAGGCACATCTATCTGGAAGCTATGAAAAACTTCTGTCAATTTGATACAAAATGAGTTCTATTGGATTCTGGGTGAAGGTAAAAGGATCAAAATTTGGACGGACATAATTCTCAGGAACCCCCCTTTATCCTCCATCCACTCCCTCGAGGACTTCTCCAAATGGACCATCAACATCGAAAACGACATCCTCATGCTCTACGATATCTCCATCTGGAATCAGTCATGAACTTGGAGCAGCTAGAAAATTATTCACCCGCCCGTACATCTTCTCCACACCCTCAATCTCTTCCTTTATTTTCTACATGGGAAATCTCCCATCAATAAACGAACCAAGGACACCATTGGCTAGGGCCATAAGGGCGTGTACATAGTCAAGGAAGGTTACAGGCTCTTGGAGACCGATGCAAGCCATGCTTCTCCAAGTCTTTGGAAAAAGGTTTGGAATTCAGATTGTATTCCCAATGTCAAACATTTATTTTGTATTCTAATGCATAATAAACTCCTCACAATAGAAAATTTAATACCCTCTGACTTAATAATTGTTATTTTGTTGGAAAATACCTTGAATTATTATTATTGATAGGAAGGTCAAGAATAAAACATTCCTTATTAATAAAAATTGTTGAAGGAGAACAAAAGTGGAAATAGTTGTTGAAAGAGTGTCCACTAACCCACAAGATGGAAATGACAAGTGGGTGAGACCACCGAGTGAGAACTTGAGATGCACAAGGCATCATCCCCAAAAATTAGGTCTACACTCGTAGTTGAGTTGCTGAAGAGCAGGATGATCGTAAATGACCAAGTCCTAGGAAAAATACTATTTAATAGTATGTTCATGAGCAACAGTAGGATAGAATTAGATGAGGATTACCATCTGTATAATGCAAGAGATGGTGCATTGAGATATTTTTCTCTTATGGTTCAACGAACAAGATCAGGAGTTATGGAGCAAGTAATTTGGCTGCTATGGGAGTTGGTTGGGGGGGACAACTTCTCTACTTTTGTTTTCCTAGCATTGGTGCTAGGTTCCTAATCTATTTTTATTATTACTAATTCTAGTTATAGTAGGATTTTTATGTGAAATATATGTATAGTTACATCTCCAGATAGTATAATTATGCATTATGTAGAATAAATATCCCTGTTCTTTGAAGTATCAAAGATTTGTAGTAATGTTATTACTGTAGCAATTAGTATTTTGTCTTGAGTAAAATTTACTTAGTTCTGAATGTTATAAGTCTGTTAATGGTTTCAGAATCAATACTTGAATGATTATAATTGATGAGTATGTATACAATGGATGAAATCCTCTATTTTAAACCTTTTCCTACTTTTAACGGTGTTTCCCAGTCTGTATCATTTTTGCTAAATATTCATTGATTACATTTCTCGATTTTAGAATGTTGTTGCAACGATAATGTGGTTCTGGTTTCGATCCATGAGTTTCTTTGTTGCTTATGAGAGAACCTTAAAATTTTGTTGTCTGAATCCAATTTCTAGGCTCCTTGGTAACAATCTTTAGTTTGATTGTCACTAGATTTTAATTTGGTTCTAAACTTGGTAGATATTCTAATTTAACCTCACCTGACCAATGGTCCCACAAGATTTCAACCAAGAATGGAATTCAAATCCGTTGTGGATCCAATTTCATAAATTATTTCGCTCTCGTCTCCATCTTTTAACTACCTTTCTAGTTCACCAGCAAAATGACTGAAGGACCGTCAAATCTAGATCAACGGTGGACTTCAATGGTCATAGGGGGGATCGCATAAAGTATTGCACATGTAAGGCTTTTCTTTGACCATGCTAGTTCACCCAGTAAAATATCTCTCAATCGTTGATCGTATCACATGATCAACTATGTCCGTTGATCTGGATATTCTTCGCCACATTTACTTTCCAAAATTATCTTCGTCTATGGATGTAACTGATTGGATATTCCACTATGTTTTTCCTAAATGTATCGAGTTATGAAAATCTTTCTTTACTTCCGCTTTTCTAATTTTGGATTGCTTATTGATATAATAATGTTGGTTTATGGTTTATATCTCTATCTTTTCGATATTACGAATGCAATCTTTGTGCAGGGGGGGGAAACCTTATTTCACATTATGAATCCATAATTAACCTAGCTGGTCTACTTTTAAATATTATGTTTATAGGCAATGGAGTCAACAAGGGTTACTTCTTTTCTTTAACCTCTAGATTCCTCTTAACTTACACTGAAACAAAAACCCCAAGTTAGACCAGAAACTTGTTGGGCTCCGGAATTGTCTTTTATAATGATTTTATTTACATTAATTCCCGACCTATTTATCGTAATTCAATACATCTATGTTCAATAAGGTTGTCTTTTACTTTGTTTTATTAATTAAAATCTCGTAAATGTAAACTAAGACAACATGTATTACATGTAGTATTTTGCAAATGATAAACATTTTGGCACTCCATTTAGCTCCTTCTTTCGGTCCTAAGTTCTAAATTAAATTTCATTGCATGTTTCTTGATTCACTAACTTGGCTTGTCCTTGTCTTATATCTATTGTTGATCTCGTAATACTTTTATCTTCGGATTCTTGCTAGTTCTGTTGCAAATGAAAATGAAAACCATAAGTTAATGATAGAATTTTTGTTTTAAAATATAAAATAAACAACAAATAAACAAATGATTAATATATTAAGATTATCAAAGAATTTGTTTAAATTAAAAAAAAAATTAAGTAAATCCATTTAAATTAAGTATTAAAATACTTAAAGAGAGAGTCACTTGAATTAAGTATTAAAATATTTAAAAAGGAAAATTATTTTAATTAATTGTTGAAAACCCATTTGTAGTGATGTTGGGTATGATGGTTGTTTCATGGGAACACATATATAAAAGCCTATGATGTAATTAATTTTATTTTAAACCACTTCCCAAAAGCATTACATTTCCTTTATATTTCCTTGCTTTGAATTTAATAAAACGGTTCTTCCATTTTGTGCAAGCCGTGAGGATTGAGGACTGATGCGCACATCACATGACAAAGAAGATTGAGAGAATATTGTAATAGAGTAAATAGAACCCAGCCACGATCTGAACTTAGCATCCAGCACATCAACCAACCGTCAATTTAGCTTACTATTTTTACAGTCAATCCAACAATATCAAATATTTGGCACTCCCGTCATTAATCCAGAACGTGTATTTCAGCAAAGGTATATGAGAAATCCATGCAGAATCTAGCCAAACCGTTCAAAACCCACCTCAAAAATGATTTGATTTACCCCTAATAGTGGGATGTTTGAAAATTTTCTAAGAAAATCGGGAGAAAAATGTCGTCGACCAAACACTATTTTAGCAGATTTGGTTTGTGGTCGGTTCTCTGAAAATTAGGGATTTGCTTTGAATGATTGAGCATTTAACTCCACCTTCTCACCCTTTGTAAACTCTATATATACAAACGCTTCTATGCAAGAAGGAGTTAGTGAATTAGCTAGTTGATACATGTGATCATTTGATCCCAGAAACTCTGTAATATTCTCTCTTCAAGTTAATAGAAGTTATGTTTATGTTGTGCATGATCGTGTTTTGGTGCGTTTCGCAAGTCATCACTCTGATTATTGGGAGGGCCCCTCTTCAACCATAGATTTTTGTTCTTGTGTATTTTTCATTATTCCCTTCTTTGTAATTAGTGTAGTTTTATTTACAATTTGTTTATGCAATTTAATTACTGTAATTGTTCACGTCATTTGTTTCTTGTAACATGGAATATGCTTTGATATTATGTTGTTAATGTAGTTTCCCTTTGTGAGTTAAGCAACCGGTTGCGCACAAGTTTACTTGCAATTTCATTTTCAAGTCTTTTTAGTTTACTGCTTGGTTTTATGTTGATAAAATAGATTGCTTTGATATTGTAGGATCAAGTTACCATAGGTTTAGTTCTATTTACTTATGATTTGTCATAAATTCATTTGTTTATATTTCAGCTCGTTTAATAGTACAATGAATAATGATTTCTTTTCAAACTATGAATTAGTTTAAGTTACTTTATTGTTGAATTTGATCACGAAGTAGGTTTAACTTTTGTTCCTTTATATTTTATTGGATCAGCTGATCTCAAAATCATTTAGATTAACTATTTCTTGACATTTTAGTGTTTTCTATGTGCAGACTGTCATTTAGAAAACCAGTTCTGCCTGTCATTCAGACTTGTGTTCTAGTCTGTTATTCAGCGTTTCATTTAGACCTTAGCATTTTCAATCTATTTTAAGCCTGCTTCTTTAGCTTTTTTATTATGTTTCGACTGTGGTAGTTAAGTAATGGTTATGTTTTACTTTAGGATCATAGGTTAGATTGTTTAAAGCATTTATTAAAGTTTTATTCCTGTTTTTCTCCTTTCACCCTATGTATTGTGTTTTGGTTTATTGCGGTTTCTGATTTCTTTCTTCAATATTGTTGTAATGTTTTGTAATTATATCTTTGGTTTAGATTGTTTTCATTTTTCCCTTCGTATTAGATGCATTAGTTTTCAGTATTTTAAAGTTTCATTTTGAAAGTTCTCATAGCTTATTTTAATACAAGTTTACTTTTCAAATTCATAGATTAGTTGCTCATTAGATTGGATTTTGTTAAACTAGTTTGCTTACATTAGTTTATGACTCCTCACAAAGTATTTGTTTACACTTGGTCCTTAGATTAGTGTTTCAATCTGCTTTATATGATTGCATAGAGCTCGATAACTAGAGTAGGATAGTTGGTTAGTTTGCTCTTTTGAAAATATAGAGTAGTTTCACTCATAGAATAGATAGATTACTTTCTCTTTTCACTTGTAGCATAATTTCCTATTTTACAGTAATTAGTTTCAGATTTTCTTTCGTAATTAATTTCAGTGTTTTCTTTCGTAGTTAATTGCATGGTTAAGTAGATTCTCATCCCTACATAAGAATATAGTTCATGCATTCATGAAATAGTTTAGTTGATTTGTTGCCTCTTTTGAATAGTTAAATTTACTTTCATTAGATTAGATTGCTTTCGAACCAAGTGACTGCTTTTCTAGATTAGTATCTGCAATTTCCTTCCATAAAATATATTAGCATAGCGTTAGACTAGTTTGAATCCCAGTTATTAATTAGTGTTTTTTTTCTTTATAGAATAGATTAGTATAACATTAGATTAGATTTGAATTTATAGTTACTTTTCAAGTTCTTAATTAGTTTCATGTTTTCATAGATAGATTAAATTCTTGCATTTGAATTATGAAAGTCATGCATGTAGTTTAAAATCATATAGTTTCATGTTAGTGCATTTGCATCTTTAGTTAGCTTAGGTTAGTTCAAGCCTTCAATCCTACACATATAGTGTTTGCATCTCACAAGCTACCTTCCCGGGGTGACAATTAAGTGTTGAATTAGATAGTGCATATTTTACCCAACAAAACCCTTAAATCCGCAAAGTTAAACGTTGATCCACAAGACTATAAGATTAACGGTTTAGATATAATCCACCATGAGATTGAAGGTTCATAAAAGTGCAGAAGATGGAGTTAAGAAAGTTCCAAAGAGTTGAAAGGCAACTCGATTTCTGCAATCTGCAAGGCTAGACGTTGATTCCAAAAATTAGAAGATCAACAGTCCTGATTTCCACAAAGCAGATCAACAACTAATAATAGTCGTGGAGGATTCATTGTGGAATCCCCAAAGGAATCAGATCAACGGTTAGGATTAGACATGCAGAAGAGATCAATGGTTTATAGAACCTATGGACGGTAGAAGGTGGGAAACAGGAAAAAGACAAGGCATAAGGTTGAGTTTTCGATTCTTGAGTTCCACATCGGAGAGGCAGAAGGCGGAACACAGAGAGTCAAGGATTAAGTTACCGGAAGGTTGAGTTTTCAATTTCCAAGTTTCGTAGTGGAAAGGTGGAAGGCAGAACCTTTAAGAGTCAAGGATTAAGTTAACAGAAGGTTGGGTTCTCTATTTCTGAGTTCCGCAACGAAAAGGCGGAAGGAGGAACACGTAAGGTAAAGGATTAAGCTAATGAAACTTGGAGTTTCTGAGATATGATTTCCCTGTCAAATCCAGATCAACGGTTAAGGTTGTTCCCGCAAGGATCAATGGTACGGAAATCATTTACAGAATGCGGATGCGGAAAGTGGGAAAATGAATGTATCAAATTGTTGGTTTTTTGAGTTTCGAGTTCTGCAGCGGAAGGCGGAAGGTGGAAGGCAGAAAACTCAGTTTAGTGCAGAAATGTATATTGTGGTTGCCAAATGGATCTATCAATGGAGGAACGACTGTTACAGTGGTATTTATGCATGAGAATGAATGTACAAGGATGAATTTGACCATTAAATATGGCCAGGGTCTCTTTTTATTTGTATTTTCTCATAACAGTTGGGTATTTTATTAATATGTCTGAAGATATATGGAATAGAAAAAAATTATATTTGATTTTTGAGGTATATTACATATGGTATCAGAGCATGGTTTCAGCACTAGGCCTGAATAGGTTCAACAAAAAACTGCTATAAAAAACAACAAACTAACTCATGTTTATTTTGTCTTGAAAATTCTCTTACACAGCAAAGAGAAGTACAAGTATTTTTGAAAGAGATATGGCAGATGCGGGAATGTATGCAGAAGAGGAACGTCACCCATAACAACCTTTAAATGAAGAGGTTAATCTAAGGAATGGAGAGTTCTTGGTAGATCTAAATGAAATCCAGGACAATAAATCTAAATTAAAAAGGACTATGAATGAACTAAAACCTGAATTAAGAAAGGTTAAGGAAGATAATGAGCGAATTCTAAAGGCTTAAGAAGAACTGAACACTATCCTGTTAGCAAAAATCCATAATGAATAAAAAGATAAAAATAAGGATTTTGATCAGGAACTTCCTAAAACTGCCCCGTACAATAAATGTAAGGGTAGGAATTTGGATTTTTCTAGCCATAACCCTTACACTTCAAGTGAAGATTCAGTTAAACACCACAGAAAAAACTCAAGAGTTAAGCGAAAGCGATGAAAAAAATAAAAATAAGAAAAAGTATAGACCCTATGAGGAAATATCTGGGGAGTTAAAAAAAATTAAACCACCCATGTTTAATAGGGAAATTGAGAAGAGGGAGGAGGCAGAGGCCTGACTGTTCGATATGAAAAAGTACTTCCAGATATATAATTACTCAGATGAGTTGAAAGCAAATATGACCATTTATAATCTAACTAGAAAGGAAGATATATGGTGGCAAGATATAAAGAAAGTTAAGGGTATAAAAGAAAGGTATATAACCTAGAAAACTTTAAAGTAATTTTTTAAAAGAAAATATTTATCTGAAGAGTATTGTGAAGAAAAAGCCAAGGAGTTTTATGAACTAAGGTTAGGGTCCTTGTCAATGAAAAAACTATGTAGTAAGTTATTAATATTACTTTGCTATGTCCCCTACATACTTGATGAGAAGCCCAAGATACATCAGTTACTTAGTTGTATGCCCCTCATGTTCAAAGAATGAATTGAATATGACAATACAAAGACATTGGAGGAATCGATGAGGAAGGCAAACTTTTGTTTTGATCAAAACAAAAATAAAGGAGAAAGTATACCAGCTTGGAAAAATCAAAGGCCAAATAATTTTGATTCTAAAAGAAAACAAAATAAGTTCCATAAAACTTGGAAAATAATCATAGAGGGTATTAGGGTAATAATTACAAAGGTTTTGAACCTCAGGATTCTACAGTACCCTCAACTATTCCTAATAAAAACCTAACACTTAAAGAACCCTTAAAATGTTGGGAGTGTCGAGAGCCACACTACTTTAAGGATTTTTCAGCAAGGAAGAAAAAGTTTAATGTTCATTCTATCTAGGAAGCAGTTACAGTTGGTGATATGGCCAAGAGAATGCCTAGGATCTATGCTGCACTGGAAAATTGGCAAGCAGACTACCATACTTCCATGGTAGAAATTGAACATATGATAAACAATCAACCTATATTTGTATTAATTGATCTAGGTGCAACCTTGAGTTATATTTCACCTAGAGTAGCTGATTTATGAAATTTGGTACCTAAAAATTTGATAAGTCATGGCTAGTACAGTTAGCCACAACTACAAAAAGAAAGGTTACTAGTATTGTTAGAAATTGCAAGAAAATGTTGAATGATTTCCTTGCACATGTGAATGTAAATATATTGAGTTTAGGATCGTATGATCTATTGATAGGAATGGATTGGCTTGAAGAGAATAAAGTTTTGCTAAACTATTTTGATAAAACATTTACATGTATTGATAATAATGGAAATAATATAAAGGTGAAAGGAATTCCTAGGAAGGTAACCATCAAATAAATATGCTCTGCAAATGAAGCGATCAGTAAGAAAAGGATGTAAGGTATTTGCAGTATATATAATGAATGATAAGGAAAATGATATAAAAACTAAACTGGAAGGCTTACCCGTTTTAAAGATTTCAAAGATATCTTCCTAGAAGAAGTCCCTGGACTTACTCCAAAAAGGGATAAAGAATTCATAATCAATTTGATACCTGGAGCGGTACCAGCATTGAAATCTCCATATCAAATGAACATAATCGAACTCACAGAACAAAAATCATAGTTACAAGAATTAATCAATAAAAAATACATTCGACCAAGTGTGTCTCCTTGGGGGGGCACCGGTCTTGTTTGTGAAATAGAAAGACGGTACACTAAGATTATGTATAGATTACAGGAAACTAAATAAAATGACTATTAAAAACCAATATCCACTTCCCCGGATAGATGATATGTTCAATCAATTCCATGGAGGAACTGTCTTTTCAAAGATAGATTTAAGGTCGAGTTATCATCAAGTGCGAATAAAATATGAAGATATTTTTAAAACAACATTTAGGACCCGTTACGGTCAATATGAGTTTGTCATAACGCCCTTTGGGTTGAAAAATGCATGTGTTGCATTCATGTGTTTAATGAAAAACATCTTAAGTAACTATCTCAATAAATTTGTGGTTGTATTCATTGACAACATATTAATATACTCTAAGAATGAACAAGAACACAAAGAACATCTGAAAATAGTTTTGCAAGTATTAAGAGAACAACAACTCTATGCAAAGTTAAGTAAGTGTGACTTTTTCAAGGACAAGATTCAGTACCTCAGACACGTAGTGTCCAAGGATGGAATCTCGGTCGACCTAGATAAGGTAAAGGCCATCATGGAATGGCCGGTTCCTAAAAATGTATTTGACATCAGATCATTTCTGGGAATTACTGGATACTATAGGAAGTTCATATAAGGTTTTTCTAAGATTTCCTACCCCATAAATTCCTTACAAAAGATAGGAAAAAAAGTTTGAGTGGACTAAAAAGTGTGAGGAAAGTTTTAACAAATTAAAAAATCTATTAACCACCGCCTCGATCTTAAAAATTGCTGATACATTCAAGGATTTCGTCGTATGTACCGATGCTTGCAATGAAGGGTTAGGTGGAGTATTACTACAAGATAATTATGTTGTATCTTATGAATCCATAAAACTAAAATATCATGAGCATAATTATGCGACACCTGATCTAGAACTTGCGGATATAATTCATGCCTTAAAAATGTGGCAACACTACTTAATTGGAGGAATATTTTTACTTATGTCAGACAACATAAGCCTCAATATTTATTTGATCAACAGAATTTGAATGCAAGACATACCAGATGGTTGTCCTTTGTAAGTGAGTATGAATTTTAAATAAAACACATAAATGGAAAAGAAAATAAAGTAGCAGATGCTTTAAGTCGTCATGCAAACTTACTGTGTGCAAGTAGAAGCTACGAATCTGATCTGGGAGGTTGGATTTTAAGTACTGGAAATTCTAATGGGAAATATTAGAGTTTAAAAGAAAAGAATGCTAAAAATGAATAAGAACAAGTAAAATTAGACTTTAGCCTAAACCAACAACGACTATTGTTGTATAAAAACAGTTTGTATATACCTAACATAAAAGAAATTAAATTGATGGTCATGGATGAACTGCATAAAAGACCATACTTGGGGCATCTGGGGTATCATAAAATGATTACCATGATCAGAAAGGACTTCTTTTGGCCAAACATGAAAAAGGAAGTGGTTGAATACTTAACTTGCTGCTTGGAATGTCAGCAAGTTAAAGCAGAGAATCAACATCCACTACCCATTCCATAATGGAAGTGGGAGACCATCAGTATGGATTTCATCACTAGACTGCCCAAGAATTTCAAACAACATGATTCCATCATGGTTGTGGTTGACAAATTAAGAAAAACAACTCATTTTATACCTGTCAAATCTAGCTACAAAGCTGTTAATATTGCAAACATCTTCATGAAATAAATATTCATGTTACATGGCATACCAAAAGTGATAGTCTCAAATAGAGACGCTAAATTTACATGTAATTTCTAGAAATCCTTGTTTAAAGGCTTGGGTACCCAATTAAATTTCAGTACTACATATCATCCACAAAAAGATGGGCAGACTGAAAGGGTAAGCTGGGTTCTAGAGGACATGCTAAGAATGTATGTTATGGACAAACCAGGTAAGTGGGAAGACTACCTACACTTGGTTGAATTTTCTTATAACAATAATTTCCAAGTTTTTGCAGGTATGAGTCCATTTGAAATTTTATATGGGTGTGAGTGTAATACTCCAATATCATGGAGCATTCTTGTTGATAGATTAATGTTAGGACATGATATATTAGAAGACATGGAATTAAGCATGAAACAGGTACATCAAAACTTAAAGGCTTCCCAGGACAAGAATCAAAGTTATGTTGACTTAAAGAGAACTCCTATAGAGTTCTAGGTGGGTGATCATGTGTACATAAAGGTAAATCCCAAGAAAATTACCTTGATATTGGGAAACTATAAGAAATTTGCACCCAGGTACTGCGATCCATTTGAAATTTTAGCTAGAGTAGGGTCAGTTGCATACCAGTTAGCCCTACCACCCAATATTAAAGTACATAATGTGTTTCATGTTTCTATATTGAAAAGATATGTTCATGATATTTCTCATGTGATTGAATGGAATGTAATCTAAGTGGAATCAGAGGGAGAGTTCCAAGTGGGACCGGAGCACATTCTCGATAGGAGAGAACTTTGACTTCGGAACCATACTATTGGACAGGTAAAGGTGCAATGGAGTCACCTTAGTCCAGAAGAAGCTACCTAGGAGATGGAAAGTAATATGCAGGAGGCATATCTAGACCTATTCCAAGAGGATGATATGAAAGAATAAAATAAAAAGTCATAACACCGAGGACGGTGTTATATTTTAAGGGGAGGTGTATGCAATACCCCTTGATTTAATCATTGTTATTTTGTTGGAAAATACCTTGAATTGTTATTATTCTTTGATGGGAAGGTCAAGAATAAAACATTTTTGTAATAAAAAATTCCTTATTAATAAAAATTGTTGAAGGAGAACACAACTGGAAATAGTTATTGAAAAATTGTTCGTTAACCCACAATAGGGAAATGACAAGTGGCTGAGACCACCGAGTGAGAACTCAAAATGAACGAGGCATCATCCCCCAAAATTAGGTTTTTACTCATAGTTGAGTTGTTGAAGAGCAAGAGGCTCATGAATGACCAAGTCCTAGGAAAAATACTATTTAATAGTATGTCCACGAGCAACAGGAGGCTAGCATTGGATGGGGATGAACATCTGTATAATGCAAGAGATGGCGTATTGAGATATTTTTCTCTTGTGGTTCGGTGAATAGGCTTGGGGGTTCTAGAGCAAGTAATTTTGATTCTCTAGGAGTTGGTTGGGAGGAACAACTTCTCCACTTGTGTTTTCCCAACATTGGTGCCAGGTTCCTACTCTGTTTTTCTTATGATAAAATCTAGTTGCAGTAGGATGTTTATGTGAAATATGTGTACAGTTACATATTAAGATAGTAGAATTATGCATTCTGAAGAACAAATATCCCTATTCTTTGAAGTATCAAATATTTGCAGTAATGTTAATACTGTAGCAATTAGTATTTTTTCCTGAGTAAAATCTACTTAGTTCTTACTGTTATAAGTTCGTTAATGGTTTTAGAATCAACACTTGAATGATTATAATTTATGAGTATGTATAAAATGGATAAAATCCTATGTTTTAAACATTTTCCAACTTTTAATGGTGTTTCCCATTTTGTATCATTTTTGCTAAATCTTCATTGATTCTGTTTCTATTTTAGAATATCGTTGCAATGATAATGTGGTTTTGGTGTCAATCCATGAGTTTATGTGTTGCTTATGAGAACACCTTAAAATTTTGTTGTCTGAATCTTATTTCCAGGCTCCTTAGTAACAGTCTTTAGTTTGATTGTCACTAGATTTTAGTCTGGTTCTAAATTTGGTAGATCTGCTAATTTAACCTCACCCGACCAATTGTCCCACAAACATTCAACCAAGAGTAGAATTCAAATCCATTGTGGGTCTGATTTCATAAATGATTTCACTCTCGTCTCCAACTTTTAACTACCTTGCTAGTTCACTAGCGAAATGACCAAAGGACAATCAGATCTAGATCAACAGTGGAATTCAATGGTCATAGGGCAGATTGCATAAAGTATCGCGTCTGTAAGGTTTTTCTTTGACTGTGCTAGTTCACCAAGAGAAATAGCTCTCAGTCGTTGATCGTCTCACATGATCAACCACTTCCATTGTTCTGATTCTTCTTCACCATGTTTACTTTCCAAAATTCTCTTCGTTTATGGTTGTAATTTACCGGATATTCCACTATGTTTTTCCTGAATGTACCAATTTATGAAAATATTTCTTTCCTTCTGCTTTTCAAATTTTGTATTTCCGATTGATCTAATAATGTTGGTTTATGGTTTAGATATTTATATTTTCTATATTACGAATGAAACCTTTGTGCAGGGGGGGGACTTTATTTCACTATATGAATCCATAATTAACCTAGCGTGTTCTAGTTTTAAATATTGTGTTTAGAGGAGACATAGTCAAGAAGGGTTACTTCTTTTCTTTAACCTCTAGAGTCGGCTTAACTTACAGTGAAACAAAAACCCCAAGTCAGACCAGAAACCCTTAAATATGCAAAGTTAAACATTGATCCACAAGACTAGAAGATTAACGGTTTAGATCTAATCTGCCATGAGGTCGATGGTTCACAGAAGTGCGGAAGATGGAGTTGCGGAAGTTCTCAAGAGTTGAAAGGAAACCCGATTTTTGCAATCCGCAAGGTTAGACATTGATTCCCAAAATTAGAAGATCAATTAACCAGATCTAATCTGCAAAGTAGATCAACGGCTGAAAATAGGCACGAAGGATTCATTGTGGATTCCCTAAAGGAATCAGATCAACGGTTAGGATTAGAGTAGCAAAAGAGATCAACGGTTTATAGAATCTGCAGAAGGAGGAAGGTGGAAAACAGGAAAAAGACAAGGCAAAATGTTGAGTTTTTTAATCGAATTCACAGAACAAAAATCATAGTTACAAGAACTAATCAATAAAAAATACATTCGACCAAGTGTGTCTCCTTGGGGGGGCACCGGTCTTGTTTGTGAAATAGAAAGACGGTACACTAAGATTATGTATAGATTACAGGAAACTAAATAAAATGACTATTAAAAACCAATATCCACTTCCCCGGATAGATGATATGTTCGATCAATTCCGTGGAGGAACTGTCTTTTCAAAGATAGATTTAAGGTCGAGTTATCATCAAGTGCGAATAAAATATGAAGATATTTTTAAAACAACATTTAGGACCCGTTACGGTCAATATGAGTTTGTCATAACGCCCTTTGGGTTGAAAAATGCATGTGTTGCATTCATGTGTTTAATGAAAAACATCTTAAGTAACTATCTCAATAAATTTGTGGCTGTATTCATTGACAACATATTAATATACTCTAAGAATGAACAAGAACACAAAGAACATCTGAAAATAGTTTTGCAAGTATTAAGAGAACAACAACTCTATGCAAAGTTAAGTAAGTGTGACTTTTTCAAGGACAAGATTCAGTACCTCAGACACGTAGTGTCCAAGGATGGAATCTCGGTCGACCTAGATAAGGTAAAGGCCATCATGGAATGGCCGGTTCCTAAAAATGTATTTGACATCAGATCATTTCTGGGAATTACTGGATACTATAGGAAGTTCATATAAGGTTTTTCTAAGATTTCCTACCCCATAAATTCCTTACAAAAGATAGGAAAAAAAGTTTGAGTGGACTAAAAAGTGTGAGGAAAGTTTTAACAAATTAAAAAATCTATTAACCACCGCCTCGATCTTAAAAATTGCTGATACATTCAAGGATTTCATCGTATGTACCGATGCTTGCAATGAAGGGTTAGGTGGAGTATTACTACAAGATAATTATGTTGTATCTTATGAATCCATAAAACTAAAATATCATGAGCATAATTATGCGACACCTGATCTAGAACTTGCGGATATAATTCATGCCTTAAAAATGTGGTAACACTCTTAATTGGAGGAATAATTTTACTTATGTCAGACAACATAAGCCTCAATATTTATTTGATCAACAGAATTTGAATGCAAGACATACCAGATGGTTGTCCTTTCTAAGTGAGTATGAATTTTAAATAAAGCACATAAATGGAAAAGAAAATAAAGTAGCAGATGCTTTAAGTCGTCATGCAAACTTACTGTGTGCAAGTAGAAGCTACGAATCTGATCTGGGAGGTTGGATTTTAAGTATTGGAAATTCTGATGGGAAATATTAGAGTTTAAAAGAAAAGAATGATAAAAATGAATAAGAACAAGTAAAATTAGACTTTAGCCTAAACCAACAACGACTATTGTTGTATAAAAACAGTTTGTATATACCTAACATAAAAGAAATTAAATTGATGGTCATGGATGAACTGCATAAAAGACCATACTCGAGGCATCTGGGGTATCATAAAATGATTACCATGATCAGAAAGGACTTCTTTTGGCCAAACATGAAAAATGAAGTGGTTGAATACTTAACTTGTTGCCTGGAATGTCAGCAAGTTAAAGCAGAGAATCAACATCCACTACCCATTCCATAATGGAAGTGGGAGACCATCAGTATGGATTTCATCACTAGATTGCCCAAGAATTTCAAACAACATGATTACATCATGGTTGTGGTTGACAAATTAAGAAAAACAGCTCATTTTATACCTGTCAAATCTACCTACAAAGCTGTTAATATTGCAAATATCTTCATGAAATAAATATTCATGTTACATGGCATACCAAAAGTGATAGTCTCAAATAGAGACGCTAAATTTACAGGTAATTTCTAGAAAGCCTTGTTTAAAGGCTTGGGTACCCAATTAAATTTCAGTACTACATATCATCCACAAATAGATGGGTAGACTGAAAGGGTAAGCTGGGTTCTAGAGGACATGCTAAGAATGTATGTTATGGACAAACCATGTAAGTGGGAAGACTACCTACACTTGGTTGAATTTTCTTATAACAATAATTTCCAAGTTTCTGCAGGTATGAGTCCATTTGAAATTTTATATGGGTGTGATTGTAATACTCCAATCTCATGGAGCATTCTTGTTGATAGATTAATGTTAGGACATGATATATTAGAAGACATGGAATTAAGCGTGAAACAGGTACATCAAAACTTGAAGGCTTCCCAGGACAAGAATCAAAGTTATGTTGACTTAAAGAGAACTCCTATAGAGTTCTAGGTGGGTGATCATGTGTACATAAAGGTAAATCCCAAGAAAATTACCTTGATATTGGGAAAGTATAAGAAATTTGCACCTAGGTACTGCGATCCATTTGAAATTTTAGCTAGAGTAGGGTCGGTTGCATACCAGTTAGCCCTACCACCCAATATTAAAGTACATAATGTGTTTCATGTTTCTATATTGAAAAGATATGTTCATGATGTTTCTCATGTGATTGACTGGAATGTAATATAGGTGGAATTAGAGGGAGAGTTCCAAGTGGGGCCGGAGCACATTCTTGATAGGAGAGAACTTTTACTTCGGAACCATACCATTGGACAGGTAAAGGTGCAATGGAGTCACCTTAGTCCAGAAGAAGCTACCTAGGAGATGGAAAGTAATATGCAGGAGGCATATCTAGACCTATTCCAAGAGGATGATATGAAAGAATAAAAGAAAAAGTTATAACACCAAGGACGGTGTTATATTTTAAGGGGAGGTGTATGCAATACCCCCTGATTTAATCATTGTTATTTTGTTGGAAAATACCTTGAATTGTTATTATTCTTTGACGGGAATGTCAAGAATAAAACATTTTTGTAATAAAACATTCCTTATTAATAAAAATTGTTGAAGAAGAACATAAGTGGAAATAGATATTGAAAAATTGTTCGTTGACCCACAATAGGGAAATGACAAGTGGCTGAGACCACCGAGTGAGAACTCAAGATGAATGAGGCATCATCCCCCAAAATTAGGTTTTTACTCATAGTTGAGTTGTTGAAGAGCAAGAGGCTCATGAATGACCAAGTCCTAGGAAAAATACTATTTAATAGTATGTCCATGAACAATAGGAGGCTAGCATTGGATGGGGATGAATATCTATATAATGCAAGAGATGGCGCATTGAGATATTTTTCTCTTGTGGTTCGGCGAATAGGCTTGGGGGTTCTAGAGCAAGTAATTTTGATTCTCTAGGAGTTGGTTGGGAGGAACAACTTCTCCACTTGTGTTTTCCCAACATTGGTGCCAGGTTCCTACTCTGTTTTTATTATGATAAATTCTAGTTGCAGTAGGATGTTTATGTGAAATATATGTACAGTTACATCTTAAGATAGTAGAATTATGCATTCTGAAGAACAAATATCCCTATTCTTTGAAGTATCAAATATTTGCAGTAATGTTAATACTGTAGCAATTAGTATTTTGTCCTAAGTAAAATCTACTTAGTTCTTACTGTTATAAGTTCGTTAATGGTTTTAGAATCAATACTTGAATGATTATAATTTATGAGTATGTATACAATGGATGAAATCCTATGTTTTAAACTTTTTCCAACTTTTAATGGTGTTTCCTAGTTTGTATCATTTTTGCTAAATCTTCATTGATTCTGTTTCTATTTTAGAATATCGTTGCAATGATAATGTGGTTTTGGTGTCAATCCATGAGTTTATGTGTTGCTTATGAGATCACCTTAAAATTTTGTTGTCCTAATCTTATTTCCAGGCTCCTTGGTAACAGTATTTAGTTTGATTGTCAATAGATTTTAGTCTGGTTCTAAATTTGGTAGATCTGCTAATTTAACCTCACCCGACCAATGGTCCCACAAACATTCAACCAAGAGTAGAATTCAAATCCATTGTGGGTTTGATTTCATAAATGATTTCACTCTCGTCTCCAGCTTTTAACTACCTTGCTAGTTCACTAGCGAAATGACCAAAGGACAGTCAGATCTAGATCAACAGTGGAATTCAATGGTCATAGGGCAGATTGCATAAAGTATCGCGTCTGTAAGGTTTTTCTTTGACTGTGCTAGTTCACCAAGAGAAATAGCTCTCAGTCGTTGATCGTCTCACACGATCAGCCACTTCCATTGTTCTGATTCTTCTTCACCATGTTTACTTTCCAAAATTCTCTTCGTTTATGGTTGTAACTGATCGGATATTCCACTATGTTTTTCCTGAATGTACCAATTTATGAAAATATTTCTTTCCTTCTGCTTTTCAAATTTTGTATTTTTGATTGATCTAATAATGTTGGTTTATGGTTTAGATATTTATATTTTCGATATTACGAATGCAACCTTTGTGCAGGGGGGGACTTTATTTCACTATATGAATCCATAATTAACCTAGCGTGTTCTAGTTTTAAATATTGTGTTTAGAGGAGACAAAGTCAAGAAGGGTTACTTCTTTTCTTTAACCTCTAGAGTCGGCTTAACTTACAGTGAAACAAAAACCCCAAGTCGGACCAGAAACCCTTAAATATGCAAAGTTAAACATTGATCCACAAGACTAGAAGATTAACGGTTTAGATCTAATCTGCCATGAGGTCGATGGTTCACAGAAGTGCAGAAGATGGAGTTGCGGAAGTTCTCAAGAGTTGAAAGGAAACCCAATTTTTGCAATCTGCAAGGTTAGACATTGATTCCCAAAATTAGAAGATCAATTATCCAGATCTAATCTGCAAAGCAGATCAACGGCTGAAAATAGGCACGAATGATTCATTGTGGATCCCCTAAAGGAATCAGATCAACGGTTAGGTTTAGAGCAGCAAAAGAGATCAACGGTTTATAGAATCTGCAGAAGGAGGAAGGTGGAAAATAGGAAAAAGACAAGGCAAAATGTTGAGTTTTTTATTCTCAAGTTCCGTAGCAGAAAGGCGGAAGGCGGAACACAAAGAGTGAAGGATTAAGTTACCAGAAGGTTGAGTTTACGATATCCGAGTTCTGCAATAGAAAGACGGAAGGAAGAACACAAAGAGTCAAGGATTAAGTTAATGGAAGGTTGAGTTCTCGATTTCCAAGTTCCGTGGCGAAAATTCGGAACGAGAAATGCGGAAGGTAAAGGATTAAGCTAATGGAAATTGGATTTTTCGAGATCCGATTTCCGCGTCAAATACAAATCAACGGTTAAGGTTGTTCCCGCAAGGATCAACGGTACATATATCATTTGTAGAATGCGGAAAGCGGAAAGTGGACAAATGAAAGTATCGAGTTGTTGGTTTTTCGACTTCCGAGTTTTGCAGCGGAAGGAGGAAAACTCAGTTTAGTGCAAAATGTCTATTGTGGTCGCAGAATTGATCTATCAATGGAAGAATCACTGTTACAGTGGTCCTTACGCCTAAGAATGAATGTACAAGGATGAATTTGACCATTAAATATGTCTAGGGTGTCTTTATTTGTATTTTCTCATAACAGTTGGGTATTTTATTAATATTTCTAAGGATATATGGATATATACATTTTTTTTATTTGATTTTTGAGGTATATTACAGAAAAACTCATCGAAATGGGAATCAAAGGTTCATCCAGATGTGTATTTTGTAACTCTCAATCGGAAACAACCTCTCACCTATTCCTTCAATGCAACGTCTCCTCCCAACTATGGAAAAGCATCATGCATCCCCTCTTCCTTTGTTTTAATCCCCCATATCATCTAAGGAAGATCCTTATTGCATGGAACTCTCTCTTCCCTGGAAATATTAGGTAGAAACCTATTTTGTAGAGACTTTGGGATACCATCAATAAAAATCTCTACTAGAAGCTTTGGTTGTCTAGGAATGGAATTATTTTTGAAGGAAAGAAATTTTCCCCCAGTCGGATCGTCTCCAAAATAATTGGCATGACAATAGAAAAGTTGGCCTCAAAAGGTATTGGCTGCCCCAACTCAGAGGTGTAACACCCCTTCAGCAAGCAACTGGAAACAATAGTGTAAGTAAGAAGCATTGTAAGTAATTATCCTAGCGTCATCAAATTACTATGAAAGTAAATCATGGTATTTGTTAAAACACTATCTTGAGCATGTAAAGTGGAGTTTGTGGACAGGTGGTTATGGAAGGAATAGTAAGAGGATTGTTTTCTTTTTTAAAATGAAACATGGAAGTCGATTTCTACCACTTGTCCCTTTTTAAGAGAAAACTTGTGAGTCCACCCATCCATTTGGCGTCCTTTTGGTAGACTGAAGTCTCGTCCTTATTATTATAAATTTATCGTTTGGGAGGGAGATTGGGGGGAGGAATGTTTTGGTCTTTGAAATCAACATTGACCTAATTTACATATTGAATACCACAGGTGATGAGAATTTGTAGTGGTAAGAATTTAATGACTTCTCTTTTTCTCTGGGACCAACATCCTCCATACAAGCTGCTCGTGATCAACAATAGTTCATAATTTCTTTATGGATCCATGATCTGGTACATTTTGTTACAGAGATATGCATTGAGTAGTATGAGGTAAGATCTAAATCTACAAAAATATTTTAGATATTCGCATTGAAGCACAATCTAACCTTTGCATTGCTTCCTTTTTGTGCGTTGAAGCATGCACGATCTAAAAAGTTTTTTATTTTTGGTTACATTTTGGGTTTGAAAACCTAGAAATCTAAAATTAAATTATGGCTCTGAACTATATATATATTATGTAAATCATTCGTGTTGGTTTGGATTTACCTCTATGGTTTTTTGAATTGATCTAGATTTCCTTTAAGTGAATCCCCTAGGTGTTGATCAGAATCCACAATAAGAATTATGACTGTGTTTTCACCTCTACCCTTTGAATTGGACTATGATATACATGACTCTTTGCCTGCGTTTTGAGTTATAAAATAGATCTGTATGGTTTGTGACCAAACGAGATCCATGCCTGCAATGAATTGATACACCAATTTGGAGTTATTCCATGAATGATTTGGATCTGGAAGAAGTGCTAGGATACTATTGCCTGCGTTTTCATTATGTGTATTTAGACCTGGAAATAGATATACTCTTGCCTGGGTTTTTATTATGTGTATTGAGATATCGAAATAGCTATACTCTTGCGTTTGTTTTTATTATGTGTATTGATATATGGAAATAGATATACTCTTGCCTGTGTATTAATTATGTGTATTCAGATCTGGAAATAAACATACTCTTTGCCTGCGTTTTTCATTATGGGTATTCACATCTGAAAATAGATACTCTTTTTTCTTGCGTTTCATCTAAATATTTTGATCTGGAAATTGATCACTAAATTAAAGTTTAAACTCTCCTAAGTGAAAACGATGGGAAGTTTCTTTATTTAGAATTGTCCCCAAGCCGAGAGATCTTCCTCAGTCGTGTTATTAATATTATTTGCAAGTTTGTCATGTTGCTAATTTTTATATCAAGTAGATTAGGAGATTTCCTCTGGGAAATCCATCCCGAGTATGGCATCTCATTCCACTATATTCTTGAGATTTCAAATCCATATTAGTATAGTTGCCGTTTGATTTTACTTGTACACTCCCATAAAGAGATCTACTCCTCTGTGCTTTTCCCTTGATATATGTCTTATTAGTTTAAGAAACAAAGGGAAGAATATGATATAGAGCATGAATGATTATAAGTTGTAAAGATATATCACTATATTAGTATGGATATATCTTGTAACGAAAGTGATTATAAGTAATAAAGGTATATCATTATGTTTGTGTGGATATATGTTGTAACTATTAATATATATATCAACATTGGATTACGATTATCCATGCCCTTGAATAGTTTTTGTATATTGAGAATATACCAGCATTGATTTAATTTTATCCATGTCTTTGAATAGTTTTTGTGTATATTAAAATATATATATCAGCGTTGGATTACGATTATCCATTTCCTTGAATAGTTTTTGTATATTGAGAATATACCAGCATTGATTTAATTTTATCCATGCCTTTGAATAGTTTTTATGTCTATTAAAATATATATATCAGCCTTGGATTATGATTATCCATGCCCTCTAATAGTTTTTGTATATTGAGAATATATCAGCATTGATTTAAGTTTATTTATTCCTTTGAATAGTTTTTTGTATATTAAGAATATATCAGCATTGGATTAAGATTATCCATGCCTTTGAATAGTTTTTGTATATTGAAAATATACCAACATTGATTTAAGTTTGTCCATGCCTTTGAATAGTTTTTTTGTGTGTGTGTGTATATATATATATCAGCATTGGATTACGATTGTCCATGCCTTTGAATAGTTTTTGTATATTGAGAATATACCAACATTGATTTAAGTTTATCCATGCCTTTGAAAAGTTTTAGGTATTTCTTGTATTTGGCGTAGCAGGGCTCGTCAAAAGTATGTCGAGTGGGTGCTCGTTGGATGCAAAATTTAATTCTGCATCCAACGAGCTCTCTCGATTGAAATTTGAGTAAAAACACAAGGAGATATGTCGAAAATATGAAAAAAAAAAATAGTTTTTTTATGATACCTATCCCCAAATTTATATTAAAAAATTGTTTAAGAGGTGCTCCATTTTTGAATTTTAAAGCATTTTGATTGGATAATACATGATGACATGGAATTTTTATTATTTTTGGAAGGCCCATTTTAAATTAAAATTTCCTCTAATGGCCTATTGAATAAAGATAACATAGAAAGTTGATTGAAATCGTTCATCGATGGGAATCATTACATGAAATATTAATTGTTATACAATTTGATATTGTGACTAACTTTTCATGGTGAAGTGCAAGCATTGGGGACTTGGTTATGGAAATAATATAGAGATCCATAATGGGAACCAAAGTTCCATGACTGCAAACAACCAGATGATAAGCGAGACATTTGGCACATGTGAAACTAAAAAGAAGAATGTACATGAGGTACATGTTTGTACATGAGGTACATATTTGTATAGGAGGTACATGTTTTCCCTTAGCCAACTAAGCACCAGTATGCATCTATGGGGATGCCCAGGTGTAAGACATCTGTTTAGAATTCTTTCCACATGAATTTACGCTGTAATAGACTATCACGAGAGTAGGTGCTCCGTGAAGAACCTCCAGGTATCATGACGTTTGGGAAAGGAAGTGCTTGATCTCGGTGAAGCACCCTGAATAGCACATGTAGGAGATATTCCCAAGAAGGGGTATCGTCTCCATGTTGGGTAGCTTGGATTAGTACTTGGAGTATCGGTGGCATTATGTTTGTTTGAATGGAGGACATCCAAGAGGAACCAGAAGGTATTTAATAATACTTGAAAAAAGTATATGTGTTTTCGTTCCTATGAGGTAATGTGCTTATCTATCGATAAGTAAAGTAAACAGGAATACTTGAACCATTATAAATCCTAAAATTAAATAATGTTGGATTATTTATTTATGCCTAAATGGTTGATGTTAATCATAGTAGACATACAGTAGTATGTTTAATATTTTGGGTTGGTGGCCTAAAACACATGATGGAATCTTGTTACTATAAAGGATTCAAGTACGCATGAAGAATTTCCATAAAAGTGACTCTAAAAAAAAGGATGAGTAAAAGATTTTTTTACTTATGCAAAATTCTGTTGACATTAGAAGTATGTATGAATATGATGATATTCTGGGCAGATGTTGTGATTCCTTACAAAGTACAGGTTATCAATGATAAAAGCTAGTGAGAATCATAGAGGATTGAACATGATCAAAGCAAAGATGAAAAAATCGCGAAGGATTTTTCCAAAGAGCCTAAAGGGAAATGAACCAAAAAAAACTCGGACAAATATGTAACACCGAGGATAGTGTTTTTTCTAAGGGGGAAAGTATGTAACACCCCCTCAACAAGAAACTGGAAACAACAGTGTAAGTAAGAAGCACTATAAGTAATTATCCTAGCGTCATCAAATTACTATGGAAGTAAATCGTGGTATTTCTTAAAACACTATCTTTAGCATATAAAGTGGAGTTAGTGGATAGGTGGTTATGGGAGGAATTGTAAGAGGATTGTTTTCTTTCTGAAAAGGAAACATGGAAGTCGATTTCTACCACTTGTCCATTTTGAAGAGAAAACTTGTCAGTCCACCCAGCCATTTGGCATCCTTTTGGCAGACTGAAGTCTTGTCCTTATTATTATAAATTTATCCATTGGGAGGGTGATTGGGGGGCAGATTGTTTTGGTATTTGACATCGACATTGACCTACTTTGCATCTTGAATACCATAGGTGCTAATGATTTGCAGTGGCAAGAATTTAATGACTTTTCTTTTTCTCAAGAACCAACATCCTCCATACATGCTGCTCGTGATCAACAATATTTCATAATTTCTTTATGGATCCATGATCTGGTACATTTTGTTTCCAAGATATGCATTGAGCAGTATGAGGTAAGATCTAACTCTACAAAAATATTTCAGAGATTTGCGGTGAAGCACAATCTAACCTCTGCATTGTTTCTCTTTTGTGCGTTGAAGCATGCACGATCTTAGAAATTTTGTATTTTCGGTTACATTTTTGGTTTGAAAACCTAGAAATCTAAAATTAAATTTCGGCTTTGAACTGTATATATATTATGTAAATCTTGCATGTTGGTTTGGATTTACCTCTATGTTTTTTTGAATTGAGTCAGGTTTCCTTTAAGTGAAGCCTCTGGGTGTTGATCGGAATCAGCATTAAGAATTATGACTGTGTTGTCACCTCTACCTCTACCCTTTGAATTGGACTATGATATATATGACTCTTTACCATCGTTTTGAGTTATTAAATAGATTTGTATGGTTCATGACCAAACGAGATCCATTCCTGTGACGAATTGATACACCAATATGGAGTTATTCCATGAATGATTTGGATCTAGAAGAAGTGCTAGGATACTCTTTCCTGCATTTTCATTATGTGTATTCATACCTGGAAATAGATATGCTTTTTCCTGCATTTTTATTATGTGTATTGAGATCTTGAAATAGATATAATCTTGCGTGCGTTTTTATTATGTGTATTGAGATCTTGAAATAGATATACTCTTTCCTACGTTTTCATTATGTGTATTCAGATTTGGAAATAAATATACTCTTTTCCTGCAATTTTCATTATGGGTATTCAAATCTAGAAATAGATACTCTTTTTTCCTGCATTTCATCTAAATATTTTGATCTGGAAATTGATCACTAAATTAAAGTTTAAACTCTCCTAAGTGAAAACGATGGGAAGTTTCTTTATTTGGAATTGTCCCCAAGCTGAGAGATCTTCCTCGATCGTGTTATTAATCTTATTTGCAAGTCTGTCGTGTTGCTAATTTTAATATCAAGTAGATTAGGAGATTTCCTTTGGGAAATCCATCACAGGTGTGGCATCTCATTCCACTATATTCTTGAGATGTCAACTCCATATGAGTATAGTTTTTTTATTTTACTTGTACACTCCCATAAAGAGATGTACTCCTATGTGCTTTTTCCTTAATAAATGTCTTATTAGTTTAAGAAAAAAAGGGAAGAATATGATATAGAGCATAAATGATTTTAAGATGTAAAGATATATCACTATGTTAGTATGGATATATATTGTAACGAAAGCGATTATAAGTAATAAAGGTATATCACTATGTTAGTGTGGATATATGTTCTAATTATTAATATATATATCAACATTGGATTACGATTATCCATGCCCTTGAATAGTTTTTGTATATTGAGAATATACCAGCATTTATTTAAGTTTATCCATGCCTTTGAATGGTTTTTGTGTATATTAAAATATATATCAGCATTGGATTACAATTATCCATGCCCTTGAATAGTTTTTGTATATTGAGAATATACCAGCATTGTTTTAAGTTTATCCATGCCTTCGAATAGTTTTTGGTATATATATATATATATATATATATATATCAGCATTGGATTACGATTATCCATGCCTTTGAATAGTTTTTTGTATATTGAGAATATATCAGCATTGGATTAAGATTATCCATGCCTTTGAATAGTTTTTGTATATTGAGAATATACCAGCATTGATTTAAGTTTATCCATGCCTTTGAATATTTTTTGTGTATATTAAAATATGTATATATATCAGCATTGGATTACGATTATCCATGCCTTTGAATATTTTGTGTGTGTATATATATATATATATCATCATTGGATTACGATTATCCATTCCTTTGAATAGATTTTTGTATATTGAGAATATACCAGCATTGGATTAAGATTATCCATGCCTTTGAATAGTTTTTGTATATTTAGATTATACTAGAAGGAAAATAGTAATTGTCGAGTATTCTCGGTGGAAGAGATTGGCAGTCGGTGTGCCACAAAATTGTAAATATTTTGTTGATAAAATAATATAAAGACTAACAAGCTTTGATGGACGTAGCCTCATGGATGGGGTGAACCACGTATATGATGTCTCTCTTTTTGTTCTATGTTTTATGTTTGAATATACTCATTTTCATGATGGCATTTAAAGTATGGATGATGCACATTAAATGATTATGCTACATTATCTTTATTGGTACAATGGTCTATGAAAACTACTCATAAGCAAATCATTAAAGGTATATTTTTATGGATGAAATCTATTTGGATTGTTAAATGACTCAATACCCTTTGTTTAACATTTTGATTTCAATAATTGGATTTGTAGGTAAGTAATTAATAATTTGTAAGATCTTATTACCATGGCCTTGTATCAGGGTAAGGTGTTAGTAATGTTTACAATGTGAGAAAGATGAAGTACGGCCAAAGAGTTAAGATAAAATAATGAGAACTTGTGATGTTAGTCTTTTAATGTATGTATTAGTTTTGACAATTATGTGTTTTCACACTCTCAAGATATTAACATGGTTGAATTGTTGGTTATAGTAAAAGCAAAAAATCTACCCCATTTTCTCAGAATTTATATTGAGGAATTGTGGGTACATTACAAGAGGACCTCTCAGAAAAAGAATATAAGTGGTGCAACATTTTTCCACATCAAATATACTCTTAGTCCAAACTTCTCCATATCTCCCACCCCTCGGAAATCAGGAAAAATCCTAATGATTTTGCACGATGGAGACAAGAGCAGAATTCCTACTCACTTTTCTTTGATGGTGCCTCAAGAGGCAAAATTGGGGAGGCAGGTGCAACAGGGGTCATCCTTGACTCTGGAGGACAAACAATCAATACCTTTTCTTGGGGTATAGGACATAAGACCAACAACGAGGAAGAATTGGTAGCGCTTCTTGAAGGCATAGAAATGGAAGACCGGGGAACCATCTCAAACCTTCTTGTATTTGGGGAATCTTGCCATGTCATCTTGAAGATGGGCTCAGGTTATTCCATTGGTTCCATAAACTATAGGAAATATTACGACATGATTTCTCAACTAAATCTCCCCCTCAGCACTTCCTTCTTCCATCTCCTTAGATCGAATAAAAATTACGCTGAAAACTTAGCCAATAAAGGGGCCTCCCTTTCCCAAGGTTCATTATCTCTCAATGGTCAAGATGTTGTTCACAAATTTATTCCTTAACCTAGTTCTAATCCTCCCCTTTCCCATGATCCTCCCCTATTGCTTGCACTCTCCCTAAATGCTTGTCCCATCGTTTGGAATTTTGTGCCCTTCCTTGGCATCCCTCATGGCCACCTCCCCAATGCGTGACCTCCCACTCCTCCCCTGATCCTTAACTCCCCGTCCTCCCTCCATTCTCTCGTCCCCTCCATCCTTTACTCCCTGTCCTTTCTTCCCATGGGAGCTAGCACTCCCACACGAGCCATGGAATCTCGATTGCATTTGAACGCCCTTCCCTCACTTCCTCCACATTCGGCTCTCTCATGTGAAGGCTTAGAGCTCCTCCCTTTTGATTTTGTTGGTATGTATCCTTCGTCACTCCTGGATTCTCACGGTGTTTGCCCAAACCCATCATGCCATATTTCGTCCCTCCCTCTGCCCCAACATCTATACTTGGAGCTTCTCGGCGAGTCAGAAGATCTTCTCAGCTCTTTCCATGCTTTTTCAGTGAGTACATGATCTACAAATCCTTCAAAGGTTGAGTCCTCTGCAATAACTTCCTCCATGGCATTAGTTGAATTTTCCTCCTCTCATCCAAATAGTGAAAACATCATTGTTTGCGCACGACCCTTCTTTGTTGCAAAAAATCCAAGCAGTTCCATTGTCATCCATATCTCTCCTCAGCTCGTAGATTTCAGAATGGATTATAGGGGTTCGAGCTCTAGGAAACACAATGTCAAGGAAAGTATGGATGACTTGAAGGAAAAAATCTGTAGGCTTGCAAACTTTGTAGCAGTGGGAATCACAGATAATAAGGGGATGGCAACGAATGTGAAGAAATTGGTCTCAGACGTGTGCCATGTCTCTTATCAAACCAACTGCCATGATTCCTGCATCGATGACCACGACAGGGACCTCAGAGAGATGATGGGCATGATGGATCGCATCTAGGAAGACCTCCAGAAACTTGTCTAGATGAATCAGTGCAACCACTGTCAAGACCATCCTAGAGAAGCTGCTCATCCAATGGAACAATTTTCTATCACCCAGCCTGTGGGGTTCTCAGGAAAATCAAAATGATTTCTTCTTTCTAGTTAATGTTTTTTTTGTACTATTTTGAACCAACACTTCATTCATATATATACTACTTCAGTTACAGTGTTCATAAAAAATGATCACAACCACATTAGAAGGATTTCTTTTTTTACAACAATTTTTGTAGATATTCTATCTCAGCTTTCATATTTCAGTATCCTTAGATTTGTATTGAATGCCTGTGCAAATCCCTTTTAATATATATTTACTTTCCAGTTTCTATTAAAAAAACAATTCTTCACCTTCTAACTCAAACTCATCTTATCTGGTTCAATTTCCATTATTTGACTTCTCTAAACTCAACATCTCTATTGTAAACAATATTCTTAGTTACATGATTCCAAATATTATAACCTTTCATGTCGTCTTTATATCCAATAAAGATACATTTTTTAGCTTTGTTATCCAATTTGCTCCTTTTCTCCTTTGGAACATGTAGATAAGCATCACATCCAAAAACTTTCAAATGCTTAATAGAGGGTTTCTTACCAGTCCATATCTCTTGTGGAGTTTTGTCAACCAATGTTAACGTGGGTGACCATTTTACCAAGTAACATGTTGTCTCGATTGCCTTTGCGAAATTCTTGTCATATCCTGACACTACTTAGCATTCTCCTTGTTTTTTCCATCAATGTCCTATTCATCCTTTCGACAACTCCAATATGTTTAGGTGTGTGTGGAGTAGTATTCTACCTTGATATACCAGACTTCTTATAAAATCCCTCAAATTCATTCCTGCATAACTCTCCACCGTTATCTTTCCTCAACACCTTTATTTTCTTTTTTGATTGATTCTCTACAAGAGCCTTAAATTCTTTAAAACTTAGCAAATAATTCATATATCTTTCGAAGGAAATAATTCAATGTGTTCCTTGAGGAACCATCTATAAATGAAACATAATACACATATCTACATAATGATGGAACAAGCATAGGTCCAAACACATCACTGAGTATTAACTCTAAAATTCCATTTGTTCTTGTAGCACCAGATGGAAACATTACTCGATTGTGTTTTCCATTTATGCAATATTCACATAAATCAAAATCCATAGTGCAATCAGTCATACCATAAACCATACCTTTACCTTGTAATGCTCGAATGCCTTTTTCTTCGATATGCCCCAATATTTGATGCCATTGCATTGTCTTTCCTCATGCTACAGTCAGGGTTCTATTATCTTTACCTCCTTCCTCAAGCACAACAAAATTGTTACATTTATCTATGATGGTGATTCCAAATAGTTTGTATAGAGTTCCATACATAAATCCCCTCATTAATGCCATTGAACCTTGAACTATTTTGCAACCACAATATCCACACATAGTATTTACACCTGAAACATCCATCTTTCCAACAAATATCAAGTTTCTCGCTAGATTTGGAATGTGTAGCACTCCAGGTAGAGTTCTAATCCTTCCATCCTTGAGTTTTATCTTGAATTTATCACATCCAACAATACAGGCTAGTGAATCATCTCCCAAGTACACATCTCCTCCATTGTACTTTTCATATTCACAAAACCACTCCTTATGAGGGGCCATATGACATGATGCACCTCAGTCCATATATATCGCTCTGAATGATTACACGTGGAAGCTAGGTAAAGATCCCCTCGTTATTTAGAAGAGGTATTTTCCTTTGTGGAAGGGGTATCCTCAGATCCCTTTGCTTCCTCAATATGCTTAGATATGCAATCATTTTTATAGTGCCCAATTTTACCACATTCATAGCACTTCGTTATACCTTTTCCTGGGGATTTAGATCTACCCTTGGATTTATATCTCCCCCCAAATACCTTATTTGTTGTTTCTCTCCTCGGGGCAACCTCTCACAGACAAGGAATACATGCTATGATTATCCATGATTTTCCACCTCATCTCTTAGGATAGCAGGGATGATATTATCTCATCAATTTTGAAGGTCACTTGACTAGCACTACCTATTTCCACAATTAGGTTGTCCAAGGAATATGGCGAAGAACACAATAATGTAATACATTTATCCTATTCAACCATTTTAATACCAACGGAGGTTATTTGACTTACCATATTATTGTAGACATTCATATGCTCTGTCACTGTGTCATTATCATCCATTCTTAGATGATACCGATTCTTTTTGCAGAAACATCTTGCCACACGAGGGATTTTGATTCATACAAACTCCCTAGTTTTCCCTAAATCTTTACCGCACTATCTTCACCAGATACGTTCAACAATACAGAGTCTAATAAGCACAGTCTAATTGCCTTGCCCTTCTTTCTAATTTCTCCCAACCTTCTTGTGATGTACTAGTGGGTTTTGTACTTGGATCCACATCAATACATTGTTCTGGGTCTACAAGAAGATCCTCCATTTTGAGATTCCATAGCTCAAAATTTTGGTTGTTAAATTTCTCGATCTCAATTCTCTAATTGATATCCATTCTATTTCAATGCAAAAATCAACACCGCAAATCTCCTATTGAAACCAAGTTTATCACATACCCAAGATCTATCAACCACGTCGAACACTCAGCAACAAAAGCGTCCCCATGATGCGAATAATCGAGCTTTGATACCACATGTAAGTTTTAAACCCATGCAGAGAAGCAAAGCATACAAATTCTTTTAAGAAAACAAATATTACACCACAACATTTACACATAAAAAATAGATATTTACCCTGGAAACCCTTAACTGGGGAAACCAACAAACCTTGCAGACACACCTCCTATTTTTCTCATTATCATTATGAATTACTAACAATAAAATATAAGTATTATGCAACATCCAATACCCTAGTATGTTAACATGTATTAGAAATAGACCCCAAACTATTAACCGAGATTAAATGACATATTTTTAGAAAATTACCAAAATATAAAATTGACACATGTCCTTTATACAAAATAATATGTCGCCTCAATTTAGATTTAAAATGTTTTTTAGAACCACATATATAAGATTACATATTAAAGCCATAAACATTCCGTTCACATTTCCTCAACATTTCCACTCTAAAAAGGGG
The DNA here is from genome assembly GCA_001517045.1 of Pseudotsuga menziesii. Classification (NCBI taxonomy): domain Eukaryota; kingdom Viridiplantae; phylum Streptophyta; class Pinopsida; order Pinales; family Pinaceae; genus Pseudotsuga; species Pseudotsuga menziesii. Next base: position 217,760 of record LPNX010117238.1, on the reverse strand, counting down.
TTCACAGTTAGAGAGATTTGATCCCTTTCAACCCTTGGTAGATCATTTTTAAGATGAATCTATGCTAGTAGTAGTATTGATAAGCAATGTACTTATATACTCTAAAATAATTTTTTTCCTCCTTCGTTAATGGTCTAAACTTCGAGTAATATGGATAAGCAATGTAATATTGCTAAGCGTGTATGGAACTAAGGGGTAAACCATTTGCATTATGCATCAACCATATTGGACCTCGACCTATCCCATTTTAGTTTTATTTGCAAATCAACAATGTGTATATAAAGTCTTCAAGTGGAATGATATTCCAAAATGCCCACCCACGTGATCGTAAGTGTAACCTTGTAGCGAGCGTCTATGTCCACCAAATCAATATCAATCCCAAGAGGATATATTTCAGTCATTTTATGGGTTGACCGGGAAGGGCGCGTGGCCCTCATGCAAGTACCCCCACCAACCTTTAAATTTTGTTTGCTATTATTATATATTTTGTAATTAGTTAGTTATAATATGAATAATTTCATTAATGTATAATTTACATTTATTTTATTAAATTACAATTTTATATTTTTTTATTCTATTACACTTTTAGTGACGTTATTAATATTTTAAAATTTCTTTAATTCAAATTTTAATTAATTAGTATATTTTATAACATTTTAGGTTAACTCAATATAACACTATAAAATCAAATTTAATTTAATTAACTTATTACATTAGTATTAATCAACAATTTTTCATTAATTCTAATTTTAACAATCAAATGGAGATAACACTTAGTATTAAATTAAACTGATTAAGTAATTTAAGTGATTAATAATGAATAAAACTAATTGAATTATGGGGTTGTTATACTAATTGTTCTCGTTACTTAGTAATTAATTTAGCTAGATAGGAACTAATGAAGATAATGCCTAATACCTAGCAACGAGGAAACACTCGACAATGAATGTAAGTTGTAGTGCCTTATACATGACCTACATTGGTGACATTGATCATAGTGATCGAGTGTACCACATATCCATGATTTTTTCAAGGAGTTTTTCCCTCACTATTAGTAACACATGTTACAAGTAAGTGTAAAATATAAGCTCGCACTTAGTAACTCCACCACCACTTCCACTGCTAGCCCCAACACCGAAGCTAGAAGTCATAATGCGGTCCTTGGAGACTAGTATGATAGGATTAAATAGGTACCCAGGGATGGGTGTAGAAGTTGAAACCCCTCAATTAAGTTAGGAAAACTCTGAAAGGGCATGGACTTTAGGGAAAGAACGTCTTTGAGACATTTAAAGGGAGTTATAAGAGATAAAAATTCTTGAGTTTTCTGGAGGTTGTCTAGGGGGCATTCTGAAGCATAGCTTGAAGGCATGAAAATATGCTTCACATTGAATAAATATGCCTCAAGTTCCAAGGCTAGGATAGTCATCTTCCAACTTAAGGGTGATGCTATGAATTGGTGGTCAGACCTAGAGAAGCAACATCACCTTACTTCTCATACCATTTTCTAGGATTTTTTCACAGCAAGATTGCACATGAAGTACTTTCCATCATATTACAAGGAAGAATAGGCAAGCACATTCCATGCTATAGTATAGGGGAACAAGAAAGTAGAAGAATATGAAGCTAGATTCATGGAACTAGTAAAATATGTTCCTTACATGGACTCAGACAACTACCAAGTAGAGCGTTTGGTATATGGACTCAACCACAAGTTCATGTCATCTGCGCAAATGTGGAAACCAAGTTAAGTTTCTATGGCATTAAAATACACCCATTATGCAGAAGAGATGTTGGATGCGAAAAGGGGTGGTAAGTTGATAGCCTCCCATCAATTTGTATTTTCAGAGAAGGCCTCTGTTAGCGGAAAATATGAGTCAATGTGGAAAAATATTGTTTCCCTAGTCTTAATGGTTAAGATCTAGAACAAAACAAACTAGAATGCAAAGAAACTTTCCCTAGAAATCTAGATCACTTAAATTAAATTGCACTCATACCTTTCAATAGGAAGATATGTCAGTTTGAACTTGTTGTGCTCGAGCTATGCGGTGAATGGACCTGCAATAGACACAAAAGAACAAATACTATATGAAAGTAACAATATGATCTATACTTCTATGTTAATGACCAAGGAGAAAAACAATCAACAAAGCGTTGCAATGAAATAGACAATGTTTATGGAAAAGAAAACAATGCTTGTATTAATAATCATAAAAGGAGAGATCACAACCAAGCCTTGGTGTTGGGAGATCCTCCCAATGGAACCTTGCCTCAAACTTCACCTTGCCTCTAATGACTCCAAGAAGGTCTGGGACTATTTGGCCAGAGTCTTGATGCTTTAACACAATATTCCAGTTCTTTCCCATGGGCGATGAGCCAATATTTAAAGGTTATATTGGATATAATGGGCTGAGGATTCAAAGGAGAAGGTTGAGGGATCATCCCAAGGATAGGGGAATTCAAGTTACACCTGTTCAGATTCTTAGGGATGACATTCTATGAAGGTCTCTTCGAGAAACTTATCGAAACTTCTTCTTTTTTCCTTTTTAATATGAGCACCACACTTTGCAGAAGGGAAACAAGCGGTGTTATGGGGTGCCACCTACTGCATAAAAGAAACAAGTGGAAGCACTGCACATTGCAAGTGAACAAGGTGTGTTTATGACTTAGGTAAAACCTATTTTTAGTTGACAAGGTGTGGTGGTCGCTCAAAACATGGAAAAACACAAGGGAACAATCCTCCTTTCATTTCTCCACTTCAAACTTTGAAAGATTGGAGCAAACAATGGGATACCCCTCTCATAACATGACAGTGGCGAGATTTAGGTGTAACAGAATGGCACACAAAGTATGAGGCTAGAGGGGAATGATAGGAAAAATACTTTGAAAAACCAGGTTAGGACTTTGAGGCAAAGGTCCAAAGGTCGGTACTCATCAACAATCAATATCATTCTGTAACACTTTTACACTTTGATATACGTCCTAAATGACTCACAACATGGGTGCTGACCAATACAACACAGATCCATGTGAGATACAAAATGACATGGATACCTATATACAACGTAGATCCATGCAAAGAAGTCTCAAATTTGGACATAACTACCAGTCATACAATGCAAATATATGTCATACAGACGCAAATATGAGCATAGCCACTGACATACAATGTGGATCCATGCAATGACTCATACAAAACATTCCATCGCAACCCGGGGAAAGGAAATCATAACAAATGAAATTATCAATAAACACCTAGGGTCTTCATCTCGTTCTCAAGAAAGTACAGTTCTATCCATGTGAATATATGTATTGAAGTTGAACATGGTAGAAACCACTTGATTACCGGTCAATGATGTGAACCATTAACAAGTGCGAGGGAAATCACCAATAATGTCAATGATTCCCAAGGTACACTGTAACACCCCAGTTTTGACCCCGTTTGCATTAAAGGTACATGATGTATATATTGTAATTAATCTTGGCGAGGAGCTAAAGGCAAAAGCCCTGCCATCGATTTGGTTGTGTTATGTTTCAGCAATTGGGATCGTTGCCGATGGTATATCGTGCTATCCGGCACTTAATAGTTTTGCATCATGTAAATATGCACATTTATTAAAATAAACCTACAACCAACTACGACGGTGCAACGTTAAATGAAAAGGGCATGATTTCCTAAGTTTAAGGGGGGGGATTGTCTAACCCATGGGAGCCATTAGAGAAAATCCATGTGTCAAACCTTAAACCCCTGTTTAGTTGAGGTAGTTAATGCTGAGTAGGGGTGGGTGGCAGGCTTGCCCTCACATGCCTCCACTAGCTGGTTCAGTCACACACGGGCTGGGAGTGGTCTTTTCACGTGTCGTTTGGGATGCTGACCAACCTGTCCACTCTCTTGGATCGTGGGATGTTTGTTTTCCTCAGGCAGAGCGGGGATAAAATGGATTACAATCCATTGATTGGGGGTTCGTTCTCCCTTCTCTCATGATTGTTGGTCTAGGAATATGTTCTTCCTCCCATTCACGTAGGGGATCATTTTTCCCTTCTTCCATTGTCGGACTGTGAAATGTTGCTGTGGTTTTTTCACTGTGAAATGTTTTCTGTGGTTTCCTTGGTGAGATGTTTTCCTCTTGTGTATGCTGGGGATTGTTTTTCCTGCTCGCATCCCTGTTCGGACTAGGTATTTGTCCATACATTTCACTGTTGATCATGGATTGTGGTTCTCATTTGTTGTTCGTTGGCTATTGTTTCCCCACATTGGTTGGCTGAGTTTCCTTTGGGATTTGGGCGGATGTGAGATTGGTTGTTGTTCTTTCCCTGAAATTGTGGTTTGTTGTGGTTTTCTCCCACATTGTTAGTTGCTGTGAATGCAATCCTTTTTTGGGTGCCGCCGAGTTGTTTTGTCCACGCTAGGGCCAAGAACAACTCTGAATCGTCTTGTCTGACCTAAGCGGTGTTCACCTTTTTGTTTGGGATTGTCACCCTGTTGTATTCACCTTCTTCACAGAGCTGTGAACTGTTTGTTTTGCTGCATGCATGTAGTGGTTGGCCTTCGGACTGTGTGGAGTGGGCTTGAAGGTTGGGTATGCTTGGAAAATGTGGGTTTGGGGAGCCACACAGATAGATTTAGATGGCTGGCTTTCTTCTCCACAACCTCGGAAGAGCACTGGCAAGGGAAGTGAGGACCTGAGGGATTGTGAAGCAGAGAAGGGACTGATTCTTGGTGTCGGGTGTGTGTAGGTGTCTTATAGGTTAGGGTAGCTCTGGTGTAGGAGTCCTTAGCTCTTCGATGAGCTCACCAGCTTAGAATTTAGCTTCTACCAGCTCCTTGATAACCTGATAAACCCTAATATGTGGGATTGGATGATTTGTGTACCTTGGCTATGTGTAAGCTTGCTTAGTCCCTTATTCCTTGGGGAATCATGCCTAGCTCGGGGGTGGTAGTGTTGCTGAGAGATTGATGAGCACGCTGGCCTATGGTTGGGTGGAATGTTGCAGCGACGTAGCTGGTTGCAGGACAAGCTCTTTATGAGATAAGTATCTTTGTCTATTTCATCTCTGCAATTATATTTGATGGTTAATGAACTATGATGAACATGTTGAATGCCTGAATGTATGTTTGCTTCCACGGTGTATGTGAATGATTATGCATCTTAGCATGTTTTAGGTTTTAAGAATTTTATTTCAGCATTTTATGTATGTTCATGTTCATGGGGCTAGTTTCCTAGTTGTTTGATGGTTTGGTATCATCCTCCTCGTTGGTCAAAGGGTCGGGGACGTTACAGTATGGTGTCAGAGAAAAGGTTACAACATGGACTTGAATGGGCCATGAAAGGACAGCTAGCAGAGGAAAGTTGCCTTCTGCCCAACAGAAATAAGAAGGAATCTGTGCATGACAAGAGAACTTTGGAAAATTCCTCTAAGCATTGGGATCATTGGATCATCGGAGGACTTAGTCTGAAGTCCCGCCGATGCATCGGATCACCTAAGCGGAAGGCCGCTTGATGGGAACCACGGAAGAAAAATTTCGGAATTTTCTCTAAGTGTTCAAGCTGTCGGCCGTCGAAAAACTTAGTGGGACACACCTCTGATGCAACGAAAGTTTTAGGCAGAAGGGTTTCCGATGGTGCCAACGGAGAAAAGAGGAAGGAAATAAAATTTTGGAAAGTTTTTTCTAAGTCTGATCATTGGTGATCGGTGGAATTAGTTGATTTCATCACCGATGATTAGATGATGGGGGCTCTGAAACGTCAGTGGAGATCCCGTGAAGGCCATCAAAACGCCGACTCACTTAGTCGAGCGAAATTTAGATGATGAACCAGCCAATGCGTTGGCAATAAAATTTCACAAATTTGTCCAAGTGTTAAGACCATCGGTGATCGACGGAAGTTAGATGAAGGAACCGCTGATGACTACATCAGAAACATTTAGCTGATTGCGTGCCCGCCATTGTGGCTGGTTAGTGGACTATCCTTTCGATGGATAGTGGCTTCAACCGTCAATGCCGCAGTGACTAGTGCTTTCGACAGCTGATGAGAAGAAAAAGATTTTGTTTGAGTATAAGGTCGTCGAAAAATAGATGAAGTTCGAGCCAAAACGTCGGCTCAGCTTAGTTGAGGGACACCGAAACGACGACAGAAGACAGAGGATATGAGCCCCGAGACCGTCGGCAGAAGGTAAGTTTTGATGAAAATCAATGGACGTAGTTGCTGATACGTCGGTGGAAAATAAGGGAAGCTAGTTGGTTGAGCCGTTGATACGGCGGCCAGAAGGAGGAAAATATAACACACAAGGATTTACAAAAATTTGTTTAAGTCCGAAAAAAGAAATCGAAACTTTTCACTATCCTTCAAGAAAGGTTCTTTGAAGCTTCGTCAGAGATGATCGCTAGAACAGAGCTGTAGTTTCGGAGATGAATAGTTGACAGGAACGCTGAAACGTCAGTGAAAACTAGAGGATGAAGCAATCGATGCCATCGACAAAATTTAGGTGATGGAATCGTCGATACGACAATGGGAAGAAGGTGAAATATTGCCGAAAATTAGTTGTTTGAGGCGCTGAAACATCGGTGGTAAAAACAAGATGATAATTGGTTGAACCGCTGACAGCGATGACGAAGTGAAAATTTTTGAAAATTTTTGAAGGCGAGAAAATCATCGACGATCGACAAAAGTTAGTGGTATTGATCACCGATGAACATCGACAATAATTAGCTGATGATGCATCCACCGTTGCAGCTATTTAATGGACTATCCACCCGACAGATAGTTGCTCCGACAGCCGACGCGACAGAAGACAAAGAAGGAAAATTTGTGAAAATTTGCCTAAGTGAAGAAAACATTGGAAAATGATAGGAGATCAGACCATTGATGAACATCATCGGAAGGATTTAGTTGTTTAGGAATCCACCATTGCAGTTTTCATGTGAACTATTCTCTCGATAATTAGAGGTTTTAACCGCCAATGAGGTGCATGGCCGCGGAACCCACAGTTGATTGAATTGCCGTCGTTGCGGATGTCTATGACACTAACCATCCGATGCAACAGTTGCTAGTCACTCCGACAGCCGACGCAGGTAGAAAAGTTTAGTTGTTGGGATCACCGATGACTAGAGGATGAGATCGTCAATAGATAGAATATGAAGCTGCCGAGGTCTAGTGAAGCAGATCGACGAAACTTAGTTAAAGGAAGAGCTGATGCAAAGAAGAAAAATTTTAACAATTTTTCTAAGTGTCGAACCCATTGGCTATTGATGAATGATAGATGATTAGAGCGCCAATCGGTGGAAGATAGTTGATCAAGCATCCACCGTTGTGGTTGTTTAGTAGACTACCCCTCCGATGGATAGTTGTTCCAACCGTCGATTGGAAATTTTTAGTTGATTCGACCACCGATCGGGAAAATTTAGCGGATGGAGAACCGACATTGCGGACGTCTATGGGACTAAATGTCCGATACCTCAGTGAGATGTCATTCCGACCACCGATGCAGTAAGATTTAGTGGTTCTAATCTCTGATTAAGTTCGGAAGGTTAGAATATTACGGACCCGACACAGCGGAGAAAATTAGTGGTTCTGGCAGCCAAAATGCCAGAAGGAAGTAGATGAACAGGCCGCCGATGAGCGCAGAGAAAACTAGAGCTTTTGGCCGTCGAAACGTCAGAAACTTAGTTGGAAAGAGATCTGACTGGAGGAGCAGGAATTTTGAGTTTTTTAGTGATTTCAATGGATTCAGTGAAATTCTCAGCAGGATTTCAGGGCTAAAAGAGAAAAGAAATTCTAGAAGGATAAAGTTAGCATTTCAAACCCAAAATACAGTTGTATGTTTTGCCTAAAATTGGTGAAAGCCATCATGTCAGAAGTGGTGTGGTTTTCACAGCCGAGATCAGAATGAAGCATGTGGATAGGCATTGGAAATATTATCCAGCAAGGAACAAGGGGGAATCCCCAGAGTTCGAATGTGGTGTTGCAAAGTACTAGTGGCTGTTAGTATGGACAAACCAGCTGTTTTGTGGAAGAGTAGTTCCATGCAAAGATGAGGGATTTAAAAAGGGAAAATTCCTTAAACCCTATCTTGCTAATTATAATTACATTTATAAGTTTCATACATGAAACGTATGAGGATATGCCTTGCATGCATAGGATATTACATGTTGGTAAGAGTAGTGAGAATTATACATTTATAATGAACCACTAATGGTAATTATTGCGTTGGTGTTGGCATTAGTGGGAAAACCAACGACAACCTGGACATGGCCGAATATGTTGCTGATGCTGATTTATGTGACCAACAACCCTATAAAGAAAGGGATAAGGCAACAAGTCCAGAATCAAAAGTTGGTGAGAAAATTCTACAATCTCCTGCAAAGGACCAACCAAACTGGTAATGTTGAGGGTGTAAGTAGGACCCATGAAGGTAAGAGTTTAATTATGACAATTGCATGGAGTGGTAAAAGCAAGAGGTCTTATACCATGTGGGTATTTGAATTTTATACTACATTCATAGAGAAATGTGTCATGCCTATATTATGTTGTTATGAGCTTAATAGCCCAAGGAAAGTAAGCACTGATGATCTTGATTATAGTCATGCATCCTATATGAAGTAGTCATGGTTAGGCCATGCATGGTATGTTTTAATTCATAGTATTCCTGAATCAATGCAAGATAGCATTGAGTGGGTATGAATTAAAAGATTTTATAAATCTTGTAGTTATGCATTGAATGGGTGCATATGAAAAGTATGAGTAAATGTTGTAGATATGCATACCTAAGTATGGGTGCAAATGTTGCTATGCAAATGCATGAATGCATTGAGGTAGTGCATGTGATATTATGAATAACTAATGACTGAAATGATGAATTGATGACAATTCTGGAACCATTTCAAGAGTTGTTATGAATGCAGGATAGTAAGTGCACGAAGAAGGTAGTCATGATCGATTGGCTGCCAGAAATGCTCTATGGAAGGGAAAGATGGTACAAAGATATGCTTGTGGATTAAGGAGTATCTGAACATTTCATCTTGGCATAAATGATGTGACCTTGCAAATTTTAGTATGATAATGATTGCGTGAAGTAAATGAGTTTTAGTAATATTGATGTGATTAACAGCTGGAAGTGTTTGAATTTTATAAATTCTGAAAATGCTTCAGTGATTGTTGTAGCAATAAAAAAAAATTTATATGCATCAAGACTTACTAGGTGTTTGGCTGACTGAGGTGCAGGTTTTGGCTAGATTGTTTGGGGCATGGAAATTTGGGTAATACCATGACAAAGGCTGAAATCTACCATGTGAAAGAGCCAAACCTTATGAGAAGAGTCTCATGGATGTGAAAATAGTTTATATGCATGATGGGTTGTTAAATTTGAATTGTGAGTTTTGGATTTAAGAAATTGCTGACAACTACTAACCACTATTGGCTTGCATAAGATTGTGTCAGGAGGATGCATTGTAAGTGGGTATTCATGTTATGCTAGTAAGCGTAAAATTATAATGGGCATAGTAGTGCTGCTTACAAGAGACCCACGATTGAGGATCACCTCATTGCCAAGCAAATCAATTTCTGTAGTAAATAGAGTTACAAATTCTCATTGAAATTAATTACTAATGTCATTTCTTGGTTATGGAACAATCAAATTTGGGTTGTATTATCAGATAATGATTGACTGTTTGGCTATTTGATGAATGTGCCAGTGATACACACTACAGGAAAATCATGTGTGATGGCCTGCAGGAGCCAAACTTCATGGGAAGGTTTTCCCTTATCTTGGAAATGGGTTTCGGGTGAAACTCCATTGGACATTTTGGGAATGTCTCATTTGCACTGCATGCTTGGTAAGAAACATGAGTGAGATGGTATAAGTTATGCCGGTAAGACATGTGTGGATAGGAAATGTAAAGAGGAATTGGGATGGAAAACTGAGGGACTGTCAACTCAGAGAAGGGAGCCCCCATTCCTCCTTAACAAAGGAATACTGCCTCAACAAATTGATAAGTGTTCTCTGACCCTAGCTAAGAATATGCATGTCAAATTGTTAAATTCAATATGCAGAGCATGTTTTGATTTTATTTCCATTATGGAAGATTGCATGAGCATGAATAGGGCCTACATGGCACACATTGAAAAGGGGTGCACACTTTCCTTATGTCGGATCATGAAAGGGTTTTCAATATTGATTACACACTAGGAAGTGGACGCACTCTTGGTGTCTCAATACTTGATAGTGAATGATGTGAAATATGATTACAGTTTTAGAGCAATAACGCTAACAAATATGCTTATATTGCTTGTGTTGTCAGGCTAAACAGACGTATTTTGGTATTGTACACTAAATGGACAATGGCTTGAGCTCATCCTACCTTCTACTAAAGAGCATAGAGAAGGAGACATTCCTGAGGGACTGTCAACTCAGAGAAGGGAGTGGTCTTTTGTATGATATGGGGTAGTGGCATTAGAACTCACTACTGGAAACAAAACCTGGAAATGGTCATTTATTTTTGATATAAGTGCATGTGTTATTGTTGATGGCCTGATAAACCCAACTATGTTGGCTTGGATAATGATTGGTTGTTGATATAAGTGTATTGCTGAGATAAGTATAGGCGATTTGTTGACAGTATGATAAACCTAACTGAAGGTTGGATTGACTGTGCCTATTATATATATAAGAGGATGTTGTGAAGCAGCTTATGTGCTGACCTAACATCCAAGTCCATAGGAGATCCCAAGGCTTGCAAAGCGAAGCAGGATCCTGTGGAACAACGAGGAAATGCACAATACAGATAAGTATTGGATTATTTTTCAATTCTTGCTTATGAATATGTATGTGTATATGATTTGGTTATGATGTTTTAAAATCTTGTTTAAGAGGTAAAAAAAAACCTGATGGGAATAAACTGAACATGTAAATTTATTCAATGTTTGAATATAGGTATCGCTAGAAGCGAGGACTACGAAAGCATCCTAGAGGTGCATGTGGACATTTGACTGTCCTGAAGTGCTCAGAATGAGCAGTAATGAAAAAGGTGCTAGTGAGACTGTGAAGGTCCTAGCAGCTAAGACAAACCATGTGAGGAGGGATTGGCACTAAGTGTCATGACCAAGAGGGATTGGCCCAGCATTCACGGTGAAGTGAAAGAGGCTAAGAGCATGAAAATCCATAGCAGTGGTGTGGGTTCCAGGGTGGAACAAGACAAAGAGGGGAAAAACTCATTATATATATACTTATGCATTGTGAAAACAAAAGATTGTTGAATGCATGTATGGCTGAAAACAGAATGTGTCTATTTGCTTAAAATAATTATGAATGCTGGAATAGTTAAATCCCTCCTCAAAAATGGACATGAATGAGCTCATGTGTCTGTTGGGAAGGCATGAAAAATATGAAAGTCTCCTTGATGATGTTGGTAATAACTCCCGATTCATTATTCTATTCATGGCTAAGCATTCATTTATACATTCATGTGACGGTTGTGTTTCACCTTCCGTCCAGCCTTTTCGGATTCCAACTATTCCTATTTATTTATTTACAATATTATAATCCCTAACGGATTATATTCTAACAATCCCCCTCTTAATCCGAAGGGGTGTTCGTAAGTCCGAGCATGTTTCTGAACCTTTCAAACTTTTCTCATCCAAGCGCTTTGATGAAGATGTCTGCAACTTGATCATCTGTGGAACAATGTCGAAGATGGACTGTCTTGGCCTCTACATGATGTCGAATCAAATGATACTTTGTGTTGATGTGTTTGGTTCGATCATGGAATCTAGGATTCTTAGCCAGCTTGATTGCAGAAGTATTGTCAACCAACAATGGAGTGGAGTTCTCTTGTTTTTCTTGCAAATCTTCAAGTATATTCCTGAGCCATACTATTTCTTTCGTTGCTTCAGTTGCAGCCACATATTCTTCTTTTGTTGTTGAATCTGCTGGAACTGACTGTTTGCGAGATCTCCATGAAACAACTGCTTATCCAAGACTCATAGTGTATCCAGAAGTTGATACTCCTGTCTCCTTATCGCCATCAAAGTCTGAGTCTGAGTACCCAATAAGTTTGAAGTCATCCACTTTAGAGTACTTGAGTCCAACGTCTTGAGTCCCCTTCAAGTATCTTAGAACCCTCTTTGTAGCTGACCAGTGTCCTTCACAAGGTTTATGCATGAACCTTGAAAGTATGCCAACAACATAAGAAATATATGGTCTAGTTGTTGTAAGGTAGATAAGACTTCCTACAAGTTGTCAATACTTGGTTGCATCTTCAAATTCTTTTCCTTCACTTT
>LPNX010117238.1:124480-203864 GCA_001517045.1 Pseudotsuga menziesii | reverse complement strand
ATAATTTAGATGACCAAATCTTGCATGCCACAATGAGCTAGATGACATATTACCTTCTCCATGCTGAGAGAGGTAGGCATAGTTCTGAAATCTTTCGGATGAACTCTTGAGCTTCAACAGCTTTCCATCTTCGTATCCAGTCATGATGACTTGGTTGTCAGAGGACTTTCTTATTTCAACGATTCCATCAAACATGTGGATGGAATGGCCTTGCTGTCGAATCTCCACCAAGGACAGCAGGCTCCTCTGCAACTTTGGAAGATAGAGAACGTTTTTCAACAAGAAATCATGGAATCCAGGCATCTTCAGTCGAATGGTGCCCATTCCCTTTGGTTTAATACTTGACTTATCTGCAAAGTACACTATGCCATCTATTGATTCATTGAGTTCTTCAAAACAGTCTTTTCTAAATGTCATGTGTGATGTTGCACCAGTATCAAGCAGCCAACAATCTTTATAAGATGAAAGAGAAGTCATTTCATTAAATCCAAGATTACAATGTGCAACAATACAAGAATCAGAAGATTTACTAGCATCTTGGTCATCTTTCTTCTGGTTGTGCTTGTCTTTGATGGAGTCCCATGAAGCCCAACACTGATCTGATGTGTACCCAGTCTTTCCACAATGCTTGCACTGCAACTTTGATCTTTTGCTTCTGCCCCCTCTGCCTCTGAAATTTCTTCTTCCTCGTCCTCTCTTGCTGCAATCTCCCTTGGAAGGGTCTTTGGATTGGTCTTTGCCAGCTAGGGCAGCACCAATACTAGATGCCAAAGAGTGCATCTTTACAACTGTTAGTGTAATTTACAATAATGAACTTAAAGAGAATGAGATAATAGTAAAACAAAACCTTGCAGGTCTACAGCCTCTGCCAAGGTGATTTACAATCTTAATATGCTGTCAACAAGTTCATAAGTAAATTTTTAGCACCAGTCAACGATCTCAGCTATATGAAAGAAGCAGGTCTAAGTCTCTGCTCCTTTTTACAATACAGTCTATGTAGAATTACAGCTGCACAATGTCTTTGACAAGCTCTATTCACTATGCAAGTCTATGTCTCTTCACATTCCTTTGCAGCAAAAAATTTCATTTTAGATGTCGCAGACTTGGACTGTCATGCCAATTGGGCAATTAATTGACTGATTTTAATGCCTATATTATTCTTGGTCTAACAGAATTTCAATGGTGCATTTCACAGGTGAGAAAAGTGAAATCCAGTAATGCACATTGATCATGGCAGCAAACCAAAGGTTGTCAGAATTGGTTGGAAGTCTTCTTCAAACAATTGCCAAGACCCAAGAAAATCTTGGAGAGATGCTCAAGATACATAAAAGTTGCTAGACTTGGGGACAAGCAGAAAGGTGAGAACTAGCAAGAGAAGCTCATGGAAGCTGAGGGGCTTGGTCTTGAAAGTTCAAGTAAATAATTGAATGTGGGACAGATCTGCAAAATTTTGATGTGCAAATGGCATATGTATTCCTATGTATTGGAACACCGAGGATGTTGTTATTCCAAGGGGGAGGGGATTGTAACAACCTGGTTTTGACCCCGTTTGCATTAAAGGTACATGATGTATATATTGTAATTAATCATGGTGAGGAGCTAAAGGAAAAAGCCCCGCCATCGATTTGGTTGTGTTATGTTTTAGAAATTGGGATCGTTGTTGATGGTATATCATGCTATCCGACACATAATTGTTTTGCATCATGTAAATATGCACATTCATTAAAATAAACCTACAACCAACTACGACGGTGCAACGTTAAATGAAAAGGGCATGATTTCCTAAGGTTAAGGGGGGGGGGGGGATTGTCTAACTCGTGGGAGCCATTGGGGAAAAGCCACGTGTCAAACCTTAAACCCCTGTTTAGTTGAGGCAATTAATGCTGAGTAGGGGTGGGTGGCAGGATTTCTCCCATGTGCCTACACCAGCTGGTTCAGTCATGCACGGGCTAGGAGTGGTCTCCTCATGCGTTGTTTGGGATGCTGACCGACCTGTCCACTCTCTTGGATCGTGGGCTGTTCGTTTTCCTCAGGCAGAGCGGGGATAAAATGGATTACAATCCATTGATTGGGGGTTCGTTCTCCCTTCTCTCATGATTGTTGGTTTGGGAATATGTTCTTCCTCCCATTCACGCAGGGGATCATTTTTCCCTTCTTCCATTGTCGGACTGTGAAATGTTGCCGTGGTTTTTCACTGTGAGATGCTTGTTGAGATCCAATCCAATGATGTAGATTGGACCTTGAGTGTATGTCAATCCAGAGTTTGTAGACTTAGAGGCATATCTAAATATAGGGACTCAAAGCTAGACCTAACTGGAAATCTAGTTTATCTATGAAATAAACCTATTGAAAGACTAGGATACTGTGATTTGAAAACACAAAAACTCTCTTATAGAAGTAGCTTCATTTGATATTTCAGTTACACAACAATTTATATGTGAAATATTCTGAGATAATAAAAAAAACACAAATTAAACCTAACCCTAAAATATGAGTTGTGAGACTCTGCCTATTATCCCAACATTGAATAAGCAATCAAACATCAATTTCCTTTACAGGAAAGCATTCATAATGTGTAACTGTTCTTAATACTCCATCATTGAATAAGCAAGCAATGTACAGCAATGTGAGATAGTAGTTTGAACCATTTCTACAACATATAACTAATGAAATAACATAGCTGATAAAACTGATTTAAAGCAATCTAACTCATTCTCCAATAAGAAAATCGATTCTACAGGAACTAAAACATACCACTGTCAACAATCCAAATCATTTATGGCAACAATCCAAATCATTTACTGGCAATTGAAAATGTGTGTAGACTTGACAAAGGGGGCCCTCCAATGCCTCGTTCACACACACAAAGGGAGAATCACAGAGCTTAAACTTCAATTATATTCACCATAATAAAATCGATCATACACAGTAATCAACAACGCTATTCGTTTTCTGTCTCAAAATCGTGATGCCTTTCTCTTCTGTCTTCTCAAATACTTATACAAACTTTAAAAAAACTAGAAATGCTATTAATCTGGAAGCTAATAATGACATTCAATCATCGAGATCCTCTATCAGATCCATGAAAATAGACAAAATCGAAACTGCCCTGTTTTTGTGCTGAGTGGTAGCACAGGTGGTCATCTTTGACCGACATTGACTCGACACCTGTGAGAGCCACATCATCTATTCGTTGGAAGTTTAACCATCCTTGGACATTGAGGATCTTTTCTCCATATTTCAGTTCATGCCTAGCTGTCCTGCAAGTATCCAACCTTGGAGACATTACGGGAAGTTAGCACATCCTGTAATTCTGAATAAAAACCTTAGTTTAAATGCCTTAAAAATCTCAAAATTCAATTTGTTAAAAAGCAATGACATTTATACCTTTAACCAAAGTTTGTGGGTGAAATTAAGGCTTTATAAATCGGTATGAAGGTTTTATGGAGGGAATTGAAAGACATTTAGATGACAAAAAGAGATCAAAATGGTGCCCAACATCTCCCCCAAGAGGAAGCTGTTGCATGTCCTCATGCCCAAAAATATTTAACCCTGTTTATATCAAAACCAAAATTTTGCTGCTGACCTTCTTGCTTTTAATCTCCAGTCTGAGATGATGCATCTGTTGAATCTCGAGATGCATAAAGGACTTTTAGTCTCTCATACTTGGTTTTATAAATCTTCTTTTGTTTATTCCATCTATATGCATGCTTGGAGATTCGTGTCCTTTGAACTTTAAGCTTCTAGTTTATTTCTTTTAACTTTTCATTCCTATGTTCTAATTCCTTTATTTCAAGTTTCAACCTCCTAATATTTTCACTGTTTTCGGAAGTTTTCTTCTTTTTCATCTTCATTGGAAGTTGCACAGAATTGGTGTCCATCCCCAATTCTTCATCCTCTTGTACTGAATCTTCTTTCTTTTCTCCTTCCATAGTTTGCTGCTCTAAGAAAGGAGAAGTTGAGTCTTTTATTATTTCCTGTCTTGATTGATTTTTATTTTCTTTCTCTTGCTGATCCAAGAAGAGATTGATTCTTTTTGTCTGTTTGATCACTTCATCAGTTTCTTGGATATCCTGCCCTATTTCACCTGCTAGATTTTCTTCTTGACTTCCCAATGTTTGTATGTATTCATACTGTTTCTGCTGGATTTCATCATCTTATTTTAATGCTGACTTAATTCGAGCTTGCTAATACTTCCTTGGCTTCCTCTTATAAGTAGTGAAAATCTGCTCTTGCTTCTGGAACTGCTTTTCTTCTCTCTTCACTCTCCTGGTTCGTATCCTTCTCTGAGGCTGTTTTGAACTTGCTGCCTCAGAGTTGTCTTCATCATCTGTAATCAGCAACACCTCTTTTTTCTTCTTTTTCCCCTTTGGTAGTTTTGAGCTTGTTGCTTCAGGGTATGTTATCATCAACAATTTATCTCCTTTTAAACCTTCGTCAAGCAATTCTTCCTGTTCTTCAAACTGATTGTGAATTAAAAATTCTGACCATGTCAAATTTTTCTTCTGTAACTCATGCTTGATGATGATTTTGATGAGTCCACAGTGAAAAAGGCTTGTCATTTTATCTTTTGCATGCCTTTGGACAGCCTTAGCCATCTTAGATAGACTCTGTAACAGGAAATGGGGCATATTAACCTCACAATCACCTTTTAAACGCTGCAACAGGTTGATATGGTAAATATACACAATACTGAATCGGCCTTCACAGCTAATGAATTTTTGGATAATATAGACTACTTCATCCCAAGGATGAACCAACCAGCTCCTTGGTATTCCTTTCTTCCAGTTCACTGACCCTGCTCTTGATCTACACAGAAAGGGTATCCATGCCTTCTCCTTGAATTGCTTAGTTTTGAAAAATCTTTCTCCTTGTTGCGGTAGGCCAATAATTTGTGCTAAAATGTCTTCAGATAGTCTGAAGTTCAAGTTTCCAACTGTAGTCCTTTCTCCATCAAATGATTAAGCAAAAGCTAGACTAACATTATCATTGTGCCCATTAAACTTTTCGAAGAAAGTTACCCACTGTTTCTTTTCAAAAATCTCCATGCAATTTTCATGAATATCAGTGGGGTTGAATTTCTCTGGTTCTAGTCTAGATGACATTTTAAACTTTGATAGGAAAGAAATATGCAACAGGAAACTTCAACCTTTCAATTTTTAACTCTGCAATTGTTTTCTTATTCCAAAACGACACTATGAAATTGATATTGGAATTGTTGTTGGTCTATCAGTTTCTTTGGCAAAAAATTTTAAGATTTACCTCCCTCTTGGTGTAATTGCCTTCAATTCTTCCTGCACGATACTTCCACAACAAATTAGTTCCTGCGTCCTTCTTGTAATCCACGACGTCCTCTCACTGAAAACTATTACCCATAGCAATCGGCTTTTGCAGAGAAAAAGAGTTAGATTTGGTCTAAAGGAAAATGACCAAATCGTAATCCTCGATATCCCTAGTTCATGCAATTTTCAGGCACATTTGTATACTATCGTGGAGCATATAACCACGTTTCTTGTCATCATTACATGAACATGCCACTTTTCATTCAATTATTCACTCAGGAAATAAATTAAAGGTGAGGTTTTAATTCATCTCCATATAATATACTTTAGTTTCTTTGCATGCCCCAATGTTTGATTACAAATTGTAATGAAGGGATTTCTTCAATTGAAATGGACTCTTTTCACCTATTGGAAATACACATGACCATCACTGCTCTATATTCTATATGTTTACTTAATGCATGATGCACTAATGTATATATAGAAAAACATTTGAAATTACATTTTCTAGTTTTTCTTTAAAACACTTTACTTTCTGCTAAGAAGGAAACCCTACCTGTAGAATGCAGTATAGATTTTGACCATTTGAAAATTTACTTCTGGGTTCGATTCTGACCACTATTTTGACCCCTAGGGTAGGATAATGAAAAGTAAATGGAATGTTGGTAGAGATTGTGAGGATGATGGAATAGGCAGTCAAGCTTATGAGGATAGGTAGATATGTCATTACTTAGAAACAAAGAATCATGCAACTTTTAAAGCACAAAAACTAAAATTCTTACAGACTTTGCTTGATATCCCTTTATGATGAGCTTGCTGCTTGATGTAGCTAGTTTGTAGTTTATTTCTGATTCATATATGTACTTCTGATGTCTACTTTTAAAGATGTCTACCATCTCAGATTCCTTCTGCTTTGCTGGAAGTGAGGTCCCTCTGCGGATTCCTTCTATTTTGCTGGAAGTGAGGTCCCTCTGTGGATTCCTTCTTCTTTGTTGGAAGTCAGGTCCCTCTGTATTATTGGAAATCAGGTCCCTTTGCATATGGAAAAGACTTGAAGGGTTCCAAGAAAGCATAAAAATGCTTATCCCCCTCACAGGCCTACTTATTGACCTGTCCTCAAGTCAAACAAAATTTTGATTTATTGAAAATAAAGCTATGTAAAAGACATAAAATTGGGAAAAATATTTTTATGAATTTTCAATGGCCAAGCTAACCTGGTTTTCCATGGAAAATTCGAGTTTATGTTGTGCCAGTGTCCTGGTTTTCACAACTAAATTCCTTTTTTTTGTTGTTTTTATATATATATATTTTTTATATTTTATTTTTTGTATTTTTTTATAAATTTTTATTTATTTATTTATTTTTTATATTTTTTTATATTTTCTATATCAGAGCAGCTAAGAAGCAAGTGAAGGAGAAACACCAATGTGTCTATCCAGCACTTCCATTTCGTGTTGCTGTGAAATATGCTGTATGAAATCTTCCTTGTTGATAGGCTTGGTATAAAGTTTGAGCCAATGGCCATTGACCACAAATGTATGTGCTTCATCATCAATTGTTTGAAGTTTGACTGAGCCATTGTCATATACCTCTGCAATCTCATATGGACCAAGTCAATGAGTTGTGAATTTGGCTTTGAAGTCTTTGAACTTTGAGTCAAATAATAGTGCCCAGTCACCGATGTGAAATTGTTTCTTTTTAATAAACTTGTCATGCCATTGGGCTCTCTCTTGTTGGATCAAAATATTGTGTTCTATGGTAGCCTGTCTCATCTCATCTAGCTGATTCAATTGAAGTATTCTTTCTTGCTGTGCCTCAGAAATATCCATACCCAAATCTGCTGCTAATTTGAAGGTATGAATTTGAAACTCTATAGGTAGGAGGACTTGCTTACCGTAAACAAGCTGATAAGGAGAAAAACTAGTACTATTTTTCCAAGTGATTCGGTATGCCCATAAAGCTTCAGTAAGCTTAGCTGACCAATACTTCCTATGCATCTGAACAGTTTTGGTGATGATTCCTTCTAAAGTCTTGTTTGTAGATTCCACTTGGCCATTAGCTTGTGGATGGTAAGGGGTAGATTTTCTGTGCTTGATCTTGTACTTTGCTGCTATCTCCTGCACTAGTTTGGAAGTAAACTGGGCACCCTGATCAGTTACAATCTCTCTAGGAACCCCAAATATGACAAATATCTCCTCAAAAAGAAAGTTTACCACGGTCTGTTCAATGGCTCTTGGTAATGGTTTGGCTTCTACCCACTTAGTAACGTAGTCTATACATACCAAAATGTACTTCTTCCCTTGTGATGGTGGATGAATTGGACCAATGAAGTCAAGAGCCCACTTTTCAAACGGTTCTATGAGGATTTGTGGTTGGAGTGGAATTTCATCCAACCGGACTGGCCGTCCCATCCGTTGACAAGTATCACAACTTCTAACATACTTTTTAGCATCTTTGAAAAGAGAAGGCTAGTAATACCCCAAATTGAGTATCTTGTATGCTGTTCTTTTATCTGCAAAATGGCCACCACATGGTTCATCATGACATGCCTTCAAAATATCTAAAACTTCATCTTGTTGTACACATATCCTTATAATTAGATCATATCCTGTGTAAAAGAGATCACCATTAACCCATATATGCCTAGCACTTTGTTTAATAATCTTTTTCTTTTCTTTAGATGACATAGATGGTGGTAGTTGTCCTGATGATAAATAGTTAGCAATGTCAGCATACCAAGGAGTGATAACAGAAATTGCAAATAAGTGTTCATCAGGAAAACTATCTGAAACAGGAACAACCTCACCATTATTGTGTAAGCGAGACAGGAAATCTGCCACTTGATTTTCTCGTCCAGGTCGATCTAAAACAGTGATATTGAATTCCTGCATTAATAGTAACCATCTGGTTATCTGACCATTAGTGATAGATTTATTCATTAGATATCGTAAAGCTAAATGATCTGTGTGGACAAAAATTTTGTAGCCAGTAATGTAATGACGGAATTTGTTTACAGCATGAACTACCGCCAACATCTCCTTTTCAGTGACTGTATAATTTAAATCTGCAGGTGTCAGATTTTTACTGATAAAATAGATAGCATAAGTCAAAGTATGTTCTTTTTGTCCCAATGAGGCCCCTATTGCAGTAGCAGAGGCATCGATAGAAATATGGAAAGGCAATGTCCAATTTGGTCCCCTTAAAATGGGAGCAGTGGAGAGCTTCTCTTTAAGTGTCTGAAATGTATATTGATAGTTAGTATCCCATTGAAATTGTACATCCTTTGAAAGTAATTTAAACAGTGGCAGATCTATCTTACTAAAATTTGGAATAAATCTACGATAATATCCTGCATATCCTAAAAATCTTCTTACATCTGTTTGAGTTGTTGGTTTAGATAAATTTTCAATGATTTGAATTTTAGTAGGATATACTTTTATTCCAGATGAAGAAATGTGATGTCCTAAAACTATCCCTTCGGTCATCATCATAAAACATTTTTCATTACTAAGGGAAAGATTTGAGTCGACACACCTTCTTAAAATTTTCTCCAGGTTTGCCAAGGATTCCTCAAAGGCACTTCCATACACAGAAAAATTGTCCATATAGATTTCAACACATTCATGAATTAGATTTGTAAAAATGGCCAAGACTTCTCTCTGAAAGGTAGCTGGGGCATTACATAAGCCAAAAGGTAAAACCTTGTAGGCATATGTGCCCTAGGGACATGTAAAGGTGGTTTTGTTCTGGTCTTCTTTTGCAATACTAATTTGATTATACCCACTGAAACCATCTAGAAATGAAAAATATTCTTTTCTAGCTAAGGTATCTAAGACTTGATCAATAAAAGGCAATGGAAAATAATATTTTAATGTTGCCTTATTTAACTCCCTGTAATCTACACATATGCGCCATTTACCATTTTTTTAGGAACAACAACCAAGGGAGAAACCCATTGGCTGTCAGAGATGGGGTAAATAAATCGCACTTTTAACAACTTCTGCAACTCCTCTTTGACTATCTCTTTTAGTATGGGGTTCATTCTACGTTACGGTTGTCTAAGAGGTCTGATTTTGTCATCTGTGTAAATGTGGTGAGTGCATGTTTCATGATGAATACCTAGCATATCAATGTACTCCCAAGCAAATGCATGGGAAGGTTTATTCAGCAAAGTAATCAATTGTTCTTCCTATGATGTAGTAAGATGTGCACTTATATTCAAATGTTTTCCTGGACTGATTTCAATTGTTTTACTTTGAATATCTGTGATTGAATGAACATTAAAAATATCATGAAGTGCCAATGCTAGAGAATGTACTGTGCAATTTTCCTGAAAATTATATCCTAAAACTTGATCTGCTATAGCATACTGCATGTTTCTTAATTCTTCAGAAATATCAGGTTCAGCAATGAAATAATCTAACAAATCTTTGTTGTTTTCTTCCTGAAAATCAAAGAATTGATTAATACTTAGGACAGGCTGAATCACTTCTTCTTCCTGTTCCTTGGTCTCATTAATCCATGATAGCTGATCTAATGTAGAAGGTCTTTGGGTAGAAGGATAAAGTGCAATTTATTTTCTCTCTGTCCCATGTGAAATAAGCATACTTCCTAACCTACACCCTCTAAAAGCATCTGCTATTGCCAACCAGGGTCTGCTAAGAATCAATGGGTGCCCTCCTAGATTAGACTTTGGTTGTAGCACTATAAAATCGACAGGATACTCCTAGGACTCTAAAGAAACAATGATATCTTCTAAGACCCCTTCAGGTGTAATTTTAGACCTATCAGCTAGTTCCAAAACTGTTGTGGTTGGTCTGAGATTTGTTAAGTGAAGGTATTCCATTGTCTCTAGTGTCATGACATTAATGGCAGCACCTAGATCAATCAGTGTTTTTGGAATTGAAAAATTGTTAACAGTAATTGTAACCATTGGGATTCCAGGATCTACATACTTTTCAATGAAAACAGTGTTAGACATTAATCCTGCTAGATTGCCTACCACATGAATTTTTTATGGATCCTTCTTTCTTTTATTAAGACATAATTCCTTAATTGCTTTAGTATAAATTGAAATATCCTTTATAGCTTGCAGTAGGGGAATTTTGACACATACATTGGTTAACTCATTCAAAACATCAAAATCAGGTAGGGAGATTGAAATTTTTTCTTTAACCAATCTTTCTGGAAAAGGAGGTGTATAAGATACTAATGTTTTCCCTTTTTGACTGTGATTTTTCCATATTTAATTTTTTTGGGGTTTTCTCATTTTCTGTTTGTTCTTCTAAGATAAAAGGAGATTCTTTTTGTAAAGTCTTCCCAGATCTTAAATCGATATTTTGAAGTGGGAGGATTGAGTAGGGGAGTGCCATTCCATCATCAACATTATACATGGGTCTGTCTATTTTATTATTTGGATTTGGAATTGGTTGGGATGGCAATTGTGTTGGCCGAGGTGGAGGCTGGTTGGATGGCAATTGAAGCTGTTGAGGTTGTGGACCCAATTGAGGAACCATATTGGGTTGTTGGAAACATGGGACTTGGACTTGATTATGCTGGTATTGGGGATAGGCAGAGAGTTGTTGATAGGGCTGTAAATAGGCCTGCTGATATGTCTGGTTACCATGAGTATATCCTCTCCAATTTGGAGCAGATTGGGCTAACGAAGGAGACCAAGTTTGCCAAGGCATGGGTGCATTCCATGAATTCTGAATAGGAGTTTGATAATTTGTATGAAATTGCTGCATAGGATCTTGAGACATAACTGAAAATCGTGGCTTCCAAGGTCTTTGTTGTCCCATAAAGTAGAGAGACTCCATGCTTTGATTCTCCTCCATTCGAGCTGCTTGAAATTCTTTGAATCTTGGGAAATCATCAGTTTTGTGATTTGAAGTACATAAGCCACAAATTTCAATAGTATTTAAAGGACATTCTTTTAGTGGGTGTTTCTTTCTACATTTAGGACAAAAAATAGACAAGGCTTGATCTTGTTGGTCCTGTTGTTCTTGTCTTTTCTTGTTCTTTGATACTTCGAATTGTGTGCCCAAGGTACTCAATAAATCAGTCTTAAAATCTTCTAACAGATTTCCAAGTTCAGCTCTAGAGATACCACTGTTTGCAGATTTAGTTACTTTGGTAGTGATATCCCTTTTTCCAGTTCTAGCCTTTCCTCTTGAATATTTATGACATAAATCTTGTATCTCATCAAAGGGTAGGTAGGAGATGTCACCTTTGCCCATAACATTCAAAATATCCAAATATTCTTCTCTTATTCCTTTTAGAAATATTTTCCGAATCATCTCAGGTGTCGAAGAATTGTATTTGGATTTCTGCAGGTTGTATGAGAATCTTTCTAGATACTCCTCCAAGCTTTCATCTTCCTGTTGAGTCATTCCAAAAATGTCATCTTTTAAATCCCTGGATCTGCAATATGCCTGATATTTTCTAAGAAAGATCTTCCTCATCTCATCTCAGCTAGTGATAGAATGCTCTCCTAAGCCCATGAACCATTTCAAGGCAGCTGCTTTAAGAGTAGCAGGGAAAAGATGAAGCTTATGGTTGTCATCAGTATATCCATAAGTTCGACACAAGATATCAAACTTGAATAGGAAATAATCCGGATCTTCAGAAGTCATACCATAGAAATTTGGTAGGACAGATGGTAGAATATTCTTCATTTTTACCTCTTCCCCTAGGGTAATGCTAGTGTCAAAGATGGGGAATTTAAAGGTGGCTTCCTGATCTTCTTCTGTCATTTCATCCCTGTCATGTCTCCTTTCTTCTTCCCTTTCATGTCACCTTTCTTCTTCTCTTCTCTCTTGTCTTCATTTATTTTCTATTTCTAACATTCTCTCATACTCCCTTCTCTGTTCTGCAGTTGGCCCTTTTGATGTTTCTTCCTCAGCCATTTTAAAAGTACCAACTGTTGTAATGAATCCTTTTGGAAAAGAAGTTCCTGTTACTTCTGTTTTTGGGGGGGTTTTGATAAATCTTCCTTTCTCGTCTCTTTGTCTTGACATAAAACTAAAATCTACTCTATGTTTTGTTGAAATTTTGTTTTTATCAGAGAACTAAAGTTCCTAAGCTTGTTTCTAAAATGCCTCCCTGGCAACGGCGCCAAATGTTGAGCTCCAATCCATTGATGTAGATTGGACCTTGAGTGTATGCCAATCCGGAGTTTGTAGACTTAGAGGCATGTCCAAATATAGGGACTCAAAGCTAGACCTAACTGGAAATCTAGTTTATCTATGAAATAAACCTATTGAAAGATTAGGATACTATGATTTGAAAACACAAAAACTCCCTTACAGAAGTAGCTTCATTTGATATTTCAGTTACACAACAATTTATATGTGAAATATTCCGAGATAATAAAAAAAACACAAATTAAACCTAACCCTAAAATATGAGTTATGAGACTCTGGCTATTATCCCAACATTGAATAAGCAATCAAACATCAATTTTCTTTACAGGAAAGCATTCATAATGTGTAACTGTTCTTAATACTCCATCATTGAATAAGCAAGCAATGTATAGCAATGTGAGATAGTAGTCTGAACCATTTCTACAACATATAACTAATGAAATAACAGATCTGATAAAACTGATTTAAAGCAATCTAACTTGTTCTGCAATAAGAAAATCGATTCTACAGGAACTAAAACATACCACTGTCAACAATCCAAATTGTTTATGGCAACAATCCAAATTGTTTACTGGCAATTGAAAATGTGTGCAGACTTGAAAAAGGGGGCCCTCCAATGCCTCGTTCACACACGCAAAGGGAGAATCATAGAGCTTAAACTTCAATTATATTCACCATAATAAAATTGATCATACACAGTAATCAACAACGCTATGCGTTTTCTGTCTCAAAATTGTGATGCCTTTCTCTTCTGTCTTCTCAAATACTTATACAAACTTTTAAAAAACTAGAAATGCTATTAATCTGGAAGCTAATAATGACATTCAATCATCGAGATCCTCTATCAGATCCATGAAAATAGACAAAATCGGAACTGCCCTGTTTTTGTACTGAGTGGTAGCACAGGTGGTCATCTTTGACCGGCATTGACTCGACACCTGTGAGAGCCACATAATCTATTCGTTGGAATTTTAACCATCCTTGGAAATTGAGGATATTTTCTCCATCTTTCAGTTCACGCCTAGCTGGCCTGCAAGTATCCAACCTTGGAGACATTACGGGAAGTTAGCACATCCTGTAATTTTGAATAAAAACCTTAGTTTAAATGCCTTAAAAATCTCAAAATTCAATTTGTTAAAAAGCAATGACATTTATACCTTTAACCAAAGTTTGTGGGTGAAATTAAGGCTTTATAAATCGATATGAAGGTTTTATGAAGGGAATTGGAAGACATTTAGATGACAAAAAGAGATCAAAATGGTGCCCAACAATGTTTTCCATGGTTTCCTTGGTGAGATGTTTTCCTCCTGTCTATGATGGGGATAATTTTTCTTGCTCGCGTCCCTGTTCGGACTGGGTAGTTGTCCAGACATTTCACTGTTGATCATGGATTGTGGTTGTCATTTGTTGTTCATTGGCTATTGTTTCCCCACATTGGTTGGCTGAGTTTCCTTTGGGATTTGGGCGGCTGTGAGATCGGTTGTTGTTCTTTCCCTGAAACTGTGGCTTGTTGTGGTTTTCTCCCACATTGTTCATTGCTATGAATGCAATCCTCTTTTGGGTGCTATTGAGTTGTTATGGCCATGCTGGGGCCAATAACAACTCTGAATCATCTTGTCTGACCTAAGCAGTGTTCACCTTTTCATTTGGGATTGTCACCCTATTGTATTCACCTTCTTCACAGAGCTGTGAATTGTTTGTTTTGTTGCATGCATGCAGTGGTTGGTATTCGAACTGTGTGGAGTGGGATTGAAGGATGGGTATGGTTGAGAAACCTGGGTTTGGGGAGCCACACAGACAGAGTTAGATGGTTGTCTTTCTTCTCCACAACCCCGGAAGAGCACTGGCAAGAGAAGTTAGGGCCCAAGGGACTGTGAAGTAGAGAAGGGACCGATTCTTGGTGTCGAGTTTGTGTGGGTGTCTTAGAGGTTAGGATAGCTCTGGTGTAGGCATCCTTAGCTCTTCCATGAGCTCACCAGCTTAGCATTTAGCTTCTTGCAGTTCCTTGATAGCCTGATAAACCCTACTGTGTGGGCTTGGATGATTTGTGTACCTTAGCTATGTGTAAGCCTGCTTAGTCCCTTATTCCTTGGGGAATCATGCCCAGCTTGGGGGTGGCAGTGTTGCTGAGAGATTGATGAGCACGCTGGCCTATGGTTGGGTGGAACGTTACGTAGCTAGTTGCGGGACAAGCTCTTTATGAGATAAGTATATTTGTCTATTTCAACTCTGCAATTATATTTGATGGTTAATGAACTATGATGAACATGTTGAATTCCTGAATGTATGTTTGCTTCCGCGGTGTATGTGAATGATTATGCATATTAGCATGTTTTAGGTTTTAAGAATTTTATTTCAGCATTTTATGTATGTTCATGTTCATGGGGATAGTTTCCCGGTTGTTTGATGGTTTGGTAGCGTCCTCCTCGTCGGTCAGAGGGTCGGAGACCTTACATACACTAATGCATTCCTCCAAATGTGAATAGATGAACTGATGTCAAACACTCGACTGAATCCTTCGATCAAAGGCCAATGATGAAATCCAATTATCAAAAGTGAGGAAACTTGCCGTTAAGACATTCAAATAAAAGGTACTAACTTGTTTCTAAAACTAGTTCCTGTAATATGTGTTAATGTCGGTAGGAATAGTTTCGTCAAAGGAGGGCCATGATGAATCCGACATAAATGACACGAAACTTGGAACAAATTTATTGGAAATTGAGTATGATGTAACCATAGGACTGACTCAAAGGTGACCAACACAAAAGAGAGGTAAGTTTAACTGCAGAGGGTAGTTATCGCCACACAAATGTACTTTGAACATTGAAGGACATGACCAAAGACTTGGTAGAATTGACTTGACGAGGCAGACACCAAGACATAATTCAACGAAGGACAATGCATTCTTTGAAATGACTCATCCAAGTGGATCAACTCGGAGACAAGATGAAAACTAACTATTTGAATGAAATGTAGACAGGTGCCATGTTCAAAGGTGACTAGAAATCTTGCATTAATACAAATGAAACACAATTTTCCTTCCCTTAATTTCCCCATCATGATTGATGAGTGCCTATTTTCTTTTTAACGAGCTGGAAGAGGGTAACAAATACTCAATATAGCTTATCATAGGATAAGTCCATTCTCATATGTTTTTTGAACCTGAGAAAGGCCCGGGTTCGTTCCCAAAAAGGGTCTTTCAATGTTTAATTTAATGAGTCCAATGAAAGAAAACTCGGTGTTGTTCATGTTTAGAGAGTCTGGGAAAAACTAAAGAAGACTCTGAAAAGTTCTTTTTCATAAATTTTATTCCCCTGGGGATGGAAAAATTATAAAATAATACCTTGGAGAACTATTTTAGTCAATGAGTTGGATAGAGTGCACCTTTTTCATAACTAGTCTAACTGAACCAAAAAAGGGGTAAACTGTCATCGGAAAGACGAACTTTCAAGTAATTTTATGAGCGTGAAAGTGATAAGTTCACTCGACAATTTTTTCATATTTCGAGAGTCTAAAAAAGAGATTAAATATAACTCTGATTGGGTTCCTTTTTCGTGAAGAGTTTAACGAGCCTGAAAAAGTGATAAAAGTAGACTCGAAACCCTTGTACTAACATTAACGAACATGACTATGGTTTCAAGAGCACTTGGAAGCTTTTTCGATTTATAGAGAATGAAAAAGGTGAAAATAAAATTCTTACATAACCAAAAATACTACTCCACGAGTCCTGCAATTCTCAACATTAGATCATTAAGCACCAATTTGACCAATTTTAGGTAATATAGGGTCATTATAGGTAACAATAATAAGAAATTATTAACAAATAACCCCAAAAAATAAATAAATAGGGGTAAATAGTATAATTTTTTTACCATTTTTTCTTTTTAACCAACTTGGTGAAAAGAGCCCCCTTTTAGGTCGAATTTGGTGTGCAGATTACGAGAGCTACATGCAACCATTATTTGTTCCTTCTGGACCAGGTGAATCATCTCCTACTTGCCTTCATTTTCATGGTTTTAATTTTCAATTTAAAGTTATATTTTTGGTTTTTTAGGCCAATCCTTGAGGGGATATTGCGCCCTCCTAGTATCGTGCTTTTGTTTTGTGGGAAAAGCGGTATTGGGCTGCTAGTGTGCATTTCCTTTATGGAAATCACTATGCCACCACTATGTGTGAAAGAACAAAGTGTGGTGGCACAATCCGACCCAAAACACTAAAAGAATGTGGCAAAATCACAAAACTTTGAGGTTTGAAAGAGGCAGATAATGGTTTCTAATACCCCAAATTGATTGTCCCACATGGGTTGAAGGCCACCACGGTGGTGTGGAAGGAGAGGGAGCATGAAATTGATGACATTCGTGGTGCCAATGTCCACAACATGGTGAGTGCACTTTGGGAGTGTGGAATCATAAAGTTCTTTTAGGTGCCAAGTATGAGGGCCCAAGTATGACTATTGGAACAATTGATCATGATATGGAATCCCGAACACCACTATTTTGAGGTGGGGGCCCACATACTTACTTTGGAGGTAGAGGATATCTATTTCCTCACAGGATTATCCAAGAGCGATGCACATATTTCATTAGTTGGTCAACGAGGAGGGATATTACCACTGAGGGTCTCATTGTTCAGTACTATTTTCATGGGATATAGATGAGTGGGAAACATATTCCCATTAAAGATGTGATGGAAAAACCTCTTAGAACCATTTTATTCACCATGCAGTGAGTTCCAGGGAGTCATGTGGCTCATCAAGCTTCTAGGGAACACATGCTCGATGCTTTAGAAGATATGTCTCCTACTGTGTTCAACTTGAAAGAATTTCTATTGGTGGTCTTAAAGGACCAACTCACCAAGTCCTGAAGAGGTGATTTGAAACAGTTATTCTACGAGACTATCTTAGTATCGTTCTTTCTAGAGAGGGTTCCACTTCTAAGGCCCCAAGTTGTAATCAATTAACTCAACACGATAGATCCATGCATGTTTCGGTGGGTTGAGGTGATGGACCACCATGGTGGTGGTGGCCATAGTATCAAGTACGGGACACCATTCTTTCGCTGGCTGAGGGACCAGTTACTGATAGAGGATTGCACTTATGCAGGTACCTATTTCTATGGTGATACTGAATTGGCTCTTCCTTAGGGAGAGAAGTGGGGGAGACTTGGTAAGAAAGGAACTATTAAGTATTATTTTATATTTTTATTATTTTTATGTGTGATACTAAGACAAATTTTCTTACTATGCAGATGTTGGAGCAGCCAGACTAGGGGGATCCTCTCCCATTGAAAAGCGAGGGTGGGGCATATTTTTGCTTTAGGAGGCTAACGAAGAGTTGTAGGAGGTTGAGGAGAACCTCTAGAGTCTCACCCTAGAATTTCTTGACATATTTGTGGATGACCTTCCAAGGGGGTACCATCGACACATAACCGATATGTCAAGACGCTTTAGTCGCTTACTACGTAGGGTGACGAGGGCCATCATGTGTTACCCTAATCAGCATTATCCCTCAGTAGGAGATATATATTGAATCCATGACTTTCATTCTTTTTTATCTTGTCATACTAAAATATTCCATGCTTCAATTTTGGTCTCGGTACCACATTTTTGTACAAAACGTTTATATATATATATATATACAAACTTATTTTTGCGTCTTACTAGAAAATTTTGCAATGGAATATAACTACATGAACCTTGTCTTTTGTACTACTTATTTTAAAAATTTTACATGTTATTTTAAAGTACCAAAATGTCAAGAATGCACAATATACTGATCAAGAATGTATTTATCAAGTGAATCAACAATTGATTAGAAGATCTTGGGACATGTTGATAAGTTATAGACTCAAACGACCATTCAAGAAGGCATACTCTCTTAAAAATATGAAGGAGTATGGGGTTGAGGATGGGACAGATGCGATTTAACTAAGAAACCACTAACTGAGAGTTTAAATAGGAAATCATATGATCAACACCATGGGAGGAAGCTTCGATTAACAATCCTATCACTGTGTGATATTCAACAAAATTATTAGTAACTGCACCTAGGAAAACTCCTCTTGAACTAACTAGGTCATGGTATTGGGAATAGAGTACCCAAGTTTCTGAATAAATTCAGGGTATGGAGACTGACACCATCCACAAAGCCATAGAAAAAATCCATATGCAGAGTAAAAACATGGCTGAAAATAAGTAGCCATGGATAGGACAAGATTCAAACCACACCAAAAGTTAACTAAACACAAGTGTACAAGGTACTAATGTGAAATTTCTTATGTATAATACCTTTTTAGGTAAAATACCATTGCGAGGATTCCTGAAAGGTATACCTTCATAATCCACTAGCTCATAGGCCCCTTTCTCTAAGACTTTACTTACGAAGAAGGGACCATACCACATTGATTCAAAATTTTCTTTTCCCAATTTGTCATGTTTCTGATCATATGTCAGAATAAGATCTCCTTCATTAAAGACACAAGGTTGAACTGACTTATCATATTGTGCCTTGATATGCTTATTATGTGACTCGTTCGCCAGAGCAGCATCTCATCATGTTTCATCAAGGTTTGTGAGATAAATAAAACATTCTTCCTTGGATGAGGTGTTTGGAAAAAGTTCGAAAGCTAGTTTCAAGGATGGGATATCACATTCAATATGTAAAACAACTTCCAATCCATAGACTAATTGAAAATGCGTGAATCCAAATTTTTTTTTACGGAGGTCCTGTATGCCCATAGTGTTGAGAACAAAGTCAACTGCCAATTTGACTTATGTTCATTGACCATCCTACGAAGCATAGTTTTTAAAACCTTATTAATGGCTTCAACTTGGCCATTAGCTTGTGGGTAGTAGGGAGTTGAATTTTCATGGTGAAAACCCAAATTACTACTTAGCTTAGTCATAATTTTATTATGGAAATGAGATACTTTATCAGTAACTATGTTTTGAGGAACCCCAAACCTATATATAAAGTGGTTGAATTGGAAGAGGGCGGAAGTCTTACCATCCTCCGCATATTTATGCATTTCCTCATCCCATTTCGTGAAGTAATCAATGGCTACAATGATGTATCCATGCCCCCTGGGTGAGGTAGGCTTAAAATGCATAAAATCTATCCCCCATTTGGTGAAAGGGACAACAAAAATGACAAGGTGTAAAGGAGATGGGTGGGTATGTTATTTAGGATAAAACATTTGACAGGGTGAGCATTTCTTAACTGCCTCATGAAAATATTTGAAGATCAAAGGCCAGAAATAGCTAGCACGGAGGATTTTTTGGGTTGTAGCCATCCCATAAAGATGATCACCAGATTCTATGGAGTGGAAATCATTCAAAACTTGTTCAACCTCTTCGTGGGTCAAGCATCGTCGTAAGATAGATTCAGTACCACTTCAATACAGGGCGTCATTAATAATGAGATAGTATTTTTCTTGATGTCATATATGATGAGGACCATCTTGAGACAAATCGAGATTAAATCATTGAGTTTGGAGATATACAATGAAATCTCCATACCAGGGATTGTTCATGCTAATAAGGAACAAAAAATCATCAGGAAGTGAGTCAATGGCCTTAGTTTGCATAGTAGCACGGGGAAGGTCACACATTAGTTCTACAAATACCAATGAATTTTTGGAAGTAGATTTCGTGAACTCATGGTCAAACTCTTGTAGGATAACAATCCAATGAGATTGTTTCCCCCCCAGTACTTGTCGAGTCAGAATGTAACACATGGGGTTTAGGTATACAAAAACGGTACTCATGCGGAGCAAAATATCGTGACAGAAACACTGAACAACTATGATCGTTGCCAAATCCAACTTCTCAACATGTGAGTATTGTGTTCCAAAATCTAATAGACTCTTACTTAGATAATATCTCACATGTTCCTAGCCATTTGTATCTTCCTGCACTAAGACCATACCAACGGTAGTAGTGGAGGCCATGATATATAACACGTAGTATTTTGAATAATTGGGAGGATTCAATACATGTGAATGTGTAATTGCACGTTTCATATTGTCAAAATCTTGTTGATCTAGAGCGTCCCAGATGAACGAAGTGTTATTTTTCAACAATCACATGTATCCATGCATTTTTTTTGCAAAATTACACACAACAACACATAAAATTTGCATTCCCTTGAAAACTTTGAAGTTTTGTGATATTTGTGGGTGCGAGTAAGGCCACAATGGTGGAAATTTTCAAAGGGTTGATACAAATACCATCCCTGGAAACAACAAATCCAAGAAGACGTCCAGTCTCAACACAAAAAATAAATTTATGCGTATTGAGATGAATGTTATAGTGGTGACATATAAGGAAAATGGCTCTAAGATGTTTGAAATGATCCTCTCATTGTTGTGAATGGGCAGGTAGGTCTTCCAAGTAAGGTTCCACTATATTATTGATATCAAGGAAATCATAGGACATGCATCGTTGAAATGTGGCTCCAACATTATTTGATCCGAAAGGCAGTTTTTGGTATGCGAAAGTTCCCCATGGGAAAATAAATGTCTTCTTATGTCGATCAATGAGAAATATATCAATCTGATTATAGCTGGAAAAGCCATCCATAAAGGAGAAAATAATAATTCTAGCATAGTTGTTGATGATTTGGTCGATATATGGGGTAGGATAGTTGTCTTTGGGACAATCCTTATTCAGATCCCTATAAGAGACTAAAACCGTAATAGTGCCTTGTTGCTTCACAACATGAAAAATATTAGATACCCATTCGGTCAATGGCACGGGGTAGATAAAACCATCCTTCAAAATATTTTCATCTTCGACTTTCTTAGTTGTAGCTTTCTGGGGGTGGACTTGAAAGAGTTCTGCCTAACAGGTTTTTGTGGCTAGATAAGTATTGATCTCAAGGACAACAATTGATGGATAAATCCCAAGCATTTCATAATAGCTCCAGGCAAAAAAATCTCGAAACTCTTTGAAAAGGGACAGCTAAATTTCAATTTGAGTTGTTGAGAAGTTCTGTCCTATGTGTACATGTTTAACAACTTTAGGTTTCACCAATATGTCGATGGGGATAGTATGAGTAACATTACACAGGTTCCATTTAGAATCAACACCTTGCATGACCACAGATGACTGAGTATTTTCGACGATTTCAGACGTAATGAACAATACAAAATCAGGCTCTGCCGAATTGGAATTAGGAAGGAAAGAGGATCTATGATGATTATCTTACCATGGAGATTCATCCCAACTCATGATTTCCATAATGGACTGCTTCAAAGGAAAAGTATGCAAAAGATAATCAAGGGTAGGGGTAGGAGAATATAACCAATAAGGAATATGGTAAGGATGTGATGCTACTAAATGGTGGTCATCGATATATCCATCAGAAGTGGATTGAATGGAATCATACAAGGATTTGGGAGGACTCATAGAAAGTTTATCAACAATTGCTTTTCCTTTTGACCTTTCATCGGTGGTGGAGGATATCATATTCATCGAGGAAAATTGAGATGCAGGGGAGGAAGAATTAGATGGAAAGACTCCCATAAGGGTAGAGTATTTTAGAAGCCGGAATCCTATATTCTGATATTTAAGGGGTGACTGCACCAAAAAAATAACATTGTTCACTACAGTGGAAGTAACATCCGAGGAGAAATAATCTAGTTGATCAATATTCCCAATCTTTCCTTGGTGGGTAAATTGGAGAAAATGAAATGCCGATGAGGAAAATGACATCATGGCATAGAACCAATTCCTTCCCAATAAAAGGTTGTAATATAAAGGAGCCTCAACCACCTATAATTGAATAGAGACAGTTTTCCCTCTAGTTCAAGGGACAAATCCGGTAACAAGCTGTAGGGTTGAAAACCTCATCCATCAAAATATTTTAACGTGGTAGGTGAATGGTTAAATTCAGGAGAATTAATGGCTCTCCAAAAAGACATAGATATCATTGAGGTGGAGGATCCTTTGTCTAGTACAATACGATGAACCTTCCTACCAATCACTTTGCTCATGATTTGGTGAGATAACCTCAGTTTAAAATTCTCCAAATTAAAGGTAATCACGTTTGAATTCTTTGGATCTAAATCCTCAAGAGCTGACAACAAGTGTTTATGTTGAGCAAGACAAGTTTGGAGTACCTCCAAAGTGGACATAATATAGGGTGCATGAGCCAGATATTTAACAATATTGTATAAATGGGCAGCTTGAGCGCTAGGATTAAACACCGATTTTTGGATCGTACTCTTGGGGGGGGACGTAAAACTGCATCAGGGATTTTTTTTTTCAATGGTGAGAGGGATAGTAGAAGGAGATGAAGAAGAAGAAAAAGGATTAGTAGAATGAGTCTTATCAGAAGGAGCACCTTCATCATTTTTATTTGGATGTTTTTCATATGTCTATGTTTGGGTAGTTAATCCAACTATCTCAATGGATATCATCTTGATTTATTCCATGGAAGAAGAGGTACACAGTAAATATGCATGGTCTATCGATTGTTATTGCGATGTGAAAGGGTCAGTCAGAACTGTTGGTGCATTATTATTATTTAAAAATATATTAACCTCTTCACATCTAGGACATTCATTAGTGAAGTGATCATATACACGCAATAAGAAGGGATACTTAGCTTTCCGCTTTGGTTTTCACTCATTCTCTAGAGTCATAGTATTTTGGTTCTACTACTAGTTTATGGGTTTTAAGGAATTATCTTTTCCCTTCTTTTTGTTCCCAGGTTATTGTGAGGATAATACCATATTCACCTTGGTGGAAACAATAGGAGTTGAGGTGGTTGTAGAAGAAGCATTATGTTTCTTGGTGGGTTTCACTATGGACTGGGGATGGATTGAACCTACAACACCATCCATAGTAGGTTCAATAAAGGTGGTTTGGAAGGATTGGTGTTGGAACAAGGAGTGTAAGGAATCAAGTCATACAACATTTTGGATTGGGAGTAAACCAAGTCCAATTATTGTGAACGATTGATAGATTGTTCATCGGTAACAACACCTCCCATAGCGACATATCTGGTGATGGGCAACAAAAATGACTTAGTGAACCCATCAACTAACAATTGGTCTTGAATGGGAGCTTTGATGAACCTCCATCACCTCCTCCACTCATGGATGTGATTGGATATGTGGGTGGAGGTGGTCTATTGGAGAGAATTCAAACGATCGGTACCAGTCTCATAACGGATAGGTACTTGAAAGTGTGTAAGAATTGTTGTCACTAAAGATTTAAAATCCACAAGCAAGTGTTGTGGTATTTCGATATACCATTTTGCAACCGTACTAGTTAACGTTGCCTGGAAGATTCATACACAAATAGAATCATCCATCAAGGAGTTAGATGAACACCATAGATGGAAGGTCATTACATGATTATTAGGGTCTTCTCCTTGATTTTTTTCAAAATTTGGAATGTATGACGATAACTTAACTAGAATGGTAGGCCACAAATTGTTAGAATTTCATCATTAAGATAGCATTATATTAGGATCTTTACTGAGAGAATAACAAGCACAACAATCAAACACAAGAGACAATGAACAAAGTGTTTATCCTCGGGGAAACCATAAATGGTGAAAACCCCACAACTTCCTTAGAGATAGAATCAGCACCAAAATAGAAAATCCCCAAAACAGCAAGTGATCTCTCGATAGTAGTAACCTTGTTCTTGTCTAGCCCCAGTGTCTTCTCCTTCCTCAACTATGCACTACACTTGAGTGTGTATGAGTTGTGTGTGATAAATAGAGACTCTAGTTCTCTATTTATACTATTCTCGACATGACTAAAACCCTACCAGGGCTGACCTCTACTAGGAGAGTCTAATAACCCTAGTGCCCTGTAACTGCGGGGACTTTAACCCTTAGACAATAGTAGGGTTACCCACAATGACTTGACATGATTTGTTTACATAATAGACCTTCCTGATAGGAACATCAGGACATGACATAACTCAAGTACATCCCAGAATAAACATCAGGTTAAAATATATAAGAAATACAAGTGAAATACATTTTGAAGTTACATATACATCAACACTCCCTCTTAACTAGGAAGGTATTCTTTCGACACAATTTTCAGCACAAGTATTCTTCTCTGTATCTTCTGGATCATCATCGAGTCCTCATCATCTTCAAGTCTTATTCATATTCAAGTCATCTTCATCTTCAAGTCATCTTCATCATTGGATCTAGATCATCACTAGATATGGATCATCATGGGACATCATCACTGGATCTGGATCATCATTGGATCTGGATCATCACTAGGCATCGTCACTGGATCTAGATCATCACTTGATCTGGATCATTTCTGCTGGATCATCATCACTGGATCTGGATCATCATCACTCGATCTGGATCATCACTAGGCATCATCACAGGTGCTATCTCTTGATTCTTCTCATCATAGGAACCTCTATAGAGCTAGTCCTTTTTCATACTAGATGTATCATCTCAAAGCTAGTCCTTTTTCATACTATATGAGGCATCACAGAGCTGGTCCTTTTTCATACCAGATGAGGCATCACAGAGCTAGTCCTTTTTCATACCAGATGTGGCAGCTACTTAGAGCTAGTCCTTTTTCATACTAGATGAGCCTTCTTAGAGCTAGTCCTTTTTCATACTAGATGACCCATCACAGAGCTGGTCCTTTTTCATACCAGATGAGGCATCACAAAGCTGGTCCTTTTTCATACAAGATGTGGAAGCTACTTAGAGCTAGTCCTTTTTCATACTAGATGTGTCTTCACAGAGCCAACCCTTTTTCATGCTAGATGTGGTATCCACATATACCTGACAATGGAAGGAACCAATCCTCTCACCATGTCATAATGGCACAACACTTACATCTGATCATGGAAGGAACCAATCCTCTCACCATGTCAGAAGGGCTCAGCATGGACACGTCACTTCCTCTTGGGAGGAACCTCGATCTGGAGGACACCAAGATTCTCCTTAAAGTACTCAAACTTCACCCTAGCCAATGGATTAGTCAACACATCAGCTATCTGTTCGTCCATCGCAACATACTGGAGCTTCACTGCTCCTCTCTACACCATATCCCTGATATAGTGATACTTGATCTCAATATGCTTCGAATTGTCATGGAATACTGGATTCTATGACAACTTTACACAACTCTGGTTGTCACAGTATATACAAGTAGCATCTAACTGGAGATCAAACAAATCAAACAGTAGCTTCCTCAACCATACAACCTCACAACTAGCTGAACAGGCTGCAACATACTCTGCTTCAGCTGTACTCAGTTCCACACAGGAATACTTCCTGCTAAACCATGAGATCACACCTGATCCCATACTAAAGCAACACCCCGAAGTGTTCTTCCTATCGATGGCATTTCCTGCCCAATCTAAATCAACATAACCCTCCAGGTTAATCCTTTGATCAGCCTTATACTTGAGCCCATAATCAACTGTACCCTTCAGGTACCTCAGAATATGCTTTGCAGTAGTCAAGTGAACATGTCTCTGATCTGTTAAGTATTGGCTCAAGGTGTTCATAGCAAAGCAGCTATCTGGTCTCGTGTTCGTCAGGTACATCAAGGACCCAATAATCTGACGATACATCATGGCATCAACTGTCTCTAATGAAGCATCACTCAAAAAGATTCAGGTTTGATGCCATAGGTGTGGTTAATGCCTTGCAGTCCATCATCCCAAACCTCTTCAGGATCTCTACTACATACTTTCCTTGTCCAAGAAATATTCCATCTGTAGTCTGCCACACCTCCATACCTAGGAAATAATGCATCATTCCCAAGTCCTTCATATCGAACTCAACAACAATATTTCTCTTCATATCCAAAATCAACCCATCCATACTTGTCACAAATAGATCATCTACATATAGTAGAAGTATTACCGGGTTGCCATCTTCCACCTTGTAGTAAAGGTTGGAATCTGCTTTACTCTTGGTAAAGCACAAACTAGATAGAAAGCTGTCAATTCTGCCATACCAAGTCCTAGGTGCCTGTTTGAAACCATATAGGGATTTCTTTAGTTTACACACATGAGACTCCTTGTCATGTGTCTCAAAACCGAGTGGCTGCTCCACATACACTTCCTCTTCTACTACAACATTCAAG
Source organism: Pseudotsuga menziesii (assembly GCA_001517045.1). NCBI lineage: Eukaryota > Viridiplantae > Streptophyta > Pinopsida > Pinales > Pinaceae > Pseudotsuga > Pseudotsuga menziesii. The sequence continues at coordinate 177,344 of LPNX010117238.1, read as the reverse complement.
AAAGCAGTCTTGACATCCATTTGGTGTATCTTCCATTTCATCACTGCAGCCAGAGCAAGTACCGATCTGATGGAAGTGTATCTGGCTACAGGTGCAAAGGTTTCTTCATAGTCTATTCCTTCTTTCTGAGAGAAACCCCGAGCCACAAATCTTGCTTTATACTTTTCAATGCTACCGTCTGCAGCATGCTTGATCTTGTAGATCCATTTGGAAGTCACAACTAACTTCCCTTCTGGTCTTGGGACAACATCCCAAACATAATTCTTCATGATTGATTGATACTCTTCGATCATCACATCCTTCCATTCTTTCCATTTTGTCGCTTCTTCATATTTGGAAGGTTCTTTATCAATGAAGTCACATAGTAAAGCTACATAACTAGAACAGGATCTGGTCCTCTTTCTTTCTTTGAGATTCTCTTCTATAACCCCATATCTTTCTGCACCTTGGATAATATCTCATACCCAAGCAGGTTTCCTCTTGTGATGATTCTTCTCCTATGGTGGATCTACATGTCTCTGTGGTTCTTCAAATTCTAGATCTTCTTCTTGAGCTTCTTCGTACATGATTGTATCATGAATTCTGGGAGCTTCTGATTCTTCAGGTTCTTCAACAGGTTTCTTTCTGGATTTGATGTAGGCTGAATCTTCATCAAATGTTACATCCCTGTTGATGTCAATATTTTTGAATCTTGGGAAGTATATTCTGTAAGCCTTTGAGCTTTCAGAGTATCCCACAAATATACCCTTCTTTCCTGAAGGATCTAATTTTGTTCTCTTCTCTTTTGGAATGTGTATGTACACAGGACAACTGAATATTCTGAGATGGTTGACTTCTAGTTTATTTCTGGAGAAGACTTCTTCAGGAGTCTTGTTCTCGAGTACTCTGTGTGGAGTATGGTTCTGTACATACACTACTGTTCTGGCTACTTCTACCCAAAGATGCATAGGAAGATCTTGATCGTGAAGCATAGCTCTTGCAGCTTCCATGATAGTTATATTCTTCCTCTCTGCAACCCAATTCTGTTGTGGATTGTAAGGAGTGGACAACTCCCTCTTAATCCCTGAGTCCTTACATAGTTCCTTCAACTCATTTGAAGTGAATTCTCTGCCATTGTTTGATCAAAAATTCTTGATCTTCTTTTCAGTCTGGTTCTCAATCAAGGCTTTGAATTCCTTGAACTTGATAAACACTTCATCTTTATTCTTCATGAAGTAAATCCATGTCTTCCTAGAAAATTCATCAATAAAAGAAACATAGTACACATATTTAATTAATGGCGGATACTGTGTTATGTTGGGAGAAAATGTTCTCAATGTTTCGGTCCTCAATCTAGGACCATCCTCAAGAGACTAAATCAGCTCAATTAAAGAGATCGATCCTCAGTATCCGCCATTAATTAAATTGTAAACTGTGTAACAATGAACAACCTCATAGTACACATACCCGCTTAGTGAGCTTGATGACATTGGTCTGCATACATCGGAGTGGATGATTTCCAAGATTCCTTTTGCTTTTCTCTTACTACTTGGAAATGTCTTCATTGTGTTCTTTCCTTTCGCACATCCTCTGCAAACCCCTTCATGTTTTGCTTGAATTTCTGGAAGACCTTCAACAAATTTTCTTGCAAGTGGTAGTGCTCTGTAATGTACATGTGCAAGCCTTCTATGCCAAAGTTATTTTGGTTCTACTGTGTCATGAACCAAAGCTTGATCTGGTTGGCGCTTTAACTTGTATAGACCTCCTTCTTGTTCTCCAATCACTATTGCATCATCAAAAGTCTTTCCCTTTGGCCACATAAGAACTTGGCCATCTACAAAATCAACCCTCATTCCTTTTGCATCCAATGCAGATATGGAGAGGAGGTTCTTCTTTAGTCCTGGAACAAATAATACATTCTTCATCTTCAAGGACTTTCCAGAGCCTAGTTTATAGAAGGATTCACCACTACCTTTTATTGGATATTGGTAGTCATCCCCAAGTTTCACCTTGTGAGGTGACTCATGTTCAGATAGCTTCACAAATGATTCTTTGAATCCCGTCATGTGCTTGGAAGCACCACTGTCTATAAGCCAATAATTTCTTCCATGTGAAACAGTTCCCATGAGAGCAGAGATTAGTACATATTCATCCTCACTTGAAGAGTCGTCACTCTCTTGTCTGATTCTCTTTGTGGAAGGTTCATCATCCTCTACACCATGGGCATGATGTCTTCTCTTGTTCTTCTTCCTTGGATTTCTTTTGTTAGGGAAAAATTTGGATATGTGACCTTTCTAATCACATGTGTAACATATAATAGTATTTAGATCTTTTCTAGAGTGTGAGATCTTACCTTTGGAGTGATAATTGCTCCTCCTATTTTTCTTGGAGTGAACTATGAGAGCTTGATCTTCACTACCCATATTCTCTTATCGAGCTGCTAACCGAGCTTCTTCTTGAGAGCATTCTTCCAAAGTCTGTTGAACTTGACTAACTTCTTTTTGGCACATATTCCTTGAATGAAAGAGTCCCATGTTCTATGGAGACCATTCAAGGTGGTCCTTACAATCTCTGCATTTTCTACTTCTTCATCTACTACTTCTAGCTGCTCCTTGATTTGAGAAACCCTTGTAAAGTAATACTGATTAGTCTCAACATTCTATATCTTCACATTATTCAATTGATTTCTCAAAGTCATCTTCCTATTTATGTTCTTCCCTTCAAACAATTTGGTTAGGGCATCAAACATAGCTTTAGGTGTCTTGAGGGAGGACACCTGTGGTATGAGATGATCCTTAATAGAATCAGCAATGATTCTCTTTGCCATAACTAACTTCTTCTTATTTAAGGCCTTAGCCTCATCTCCCTCTAGAAATGGAACCTCCTCATTGATATAGGAGTCTAACTCATTCTCTTCCAAGACCAGGGAGATCCTATACTTCCAAGCTAGGAAGTTATTAGCTCCCTCAAGCTTTTTATCAAGCTTGGTATGATAAGACATATTAAACTGAGAACCTCAAATGGAAATACAAAATATTTAGATCTTACCAGGTCAAGATGTCGGATCTAGATTTGAAGCTGAAATCCTCCAGTGCTGGTTAGCAAATTAGGGTTTTGCTTTTTTGGAGATCTGTTCAGGCAAATGCCTTGAAATTTATCCCTAACTTTGATTTTGGGGAGGAGATCAATCCAGGCCTGGGATCACTAAAAAATTCCTCTTCTGTGAAAAGCCCTAATTTTTGGCAGTAGTGTTGGGTCCAAAACTGAAAAACCTCAAAATTGGATTCTGCTTCGATATAAAGATGCGTCCTAAGGAGGAGAGTTATTCCACCTTACTTTTGCTGAAAATATATGGAGGAAGATCCATAAAATAGGAATCCCTAGTTCTCGTAGCTGCACAATATCTTCTTCTCAGGTTAGCTCTGATACCATGTTAGAATTTCATCATTAAGCTATCATTATATTAAGATCTTTACTGAGAGAATAACAAGCACAACAATCAAACACAAGAGACAATGAACATAGGTTTTATCCTCGGGGAAACCATATATGGTGAAAACCCCTCAACTTCCTCAGAGATAGAATCAACACCAAAATAGAAAAGCCCCAAAACAATAAGTGATCTCCCAACAGCAGTAACTTCTTCTTGTCTAGCCCCAATGTTTTCTCCTTCCTCAACTATGCGCTACACTTGAGTGTGTATGAGTTGTGTGTGATAAATAGATACTCCAATTCTCTATTTATACTAATCCTGACATGACTAAAACCCTACCGGGGCCGACCTCTACTAGGAGAGTCTAATAACCCTAGTGCCCTGAAATTGCGGGGACTTTAACCCTTAGAAAATAGGAGGGTTACCAACAATGACTTGAAATGACGTGTTTACATGACAGACTTCTCGATAGGAACATCAGGGCATGACATAACTTAAGTACATCCCAGAATAAACATCGGGTTATAATATATAAGAAATACAAGTGAAATACATTCTGAAGTTACATATACATCAACACAAAGGGTCATGTAGGATGGGATCATTGATCAATTTTGACAAGTCTAGAAAATACAATGTTGCTAAGAAAGAGAGTTTGCTATTTAGTTGTGAGTAGTTGTAATATTGATATGGAATTGGAACCCCAGTGGGGCCATAGTCTAGATGGGCTTGTCCATGATAACCTGCATATTATTGGTAGTTGGGAATGTTCTACCCTACTAAAGTTTGAACAGGGTTAGGTCCAACTTGGGGTTGATAAGCAGGTTATTTCCATTGATTTGAAACAACACTTGGGTAAGGTACATATAGGGGGTTATTATATTGATCCCCAATGTTGTATTGACCACATACATAAGGCTATTGAGGTTGAGCCCAAGAATATGTGGGAGGCTGTGAAATAGGACCATAACCATCGGTTCCACTAGATCTTATAACTGGAGGTGTGGTTCATGAAAAATTATGTAAAATAAGCACATAAGGGCCTATAGTTGTATAGGACATGGAAGGACAATAATGATTTCCAACTACATTAGGAAAACTCATGGAAGGCATGGAAGCAATTCTCAATGAAGGATTTAAAGCTACATTCGAGGAAGATTGTAAAATTGCCACCGGAGTGGTGTGTGCAATGGAGAGCAGACTAAGTCTAGAAACTATGGGAGAAGGTAGAGAATCAACCAAAACTTGAATAAAAGGCATGTTCAAGGATATACCAAGGAGGTGACTCGAAAAAAGTTAAGGGAAATCTCTTCTATTGGTAGGATTAATCTCCATGGAAGAGACACTAACGATACTAGTAGAACCAAATTCAGAAATGGCTTGGCCTAGATTTATTTCCCCAAATGGAGTAGTGGAACAAACATAATAACAACTGGATCATATGGATTGGGCTGGTTGAACATTGATCCCATCAGAGTATGTGCTACAAAAGATGGATTCTGGGAATAAGGTTGTTCCATTATCGATGGAAATGAATAGTCAGTGATAGCAACATTGGTGGGGAGAGAAAAATCTCCTTGTTCTTTTATCATGTGGACTCCCTCAAATTTCGGAAGAGAGCCACTTCCTGCCTTAGAGTTAGCATCCATCTCTTGGTCCATAAGATATTGGGTCGTAGGGTTCAATGGATATTATGGTGATAATCCTTGTATCTAAGGAGATCATCTCCAGGGGTATTAATCAAATTTGATAGGTCAAACTATTTCTAAAGAACCTCTAACTAAATCGGATAAAAAAAGAGCTACTCAAACTAAGGCTGCAAACAAACACGTGAGAGGAGTGGATTTAAGGTCTGGATCCTCACAGGATTTGTCAAACCATCACAACTCGTGATATACCACAGGTTACAAAAATAGAGTGCGACAAGGAGGATTGGGACTATACCCTATCCTAAATACCTAACTACTTGGATGGTACATGCGTAGTACCTACCTGCTTGTTTTTATCGGTGTATTGTGATGATAAGACAACAAAAAGGCTTTGCTCATATGGTCTCAAGATTCCTAAAGGTGTCTGTTGATATATGCAAGGTACATGGGAACTCCAATTCGTAGTAGTGTTGTCTAATGCACAACCATACAAAAGGGGCCTTCCAATATACCGTCGAGTATGTGAAGTACCTTTCTATATACTCCAAGAGTATGTGAAAGGTCATTCGATATAGCAATCTATACATGGAAGAACTGCACAGTCCCAAGGATGTAGTGTAGGAATATAATGACAACTCCTATGTTTACAGACATCGGAACACATCTCTAACCTATCACACTTTGCTAATAAATTTTACCCTATGCTAGCGTGTTAATTTTATTCGAACGATTAGGAGAATGCATGAGGTGAAGATCTGGACTAGTAAAACATGCAGAGATGAAGATGCAAATCATTCACTTTATCATTTAGTGGATTCCCTACCTAAGAGAGGGGAGGAGGTTCAATTTTCCTTTAACACACAAAATCAATCCCAAAAAATGAAATCAAGCCACTACTTTTTCTGTTCCAAACACAATAAAAACAATATATTATACTTTAATTGAAAATAAATTAAGATCTCTAATAACGAATTGAAAAGATCACTAAAACTCTTCACACAAAAGCCTTCAATTTTTCTTAATAAATGCAAAGAAACTTTTTTCTTTTCTCTATAACAAGAAGGAAAATTACAAAATGAATTCTTGAGAGTCTATACAACTAATCAAGAGTCCTTCTCTACAAGAATCTTTGTGTATTTTTTTTCAAAATTTTTGGTAAGAGGAAAAGCACACAAAAAGTCTTTTATCACTAATGAAGAATAAAATGAAAATGATCTTTTCTTTTCTTGTCTAAAACAATAGAGATAAGAGATCTATCCAATCCAAACTCTTTTCAACATGCAAACTCTCAATCAAAGACAATTAGAAAGTTATCAAAGACCAAAATCAATCATAGTTCTTGAGAAGAAAATAAAAACAAGAACACAATCACTTCCAGAATTCAAATGATCACAATAACTATCAGAAATATACCTTTAAAGACTGAAAAATGTATCTAAGTATCAAATATCAGACTGGAGTTAAAAATATTACCTAGTACCACAGGTTGATGGGTTGAACCAGAGCATTGGCAGTCCAGTACCGCACCTTGTAAATAAGGACAGGGCAGTGGCGCTGCTCTTTGCTAACTAACAAATGACGATGGCACTCAATAAAAGTGTGATGGACGCACTTAGTACACATCCTAGGTGTGGTGGTTTGATTTGATATTTGAAAACAAAAAACTTGAAAGAAGAAGTGAGTTAAAGTCTAAAATATGAATCCAAATGTCGACTAGAAGACTCAATGAGCTAATAACATGAATATTTGAAGGTGAGCAGAGGAATATCTATCAAATTCAAAGAAAATCTATCAATTGAAAATGAAGATGAAGATTTCAACTTACTAAAATACTACGAATTCAAAATCCCCAATATGGTCGCTACTTTTGTTAACGAAAATCTCAGTCAATGCAGACAAATACTGTTCCCCTAGTCTAAATGGTTCATATCTAGAACAAAACAAACTACAATGTGAAAAAAATTTCCCTATAAATCTAGATCACTTGAATTAAACTGCTCTCATACCTTTCAATTGAAAGATCTGTTAGTTTGAACTTGTTGTGCTCGAGCTATGTGGTGAATGGACATGTAATAGACACAAAAGAACAAATACCATATGAGATTAACAAGATAGTCTATACTTCTATGCTAAATACCAAGGAGAAAAACAATAAATATAACATTACAATGAAATATACAATGTTTATGGGAAATATAACAATGTTTGTATTAATAATCAGAAAAGGAGAGATCACAACCAAGCCTTGGTGTTGGGATATCCTCCCAATGGAACCTTTCCTCAAACTTCACCTTGCCTCTAATGACTCCAGTAAAGTTTTGGATTATTTTGCCAGAGTCTTGATGCTTTAACACACTCTTCGCTCTCTTTCCCATGGGGGATGAGCCAATATTTAAATTCTAGAATGGATAGAATGGGTTGAGGATTCAAATGAGAAGGTTGAAGGATCTTCCCAAGGATAGGGGAATTCTAGTTCCACTTGTTTAGATTATTAGGGATGAGTTTCTATGAAGGTATCTTTGAGAATATCTCAAAACTTCTTCTTTTTTATTTTTAAGGATGACCACCACACTTTGCAGAAGGGAAACAAGCAGTGTTATGGGGTACCTCCTATTGCATAAAAGAAACAAGTGGAAGCACCAAACATTGCAAGTGAGAAAGGTGTGTTGTTGACTTAGGTAATTCCCATTGTTAGTTTATAAGGTGTGGTGGTGGCTTAGGTAATTCCCATTGTTAGTTGGGAACAAACCGAACAATCCTCCTTCTTTCATTTCTCCAGTTCAAAATTTAAGGGATTGGAGAAAACAATGGGATACCAATCTCATAACATGAAGGTGATGATATTTAGGTGTAACAACCTCACAACCTTACTTCAGGGGAGGAAATTCTAGACCTCCTTCCTATGGAAACATGTTCACACCAAGGGGTAATGCTTCAGACAAATTAATGTCTCAAGCTTTGTTGAGAAATCATGAGAGTCCAGGACGATCTCAAGGAAATTTCTACAGGGGTTCTAGGTTTTCCAGGGCAAGGAAATCGTTTAAGAGGGATCCACCCAAAAATATTCAATACCTACCCAATATTTCTTGTTGGAGCGTGCAGGAGTCCTCATTTCCATTGGTATTTTCCTCAGACTCAATCAGGTAGCACACAAGGGGAATGAAAGGAACCAATAGGAATTTCTGGTAGTGACTATATGATTCATCCAAAGCTTAATAACCACCAAGAAAAAAATTAATCCACCATAGTGTTTTGACACACTTCAATCGATAGGGGTTCACTCACTATCGACACCTTTCGACGTAATCTCCCTAAATACTTTCCCAAACAGGTTTTACCCTTTCCAACAACATCTGTAAAGAAGATGTAGTCTCACCTAAGATGCTTGAGGGAGGGCTACAAGAACCATGTTTCTGCAAAAATGAAGGGGACTTGCACATCTAATCTTACTCAACCATCACGTAGTTCAGGAGGGTTCGACATGTCACTTATCCCAATTGTATACCATCATTCACAACAAGTTCTCATGCCATGGTAACCATGATTCAAATTAACTTATCAAATATGTCAACATATAAGAATTCATTAAACACATAAAGAATTTGCGTCATAAAAAATTCAGTCAAACATCGAGAGATCGCATCATTCAATCATGTAAATCAAAACATTTTAACCATATAGATCGCATCATATAGATTGCATCAATTAAATGCAGAGATATAAATCACAAGATTTAGGAACATCACAAATCTCATCACAAAAAAATGAGTTCCCAACAACATTCATATCATATTTGCTTAGCAAGTCAGAATACATCCATGGTTGAAATCCTCAGATCAAAAATTAATCCTCCACATGAATCTTGCTTATCGACATATCACAAAAGAACTCCCAGATCATTACAATTCCAAAAAGATATCCATCACTACATTCCCAATTCTATTTATAGGCTTGCGCCTTTTACAAAAAGGCCCACATAAGCTAATTTCCTAACTAAATTGGGCCAAACCCTAACTACTTCCGACTAGGCTGACCATACTTATCGATAACCTCCTCTTGTGAAAATCAGTTTGAAACTTGTTGTTATCTTTCTTTCCATGCTTTTCACACTTGATCCCCTGCCAACAGGCCCCCAACAAAAACTTGTGGCTTGTCCTCGAGTCACATCCACTGGAAACAGATTGTTGATTCAACTTAGCCTTGAAGGCATCATGCTCTGTGTGTATATGCTCGACCTATTCTTTGAACTTTGTGCTCAAGATGGAATATTCCTCAACCTCATGCTTTGTTGGATATTCTTCTAATACTTGTGACACTTTGGCTCTTTCTTCTTGTGTGGTTTCAAGTCTTTCCATCTCTTTCAGTGCCAGCTGCTTCGCATCCTCTTGGAATTGATCTAGATACATCTTCTTTTGTTGATGTCGTTATCTCACCTCAGTGACCCTTTGTTGCAACCCTTTCAGTTCTATCACTTTGGTTACTTGCATAATTAGGTCCAGCATTCTCAACAATCCCTGTATTGTTTTTAACTGCTCCTTTACCTCATGGAGTTACGCACATAATTGTTGAATATGGTCTTCCTGAACGATGCACATTCAAAATTGCATTGTTGCTTCCGCAATGGAGTTAGATTCCTTCTCCAGATCCTCTAGCTATGTTGTTTCCTCTTCTATTTTGCTTTGGCACTCTACTATCTACTCTAATGGTGTACTAGGTACTTGGTGTGCTTTCAGCTCCTTGTTTTCCTTCTTCAAGTCAGCGACTATTTGTCTTGGTCGCACTATCTTTGCTTCTGCAAACATCTTTGTAGTGATGAATGGAATTTGTTTTCATGTGGCTTAAATGGCCCTTTCCAGTCGCTCTCTATTGTCTAAGGCCTTTTCCTTGGAAGTCACATCTACCTCTTACACCTTTTTCATGTGCTCGATCTCCTCTTTTGCTTGTGTTATCTACTCCTACGTCTTGACTAGTTGATCGTGCACAATTTCTTCTCGGTGTGTGATCTCTTGAATTATGAAATTTTGTAGTGGTGTAAGAATATGTGTTGGTAGCTCATTTACATCAAGTTTGATCACGTCAAACTGATGCATAGTCACATCAACATCGTCACTTCTAGTTTCTAGTGTGTGCGGTGGAATCTGCACAAGCCGTATCCTTTTGTCGGTACTTATTTTTGCTGCCCTTTGTAGCATGCCTATTTGTGGTACCTTCTCCAATATAGAATTCGTCAGGGATTGCAACAATCCTTTTACTTGGTGAAAGTATTATGTCGAATTTTACTTCACCTTTGCTTGACTCGTACTGGTCGTAGTAGTAATCGCAACCAGTATTCGACTTACTTGATCTTCAATCATCTTTGGGGCGTTGCTTACTTCACCTTGTTCAAATATTCTCTTCGTCCACCTTTATTCTTGTTGTCTGTCCAACTCCAAATCTATCGGAGTGGCAGATGATTCCTATTTTGATTCCTCCTCCTCAGATATCTTTGCTTCCTCTTGCTACTGCTCGACGGGAATGATTAGTGGTACTCCTGCTTCAATATCTGACAATTCATCAACATAGAATGGAGCCTTCCATTCTACTAGCCATTCATCAATAATGGCATCCAATTCCTTGTATGTTAGCTTTTATGATGTTATCAGCCATTGGTTATCAATGTCGTGTCTTACTTAGATGTGTATCGCATGTGATCCTAGTGCGAATCATGCCACCCGTTGATGCTTTTCCGCAGCCTCCTTTGTGAGGCGTGGGAATTTCTTGGCCACTTCTTGAATTCCATCCAAATATAAATAAAATTGGATGCTGCAGTCAATCTGTCGCTCCTTAATGTCAAGCCACCATAAGTTTTTATAGCATGCTCCCATGCATGTTTTGACTCCCTCCACGTCCATCCCCTGGTAAAAGTTGGGTTCCATCCAACCCACAAGTGCTATCAATATCAAGAGCCATGAATAGGTAAATGTAATCTTCCCCTCTTGCACCAACATGGAATCCTATGTCAATTGATTCAATAGGAGCAATGGCCAGTTCATCTGAACTCCTTCGGAACACTGATCTGCGCATGCAATTACTCCCGAGGTGCATTGCTTCAGTTGATTTTTCCTCACAATATTCACTACCAACAAATTTGGGGTGACTCGAACTACTTTGACATTAATGGTTTTGATTAAAAATATACCCGTTTGTCCCTAACAATGTCATACTTATTTTTTAGCTTCATAGCCAACCTTTTATCATTGTATTTGCCTCCTAAATACTGCGATGGTTCGACACCCGCCATTCGTAATCCGATGATCTAGGATATTAGTTCGATCATGACGGGTACCTTTGTATTGAGCCAAAGGTACCCTCTGTGAAAATAGGCCAAAAAATACTTTACACATGCATTCTCTTTCACCCCACATTTGAAATGTGGCATGTGGGTGATGCCCTACAATCCTAGCCGTTGCAACCCCATAGCACACTGTTGCGGTACTCTAACAACCGGTCCTCCTTCACCAAGTGTTTTCTTCTCATATGGATCTACGATAAATTCTCTATATGCAGGAATGTAATGATTATTGTACTGCAATGTTTGTAAGTGCAGTATGATATTTGTGGTGACATGCACCCCTTTTGGTTTCGGTGGTAGCTGGATGGGAGACCTCTAGTTCTTTCTAAGCTGAACCAGTGGTGCATCTACCTTTGGTGGCGGTATATAGCCCAAAATGTCATCCATTATTGTTCGTTTCTATGTTGTGGAATCCTCTCCTCCCGTAATTGAAGGGTCAGCTTCTACCTCTGCTATTTCCACCCTGGTTGCACTCCAAGTCGACTTTATCATTCTTTTTGGAGGCTTTGGGCGATTTGTGCCCCTCTTCTTCCCTACTATTTGTGACATTTCCTCTTGAAGGTATGGAATTTCTTGCTCAATCGAAATAATTCTAATTGGTGAGCCTTAGGTGCTACCACTCGAGATAATATAGGCCATTTCTATTATTCTAACGCTCTCTCACTCTTCACTATTCTCTGTTAGTAGGATTCTCTCTCACTCGTCTGCTCAATTTTCACAATGGTTCATCCAATGCCCCCCTTGTTGATTCTTATAGTTGTGAGTGCACTTATGCGAATGATATAACCATCATAACTAAATGATTTGTTGATTGACCGAATCCACCGCCGATTCTACAAATCCAATAGTCCAAATTATTCATAATTTCCACTTGCATCGTCACCCATCGGGTTTAACCACTTCATTTATTTCCCTATGTGACATTATCACACTTGTGTCGGGTATCATTAAGCTCCCTCCTTGTTATGATGTGTATTAGGTTTCTTGTCGACTCTTTTTTGCTGTTAGCACCTTGCCATGTAACTAGTTCTTCCAATTCTGTAAGGCATCATCATAATCCAATTATGCAGAGCTAGCACTTCTCCAACCGATCTCTGCATCCACAATGGGATTAGTGTAGTCTTCAGAAATGTTATATGCGTGATCCCATCCTCCCACAACCTCTTCTTTTATTGGTTCTACGTATCATTGATCCTCAGCAAGATCCAATAGGGAAATGATTCATACATCCCGATTCTTAAATTTCATCACTCTCTTCTTGAAGTTGATAACCGCCATATTATCATTGGCCCAGCTGATTCCCATCAGTGCGGGATACGAGCTGCTTTCGTCAACTATATCAATAATGTCAAAGTATACATAAGTCTTCAGCCCTTCGACTTCAACAAGTAGGTTTGGTACTCATCCAATTAGCGACACCCTGGCTTGATTTTCCAGTCGTAGTTGCACCGGGGACCAAACCAACTGTGGTTTCCCCATTATTTTCCAAGTTTTCTTCATCAAAATGTTTACATATGATCCTAGGTCCAAGATGACCGAATCCACATCATAATCATTGATTTGGATGTTCATTCTCATCTCCCTTCCATTTTCTTCTTATGCAAATAATTCACAACGTGGCCCTGTCCCCTCTCTCCTATCGGTGCAAAAACCTCACTATTTATGCTAATGCGTCAGGGTCTTTTCCAAGCGACAGACAACTTTCCAAAAAAATTTGCAATGTTCCATCATTTTGGGATGGTCCCAACACAACTGTCGAATCAAAATTAGGTGGCATGTCATAGATAGGAAACTTACCTGTGTCTCTGTTCAGTATACCTCATGTGTTGAAAAAGGTTTATTTTTCAATGTCGACATCGAACTGTACCTTCTTCTGAGCTACCAATCTGATTGGTGGGACCAGTCTATCATCTCCCATCATTGCTCCTCCTAGAGTTATGACTCCAACATTTGCGGTTTGATGCCTGGGTTTTGCTGATTTTTTTCCATAGTTGGTTCTAGATTCTGACTTTGAGGCTGGTTCACATTCTGGTTCTGGTTCTGTGGTAGTTGGAAATTATTCACTTACCACTTCACAATCAGTTGTGGACAATCTTCAACAATGTGATATGCAACACTACAATAAGTACATTGTGACTAAATATTTGGGTAGTATCATTGTTAATGTCCCAATACTCATAATTATAGCATTGCACAAGTCCATGACCTCATCCCATACCTCCTCCTCGACCAAAGCCTCCATTTTGACCTCCTCGAAATCCTCCACAAAATCCTCCTTTTGGTTGGTACTGTGGTTTATTAAACTGTTTATGTTTGGTTAGGATGCGGTTGAATATACTACGGTTGAGTAAACTGCGGCTAGGAATATTACAGATACTTCTATATCTGATTGTACTGCGACTTCTACAAAGCAAACTGCGGTTTCTATTTAAACAAATTGCGGTTTTGGTTGAACAAACTGTGACTGCGGTAGCAGTCGCTCTACAAGTCGCTGCTCTTCCCCTTTCATAAAATATGTATCCATGGTTCTTCCTTGGATAATTTTGTATGCTCTATAGTCCTTTTCTTCATGGCCAACAGAGCGACAAAAATTACATAACATGTTTGTGGGTTTTGACACTACCTTTTGGAGGTAGACACATTCCTGATGTCGATGTCCCCTGGTTTGACAAATTCGACACCATAGTAGTCCCCCTTGAATTAATGGGTTTGGAGCTCCAGAATGCAGATATTCTTGAAAATCTGAGCATTGATCCTTATGATGCCCTTCTATTCGACACCGGATGCACTATACTTCTTCACGAGCATTTTTTCTCTTCTTGATATCCTGTAACTAAATAATAGGATTCGCTAATTGTGACTGAATTTGGGTCATGTCAACTCTTGTTTTGCCAACTTGTGAAGCTTCCAAATTCATCACAATCTTTAGTGCTTTGGTCTGTGTCACAATAGTCTGCTGCATTATTGCCATACGAATTTGTGGTACTATTTATGTGATAAAGTATTCCTTGTGTTGGACGTCGCTCATCCCAAAAATGAACTTATCCATCATAGTTTTAAACTGATGATCAAAATCCCATATAGAATTGTTCAGGTATTGCTTTATGTCCTTTAACTCAATAATATACTGTGACTCAACAGGGATAATTTTAGGGGAGAATTTTAGCCTAGTGGGCTATTTTTCCATGTTTTTCTCCCAAAAAACATTCGCCATTTTGCATTTTTTGAAGCCCTGTTTCGCCCAATTTTTATGGGGTAAATTTTTTTCATCCTAAAAATCGCCAAATTATTATATGAATAATATAAAATCCTTTGAAATTAAAACATTTTTTTGAAAAATATCACTAATCATTTTATAGTTGGTGTTTTAAGAATTGGTAATATTCGCCAACATTTATACACTTTTAAATATGTATGGCTCCTTAAAATTATCCCTGTGACTCAGGATTCATCTCTATGAATTCTTTGATAAGTCCTGTCTGGACCTACACCCAGGTCTTATGTGGTTTCCCTATTGGTACTTGTACGAATTTCATGTACCATTCCAAGTCCTGAACTTGGAAAGATGTCTCCAATTGTCCTTTTTTGATATATTCGTCTTGTACTTGCTTTACAGTCTATACTTCTTCACATAGAAACCAATACTATTTCGGAACCTTCACCCCATTACTCTGGAAAAAGGGTAGTTTTACATCATCTCCTTCCATTCTGGGTCGTCTTCCAATATTCGTCGATCCACTACTACTACCACTGTGTTGACACACAGGACAACTCTGTGATGAATTAGTGTTTGTTACACTAAAATCTTGTCATGTTGAGCCATGTGTTAACCCTATGTCTCAATCCCTAAATTTCCCTTGGTTGAATGGCAATGAATAAGAGGTTATTCCCTTTCCTTTTTTCCCCTCTAAGAAGGTAGGCGATATTTCTCCTAAGGCAAGGCGCACTGACACCTTTTCCCTTCATGCTAGAAGCACCATCAATGCTCTTTCCATTCATGCAAGGTGTGTCGGTGCTCTTTCCCTTCATTAAAGGTGCGTCGTTGGTGTTTTGAGGGAAAATAACGAAGTTTCGAGGCCCTTCTCAAAGGTGGATGAGGTGGAGAATCATCCCTATCATCTAGGTAAGGTGGAACTCAATTCCCTAACCTATGGGAAAGATACCTTAGACCCCTCCTCCTAATACTCAATCTACTCTATCCCTTTAGCCTTATCAATTAAACCCTCTCTCCATTGTGAAGGGAGGAAGGACTTTGATACTTCTATGCTGGTGGAATTTCTAGGTGATCCTTATCATCCTTTGGGAGGATTACTATATTTCCTTGGAGGCTTGGCTTAGATTGTTGGATGGAAGGTTGCAATGTTAAGGCTAGGTTGTGACACTCCTTATTTATAAAATTCATGTATCTCCTTGATTACAGTAATACAAATCTCTTTCCATAAACATTGTTGTGTCGATGATGTTTAAATATTTATTCCTTAACTGTTAGCTTAGATTAATTGATGTTTAGATACACATGTACTCTTTGCTTGTTTCCACTTGCTTTACAGGGTTTTGCAGCTGAATATCTGAAGGCTCTGGAGCTTGGATCAACAAAGAGAGAATAGGATTTGCAGACATCATGTAAGTGATATATATGTTAGCTTGCATTTCTATTTGATCTAGGAAAGTAGGTTTTATTGTGTACTTGATTTGTTCTAGATCCACTTGGACTAGGGAGATCTGGCTTGAGTTCACTTGAGTATATTTATCCGATAAGTTCCCAAGGGATAGATTATAGAGATGATCCTCCACCTCATCCACCTTTGAGAAAGGCCTCAAAACTTTTTTTTCCCTCAAAACACCACCGACACACCTTTCATTAAGGAAAAGAGCATCGACGTAGCTTGCATGAAGGAAAAGAGCGTCGATGGCTCTTCTAGCATGAAGGGAAAAGGTGTTGGTGCACCTTTCCTTAGGAGAAAGAGAATATGCCTTCTTAGAGGGGAAGAAAGTTAAGGGAAGAACCTCCTATTCAACACCATTCAACAAAGGGAACTTTAGGGATTGAGTCATAGGGTTAACACATGGATCAACATGACGATATTTTGGTGTAACAGAATCCCCCCCAAAGCATGAAGTTAGAGGAATATGATAGGTGAATGCTTTCTGAAGTGAATAAATTGAAGGAAAGAATTTTAGGTGGAATATGTTGCAGTACAACTGACTCAAATGTCATATGATTCATAACATGGCTCCCTACCAATACAATGCATATCCATGGTAGTAGAGACCAACTGAACACAAGCATGGCTACTAGAAACAAGAGTTGATCCATGATGATATGATAACATAGCCATGATCAATGCAAAGTGGATCCATGTAATATGACTAAAAAACTCCATCACAACCTGGAAAAATATCAGATGACCCAGGGTCATCAAGTCAAACCCACAACGATATGAATATACCCATGCGATTACAATGTCTTGATGTCGAACATGGTAGAAACCACTTGATTACTAGTCATTAATGTAATTTTTTAACAAGTGCGATGTAAATTACCATTGATTTCAATGATTCCCATGGTATGTCAGTACATACCATTGAATTTTAATAAAGGACTTGGATTTGAACACTCGATGAGATATTTCAATCAAGAGTCAATGATGGAAACTCATGTTGAAAGTGAGGTAACCTTCCATTGAGGCATGCAGGACCAAGGTATTTGACTTAGTTTTTGAGTTTAATTCCTGGATGAGGTGTTGAATTCAACATGAATAGACTTGTCAAAGGAGGGCCATGATGAATCCCCTATCATCGACATGAAACACGGTCAAATATGTTTTGGAGTAAACTAGAAAACAGAGTGATGTATGGGACTGACTCAACAATAACCAACATGATATAAGTTAAAATGACTACAGATAGATGACACAAAATTCTCTTGAACATGGGAGTGTCATGACTTGGCAGTATTGACACGAGAATGATACCAATCCACCAATGCAACTGATGACGGGAGTATTCCTAGACAACTCAAAGGAGGTAAAAAGACTCATGGAATCAACACAGATTGAAGACAAATGTATTCCCCAAGTACTGAAATGCATATGCAAATGAGTACCATGTTCAAGAGTAACTATGTACTTCCATAAATACAACAAAACATAAACTCTTTCCTTAATTTCCCCGTCACGAAGGATGAGTGCCTCTTTTTGTTTTTTATGAGTTCAAAGAGGGTAAAAAACACTTGTTGTATCTCATCAAGTGATGAGTCCATTCTCATATGTTTTATGAACCTGAGAAAGGATGGGTTCATTTCCAGAAAGTGTCCTTAATAATTTGATTTTATGAGTTCGATGGAAGCAAACTCATTCGTCGTTTCATGTTTAGAGAGTTTGAAATGACTAAGAAGACTCCATCATGTACTTTTTCATAAGTTTAGTCCCCAAGGCTTGAAAAAAGTATAAACTAATGCCCAGGAGAACTCTTCCAATCATGATTGGATGGAGTGTACCTTTTTCGTAAGTAGTCCCCCCTGGTTTGAAAAGGGGGTAAACTGTGACGAGGAAGATGACTCTTCAGGTCCTTTTACGAGCATGAAGAAGAAAAGATCACTTGACAATATTTTCATAATTTAAGAGTCCGAAAGAGCTTAAAGATGACTCTATTAGGGTTCTTTTTTCATGATTCAATTTTAACGAGTTTGAAAAATAGTATAATTACACCCGATACCTCTTCACTGAGTTTTTAATGAGCATTCCAAAGGTATAAAAGGTGCTCAGAACCTTTTTTCATGTTTGAATCTAGAGCACGAAAAAGAAATAAAGTAAAGCTCAAACCAATTTTCATGTTTAACCAGAGCACAAAAAATGAAAAGTAATCTCAACACCATCTTTCTTTTTTTAATGAGCTCGAATATCATTTGAAATAATTCTCAAGGTATTTGCTTCATTTTTTAATGATCTTGGAACAAAGAAAAAATTATGCTTAAAAGTTTCGTTTCATGGTTTAGCGAGCTCAAAACTTAGAAAGTATGCTCAAAATGACTCCCATTGACGGGTGATTACCCAACATGATGTCTAGTGGTTGGTACTTTCCCTATAGTATAACTGTCAAGTATCTTAACTCCAATATAAATAGGTAGGGTACATGCCCCCCAAGCTTCATTTCGTTTGCTTTACAAGCATATGAAATGAAGGTACAAATATTGAGTATTGACACAATGGAATAATTTGTTTCATTTTTTAACGAGCTTGACATGAAAAAGGAACCGTGCTCATGGTCAATTTTATTTTTTAGTGAGCTTGAAACCAAGAATAAACACTACTCAAGATGACCTATTTCATTTTTACACAAGCTTGAAATGGAAAATAACTATGCTTGTGGGGACTTCTTTCATTTTTTGTAAGATTGAAACAGAGACTAACTATGCTTAAGGACATATGTTTCATTTTTTTAACGAGCTTGAAATAGAATGGGAACTATGCTCACAGTCATCGTTTCATTTTTTATTGAGCTTAACACAGAAAGGGAACTATGCTCACAGACATTTGTTTCATTTTTTAACGAGCTTGACACTGAATGGGAATTATGCTCACAACCATCTGTTTCATTTTTCAACGAGCACTGTGCTCACAATCATCTATTTCATTTTTTAACGAGCTTGACACAGAGAAAAGGAACTTTGCTCACAATCTCCTGTTTCATTTTTTAACGAGCTTGACATAGAGAAAAGGAACTATGCTCACAGGAAATTATAAGTGAACATGATGACCAGAGGTTCATGGGTTTACCCCTTACATAAGAAGCTAGCGACTTAACTCCAATATGATGTCCAGAGGCTAGAGCCATGCCCCCCATTTTACTTATAATGGGAAGAAGCTAACTAGAATGGGAAGGAAGCACAAGAACATGCGGGGCATTTAGGGAAGTCTGGTGACTAGGAGTCATGCAATGATCAGGTTTAACAAAGGAAAGTTGATCAACTGTCATAATCTTCCCATCATGGGGAAAATGCATCACTCAAAAGAGTGTGGACACTACAGCTTTCATAGCATAAACATAATCACGCCCAAGGAGCGGATTAAAATCTAAAGGACCTTGGACTACCATAACATCGATGTAGGAAATTTTTCCTTCCAAAGAAATAGGAAAATGAGGAAGGATCCCTAAAGGTGCAATACGTCTTCGATTAAAATCCAGTATCTAATCAATAGTTGGCACAAGCGGAGGAGAAACTATGGCTTTCCAAGCAGTAGAGGATAGAATACTAACAGAATCCCTTTCATCAACAATAGTGTGGAGTATACTCTTAGTAGTAACTCTCATAGATAGTTGGAAAGGAACACTCGAATGAAGATGAGATAATGTTAGGTTACTCTAGTCAAAGGAAATAACCTCACTAATTGGAGAGGATTCTGTCGAAAGAGAAAAAATCTCCTCTTGCGTAGAAAATTCAAAACTAACTACGAAAACTTTGACAGGTTTGGTTTCACTCTTGATTAGAAGAGAGGGACAAGAGGAAGACTGTGTCTAAGTGACTACGTCAGTCTCAACACTCTCTGATGAAAGAGTGAGATTGGGTCGGAGATGACATCGACTCGGCCAATTTATCTTCACTCCCCAAGGGAAGAGTGGGATCGATCTAGGTTGTAATTGGATCAACCGCTTTGGCTTCACTCTTAAACTAAAGGGTGGGATCAACCACTTGATCAACCAATGGGATGTCAAGAGAAAACTTATGATAACTGGTTGGATGCCATTGCTGAGGAACAATAATATCTTCCAACAACCTTGAAGCTTCATCCATGCAGGGAAAAAGGTAAGTGTAGTGCATATCCTTGCATAGAAAGCAAGGATACCTGACTTTTCCTTTATGACCCTTAACCATAGATTCATTGGTTAATGGGGCATCATCAGCATGATGATTAGAGAGTGATGACATAGGATGTTTAGACCACACTTCTGATACATGGGAAAGATTGAGACAATCCTTGAGAAGGTGATCACCCTTGCAAAGTATACAAGGGAGCTTAGGTTTACGCGAGACGAAAATAAGTGCATCCATACTTTCAACATGATGATCAGTGGTTGGTGTGCTTCCAACATGATGATTAGAGGTTGGAGCTATGACATTATTCTTAGTGTTCTTCTTATTAGCCTTCCTTTTCATCTTCTTCTTACCCACATGTTTACTAACATTGGAGATTTCAACAGGTGAAGAGGAAGAAAGGGAGGTCAATTCAATAGTTGACAAAGAAGGAGAAGGATTAACATGAGGTTGATGCTCATGCGGTGAAGAACCATGATCTGACAAAAAAGGTGCATTTGGTATAACAGGATTGGAGAATAACCACATGGGAAATCCTATAGTTAATCCGGGAAGGTTCAAAGTGGCCATGAAGGGAGGACCAATAGTTCCATAAGGAGGAGAAACAAAATAAATACCTTGAAAAGGGGTCTCTTGACTAGATAATTTCCCATATCTTAACTCTCTAAGAATCTCTGAAGTACCACACAATTCAAACACTACTTAAGTCTAAAAGAAACAACCAAACTGTGTAAATAGGAGTGGATCAAAAGTTAGGATCCTCACGGGATTATCAAGGCTTCACAATTCCCTATATATCGTAGGGTCCAACAGTAAAACACAAGAAGGAGGATTGGGACCGTACCCTTTCCTGAATACCCGACTACTTGGACGACATGTGCATGGTAATCTCCTCAAGTGTTTCTCTCGGTGTATTGTGATGCCAAGATGGCCAAAATGTTAACTCATTTGGTCATAAGAATCCTAAGAGGGTCTCCCAATATACATTAGGTACATGGGATATCAACTACGTAGTGGTGTTGTCTCAGTGCACAATCGTGTATAAATTCTAAAGCCTTGATGGAATAAGGAATTTCATAAACAGGCTAAGGATCTAGGAACACAATTAACCTCACATAGAATTGTAGAGAATTAGCATAAGGAGAGAAGAATAAGAATTTGAATGAATGATCAATAAATGATAATTGATATTATTACATAGGTAATACATCCTTATAAAGGAAAAATGAGTTTCTAGAAGAGAACTCAAGCTAGCTCACAAAGAAGGCTTACTAATTATGATAAACCCCATAGTTGTCTAAAGCACTTTCCCAATCTACCAAGCACCTCACGAATTAGAATTAGCATGTGTGAGTGAGGATGAGCGAAGGAAAGACTTGCTAATCCTAGAATATGGAGAGAAAATATTGGAGGATGGATTGGAAACAAAAGCTGCCAGTTTCCTAGTTGGCTAGCTTTACCTTATCCACAGAAAAGGTAGAATCTGCTATAAAGCACAATTACGAATTCTGGATGGCCATAAAGTGGTCAAGATCAACCCAGAATCAGAAATAAATCATTCCTAAGATATATATGGTAAGTGTTGACTCTAAGGTGCAAGTGGATGCCAACTATCTAAGCTAGTGGGTAGGAAATTAATGAAATAATGATTAATTATTTTATGAGTGGGTTTATTATATTCCAACACCCCCCTTTAAGCCTGAATTTATGATGATATCCCTTAACTAATCAGAAATATATATGCATATAGGGCACAGAAACAAAGCTATGGTCACCCTTTTACAATTTATCTTGTCCAAAGAAATAAGGAAAGAGGAAAAACCTCAAGGAGAAAATCCTCCCTCAAGAAAGGACATGAAAAGAAATACAAAAAATGCTGAAGTGCTGGTGTTGTTGCTGCTCCAAACTAAATGCTAATGTCTAGAGGAATATTCTTCTTGGGAAGAAGATAAATCTTCTCACCTGGATCAAGGACAACTGTGGGATGGAAACTAGGACCATGTAGAACAACTGAGATCCAATGATGTGAAGGTACTACTGAAGGATATTGAGACTTGTAATCAGCTCCAAGATGATGAGATGACTTGAACTTCGAACTAGTAGAGATGAAATGAGCTCCATATAGGTGAAATAATTGTCCAAGCGAATCTATAATGTCTCCATCTTCATTTACACAGAGAGGATGTGTGAAAGTGATCATGTAGGAACATAGAGAAGGCATAGGATCAAAGAGTGTGAATGAATGGGCTCCATGGGTTGATATATCTTCCAAAGAATCCAAGAGATCACAAATAAGCACAACAATAGACTCATGGGAATATACTGGTAAATAATCCTCCATGGTAGAAGTATGAGAGGAGGAAAGATAGTGATGTTCAAAATCTTCAAGGAGGCTCTGAGAATGAGTGCCAAGAACAAAGGAGGAGCTACAGAAGCACATGGGATCAAGTATGGTAAGTGGAAAAACACTAGAAGGACTTGATTTGGATAAGCAAATATCTTGGAAGTCACTGGGTTGTGCACCATCAAGAAGAGAAGCATGCACAAAGTGTGAGAGGTCTGGCATATGGATCTCATAATCCATGATAGAAGACATAGAGAATAGTGAATGTGTGAGTGAATCATAAATAGAAATAGAAGCTCCATTAGTCACTTCTTTTTCATCAACATCATCATAAGAAGATGAATCAAGATATTCTACTTCAAGAGACACATAAAATATGGCTCTTCAATATTTGCTTCTTGATTGAAAGAGGAAGCATTCGAATCAAAGAGAGTAGTAGCAAAAATAACTGTATGAGAAACTTCTTCTTCATGATCAACTTCATTAGAGGCTATAGAGGCTGAGACATATTGAGAGAGAGAATTCATTGAGGAGCTAGAGGCACTCTCCACATATCTAGAAGTATCCTCATTGTCCTTTCCCAAAACTCTATCCAATGTTGTCTATAGATCCTTTGGGTATTCAGCAGAATCAATAAGGTAGCACATGATTGGAGAGATAGCTAAACAAATAGCTCCAACTGCTCTGTCATAGTCATTCAACTAGTCACTTGGTTCTTCATAAGACTCTTCACCAGCTCCAATAGATATATCATAGATATCTTGTCTCTTTATATATGAAATCATCTTCAATTTCCACTCTAAATAGCTTGTGAATGGAGAAAGAAGAGGATTTGATACTCTTGAATCCATTTGAAGTTGAACCTACAAAATAAACCTGCAAATCTGAAAAGGAGGATTAATTAATGAACTCTCAAAGATCTAATATCATGTAGAGCTTTGATATCCTCAACTCTGATACCATGTAGAAATTCTAAAGCCTTGATGGCATAAGGAATTTCATAAACATGCTAAGGATCTAGGCACACAATTAACCTCACATAGAATTGTAGAGAATTAGCATGAGAGAAGAAGAAGAGTTAATGAACACACATTAATGAATGATCAGTAAATGATAATTGATATTATTACATAGGTAATACATGCTTATAAAGGAAAAAGGAGTTTCTAGAAGACAACTCAAGCTATCTCATAAAGCAGGCTTACTAATTATGATAAACCTCATAGTTGGCTATAGCATGTGTGAGTGATGATGAGTGAAGGAAAGACTTGATAAGACTAGAATATGGAGAGAAAATAATGGAGGATGGGTTGGCAAAAAAAGCTGCCAGTTTCCTAGTTGACTAGCTTTACCTTATCCACAGAAAAGAAGGATAAATTAGATAAAGCAGAGTAAAGCAGAATCTTTTATAAAGCATAATTACCAATTTTGGATGGCCATAAAGTGGTCAAGATCAACCCAGAATCAGAAATAAATTATTCCTAGGATATAGATGGCAAGTGTTGACTCTAAGGTGCAAGTGGATGACAACTATATAAGCTAGTGGGTAGGAAATTAATCAAATAATGATTAGTTATTTTATGAGTGGGTTTATTATATTCCAACAAACCGTACCAAAGGGCCCTTCTGATATACAATTGAATACGTGAAGTACATATATATATATATATCTCAAGGGTACATGAAATTTCTTTCTATATACTGACGGTACATGGAATAACCACACAACACCCGAGATGCAGTGCAGGAAATAAATGGCAGCTTCCATGCTTAACAATGTCGGAACACATCACTAACTTACACACATTTACTAAATGATTTTAATCCTAAGATAACGTTAATTTTTCTTATGCAGTTAAGTGGATGCATGAGGTGTAGACATGAAATGGAAAAATAATGCAAATCCTAGTTACATGGTGATGCACATTTCTCTTTTGATGAAAGATACCTAAGGTAGGGAAAGAGTTCTCTGTTAAAGAAGACAAAAATCAGATATCTAAGAAAACCAGGTTCTAGTCAAAGCCAACTATGAAGCATTAAAGACCAACATCAACCACAATTCTTGAACACACCTATGAATTCTTATGCTAACAAACATGAATCTAAACAATAAGGAAAATAAAAAATTCCTTCCTAGAGTACACTAATTCTAAATTTCTACAATAACAATCCAAAAAGTGCAAATGATATCAAAGATACAAAAAATATCAACAATGTATAAAACAAAGTACGAAAGCCCTTCGAATTTCAAATGAATGTATAAAAATTAAACTTGATAACTATCCTCTTTTTAGATGTACAAACAAAAAAAGAGAGAACATATACAACACTCCATTCATTCATAAATCAAAAGGAATATTACAAGCACCCAAACAACTCCAAACAGTCAAGAATTGCTCCAAAACAACCAAAAATAAATGATTGAGGGGAGGAAGGGTTTGGAGATCAGATCTGACTATCTAAACAGATTTGAAGAGGTCTGGAAATGTGAGTAGGAATGGAAAGGAAGAACTAACAGGTGGAGGATTGAAATTTCCTACCACAACCAAGTCATTATCTTGACTAGTAAACCATCCCAAAGTAAAAAAAATGAACTCCAAATAGAGATAATGTTGGGTCTAGGGGGTGTATGACTATCATATGCATCCTAAACACCACACTCCATCAAACCAAAACCAAAAAATAAAGGAAATCAGAGCTGATATCTAAGTTTCAAAGGGTAGGTGCACCTTCCTATACTACACCACAATGCATGGGAGGGGTAGGCGCACTTACAACACTGCACAAGAGAGTCGAGGAGGGGTAGGCACACTTACAAACCGAATAAGAGCATCGGTGCACCTACTACACTACACAAGAGTGTTGGTGGCATGTGCACTTATGACACTCAGAAAGAATGCCAACGACACACTGTCTCTTAAGGGAAAGAGTGCCAATGCTTTGTCTACACAACCCAGGTGCGTTGGTCGAGAAACAAACAAGGTAAAATATAGATATCCTATGGGAGAAGGGAATAAGGTCTAATAGTGATCCAAATAACATCAAGAGGATTCAAGGCACTCTTCAAAAACAAAATCCAAAGGAGGGAGGGTCTCTATAGGCTAGCAAAAGGATTGATAAAAAAATATGAAATCAAAATCAAAAGAAATCATATCTATGTACTTCCCAGTATGGTCACCAAATTTATTATTGGATAAATATACTCAAGAATACTCAAGCTATATCTCCCTATTCCAAGTGGATCTAGAACAAATCAAGTACACAATAAAAGCTACTTTCCTAGATCAAACAAAAATACAAGTCAACAGGTAGATCACTTACCTAAGGTCTACAAATCCTCTTCTCTCTTTGTTGATCCAAACTCTAGAGCCTTCATATCTTTAGTTGCAAAACCCTGTAAAGCAAGTGGAAACAAGAAAACAGTACATGTGTATCTAAACATGAATTGATCTAAGCTAACATTTAAGGAAGAAATATCTAAATACCATCGACACAACAATGTTTATGAAAAGATAATTGTATTACTGTAATCAAGGAGATACACAGAATTACATAAAGAAGGAGTGTCACAACCTATCCTTAACATTACAACCTTCCATCCAACAATCCATACCAAGCCTCCAAGGAAAGATAGTAAGCCTTCCGAAGGATGATAGGGATCACCTAGAAATTCCACCAGCATAAAAGTACCATAGTCCTTCCTCCCTTCACAATGGAGAGAGGGTTTAATTTATAAGGATAGAGGGATAGAGTAGGTTGAGGATTAGGAGGAGGGGTCTAAGGGATCTTCCCCATAGATTAGGGAACCAAATTCCACCTCACCTAGATGATAGGGATGAACCTCCACCTCATCCACCTTCGATAAGGGCCTCGAAAATTCAATTTTTTTTCCCTCAAAATGCCACCAACGCACCTTTCATGAAGGGAAAGAGTGTTGATGCACCTTGCATGAAGTGAAAGAGTGTCAATGGCACTTCTAGAATGAAGGGAAAAGGTGTCAGCACACCTTTCCTTAGGAGAAAGAGTGCCTAACTTCTTAGAGGGGGAAAAAGGTAAGCGAATAACCTCCTATTCAATGCCATTCAACCAAGGGAAATTTATGGATTGAGGCATAGGGTTAACACATGGATCAACATGATGATATTTTGGTGTAATAATGTTTCTTCCTCCTAAACTTGGCGTAGTGCACAGAGGTGTAGGCATATTGTTGCTTTGGGTTGGTACTTCCTCAACCTTAGGCATAAACTATTCATTTTCTTCATCGTTGTAGGGTTGCTTAGTCCCTTGTGGTATCCTCTCATAGTTTCTTGGTCTAGTCACAGTAGGACTCTCCTCAATTCCTCACCTCTTCTCTTTCTGGAACCTCACCCCACTTTGTAAGACACCACACTCTTCCTCGATTTCCCTCAATGTATCTTTGTCACTTCCATCCATATACCTTGTATCATTCCCTCCAGGGCCCTTGTCTTTGCAGTACCTGTAGCCTCTGCACACCAGAGTTTTACTTGTTGGAGTCCATCTTCAATATTCCCTTTTCGTAGATGAGCATTTTAAGAAATAGTTGTAAATACAATAGAAATATTCCCCTTGGTTGTTTGAAGAATTCCCTTCTGCATCGCTATATTACTTGAATGTTTCGACAATAAACTTAGTGATTTATCCTTCCAAAATGTTGTCAATCCACACCTCAATGAATCTTAATGCCTTGTTGTCGATCCTTTGCAACTGCTGGGTCTATTCAAGGGTCCAATGATCAGGTTTGCCTCCTTGGAAGCTCTTCTTCTGGAAATTAATTTGCTCCAACCACTCGTATGGAATAATTGAGAACTCAACAAAGAATACTTTTTGAATATCAGAATAAGTGTACTCTCCCATCCACTCTTCTGTCGACAATCTGGAACTTTGGATTTCTTTCGTAGTAAATTCTTGGGCCTTTTGATCAAACTAGTCCTGGATCTCAGGTTTCATTAAATGCCACATCATATTCCCTTCTCCTTCTCACTTTTTTCTCGACAACAGAACCATTTTTTGACCCACTTCGGTCAATAGGGGTTCACTCACTGTCGACACCTTTCGACGCAATCTCCCTAAACACTAGCCCAAATAGGTTTTACCCTGTCCAACAACATCTACGAATTAGATGCAGTCTCCATAGAAAGGAAGGGTATTTGCACACATAATCTTACTCAGTCGTCATGCAGTTAAGGAGGGTTCGATGTGTCACTTATCCCAATTATATACCGTCATTCACAACAAGGTATCGTGCCAAGTTAACTATGATTCAATTTAACTTATAAAATATGTCGACATTTAAGAATTCATTAAACACATAAATAATTCACATCATAATTTTTTTTTGTCAAACACTGAGATATTGCATCATTCAATCATGTATATCATAACATTTTAACCATAAAGATCGCATACTTAATGTAGAGATATAAATCGCAAGATTCAGAAACATCATAGGAAAACACAAAATAGAGTTCCCAACAACATTCATATCATATTAGCTTCACATGCCAAAATACATCTGTGGTTGAAATACTTAGATCAAAACTTACTCATCTGCAGGAATCTTGCTTATCGACGGATCACAAAATAACTCCCATATCATTACAATTCCAAAAATATATCAATCACTACATTCCTAATTCTATTTATAGGCTTGCGCCTTTTAAAAAAAGGCCCACATAAGCTAATTTCCTAACTAACTTGGACCAAACTCTAACTACTTCCAACATGGCCGACCATACTTGTCGGTAACCTCCTCTTGTGCAAATCACTTTGACACTTATCGTTATCTTTCTTGTCGTGCTTTGCGCACATGCTCCCTTGCCAACATAGTGGAGGCCATAGGTAAAGTAAGAAATGTTATTCATAAGATCTTATTTGATCCAGGTGAAATTGATAGTTTCATTTCACCTTATGCTTTATATGGATGTGGGTTGGTATCCTGCAAGCACGATGACTTTAAATTGGTTGAAATTGATTGGGGGTGAATCAATTGGTAGGTCCTAAGGCGAAGGAGTTTTAGGTCGACATAGGAGTAATATGAACTACAAAGTTGAAGGTATATGTCACCACTCTTGGGGACATATGACCTCATCATTGGAATGGATTGTTTAGAAGCTTTTATAGATTTCTTAGATTGGTATGTGAAGAGAGTGATATACCTTGATGGCGAAGGAAGAGTCATTGAAATACAGGGTTTTAAAAGGAACGTGTCTCTATATTTCATCTCACTGATAAATGTGAGGAGATTTCTAAGAAAAGGATGGAAATTATTTGTAGTAGAGGTATTAAGTGATGAGAAGGGTCCCATTTTAAACGCGTACCTAGTTCTATCTAAATTCAAGTATGTTTTTCCAAAATAATTTATAGGGTTACCTTTGGAAAGGGAGCTCAAATTTACATATGGACTAAAACTAGACATATATCCATTCTAAAATACCCCTTATAGGATGAAAATTCCAAAAATTCATGAGTTGCAGATACAATTAAAGGAAATCCTAGAATTGGGACTCATTAGACCTAATATTTCTGCATGGGGTGGACCATTATCTTCCTCAAGAAGAAGGATGATTCTCTATGGCTATGCATATATTACATGGAATTGAATAAACACAAAATGAATAATAGGTACCCAATACCTAGAATCAATGACCTCTTTGATAAGATGAAAGGGGCTTCAGTTTTCTCTAAGATCGATTTGGGATTAGGGTATCATTGGATAAGGATTAAGGAAGGTGACATCTCAAAAACTACTTTCCAAAATTTATTTGGGAATTATGAGTTCATAGTGGTGTCATTTGGTTTAACCAATGTGCCATCTATATTCATGAGCCTCATGAACAGTGTTTTCCAGAAGTACTTAGACCGCATCGTTCTCTTACGATCTATTCTAAGGAGGATAAGGAGCAGTTACAATTAGTATTATCATGCTTGAGAGAGCATAAGTTATATAATAAGTTGTCAAAATAGTGTTTCTTTTAAAAGGATATTCACTAATTAGGGAATATTATATCAGGGAAGGGGATCTTGGTAGACCCAGAAAAATTAAGCACATCAAGGATTGTCCAGTTCCAAAGAATGCACATGAAGTGCGTATCTTCATGGGGTTGGTTGTGTATAACCAAAGATTTGTGGAAGGATTCATTGGGATTGTAAATCCCATTACTACCTTGCACCGTAAGAAAATCCAATTTTAATGGATTAGCGATTGTGACACCTCTTTTGCAGAATTGAAAAGATCAATAATGAGTGATCCAATCCTATGTGTGTTGAGTATGGATAAGGACTTCACGATTTTCATAGATGCTTCAATGCAAGGATTAGGTGCGGTAGGAATGTAGGAAGGTGGAGTAATAGCTCATGTATCCTCTAATTTGAAACTTCGTGAGGAAATTTACGCCACACATGACTTGGAGTTAGCAACATATATGTTGTCTCTAAAGTTTTGGAGGCACTATTTTGTAGGGTTAAGCTTCATGCTCAAGATTGACCATCAAATATTTCAATACAATTTCATGCAAAGGGATTTGAATGCTAGGAAGAGGGGATGGAGTGGATTTATAAGTGAGTATGAATTTGGTATAACAGACGTTAAGGGGGAGGAGCATGTAGTGGTTGATTCCCTAAGTAGAATACCAATTCTCTTCTCCTTAGTACCCTTAAAAGTCGATTTAAGAGAGAGAAAATCAAGACAACTTCTAGTATATAGTTAGTATTTAAAGGTGACATCAATGATTCAAAGTGGGATGAATTTAGAACCTAAGTATGGAGGGTATCATATAGAGGTAGATGGATTATTGAAATTTCATGGGAGGATGTATATTCCTAAATAGGGGAATATTAGAGACACTATCCTCATAGAGGTACACAAGGCACTTTATTGTGCACATCCAGGGGTGAAGAAGATGTACATAGACCTCAATAAGCTCTTATTTTGGGTAGGAATGCAACATGATGTAGTGAACTTTGATGCTAAGTGATTTGAGTGTCAACAAGTAAACTTTGATCACCACCACCCAGTTGGTCTTTTGAAACCTCAAGAATTCCTATGTCTAAGTGGGAGGTGATTTCCATGGATTTCGTTGTAGGATTGCCTCTTACATATTCAATAGTTAATTCCATATTGGTAGTAGTTGATAAACTAACCAAAAGTAACCATTTCATTCCATTTAGAGACACGTATGACGTCGTTGATGTGGCAAGAGTATTTATAAGTGAGATATATGCCTACATGGTTTTCCTAAATAGACAATTTCAAATAGAGACCCTTAATTTACTTCAGGTTTTGGACTAGCATGCTGTCGGCATTGGGGACATAGATGAACTTAAGCTCATCTTATCATCCCGAGACAAATGGGAAGATCGAGAGATTAAATTAGGTGATGGAAGATATGCTTAGAATGTATGTTGTGGACTAGAAACCCAATTAGAGAAATATATTCCTTTGGTGGAGTTTATGTACAACAAAAATGATCATAGATCCATTTGTATGTCTCTTTAGTAGGCTCTGTATGGAAGACCATGCAATACATTGCTCAGATGGGACAGGTTATAATATTGGTTTTTGATTGGGCCTGAATTAATTAAGGAAATGTAAGATCGAGAGGTTTATATTAGGCAACGGTTAAAGGAAGCTAATGATAGGAAAAAGGGATATACTGATGCTCATAGAACATATATAAATTATGATGTAGGAGTTCAGGTGCTTATTCATATTAGAACAAATAGAAGTACTATTTGTTTTGGGAAGGCGACTAAGATATCACTGTGATTTATAGGGAAATTTGAGATTCTAGAGAGACTTATAAACTTCACTGGAAAGAATTGCATGCCTAAGATGGGGGAACTTTTATGGTAGAACCATTATGCATAGTGTATCGTAGCATTTGACAACTGAGGAAACATATTTTAGACCAAGATAAGGTCTAGTGGGACAAATACAACTCAAGATCTGCTACCTGGTAGGATGCATAGACCATGCATCATGGTTATCCCTCACATTTTTTACTATAACTTCAAGACATTGTTTCTCAAAGGGTGGGTGTATGTAACGCCCCATATTTTGATTGGACATATATACCACATTTCGACATATTGTATTTATTTTCTTATTACTTGTTGGACCCTACTTGACTAAGAAAACCATGTGTGTGGAATTATGAACCTAATTATATGTGACAATCATGTTTTATGTTAAACATCCCTCTTATTAATTATGAAAATGATGTGTTTTAGCTTTTAGTATGAAAAAAATAACATGTAATGATGAGGTACATGGATACCGTTTTATGTTACAATTGAATGAATAAATGGATATTGCCATGCATGTGACGAATATATTGAAACTGTTTGCATCAACTGATGATTGATAAATTGGTAATTGACATGGAAATAGTGCAATATTGTTAGATATGGACGCATATTTTGAGTAAGACTAACCCACATGTTACAAGGACTAAGTGATAGGTATATACTTGTGATGATGTGTGGGCTAGTGCAGGTTTATGCAAGAAACCATGTTTCCAAAACTAGTCATTCAATGACACAACTTTGATAACAACAACAACATCACATGATTTCTAATAGGGCGTTGACCCTAGTCATGTTGGGAGGGGTGGAGGTATTTCCCCTAGTGTGTCCTTTGATACTTGGAGTAGTGGGAAGGCTACACTAAATCACACTCCCCAAGTTGTGAGATGACAACTATAGATTTCATATTGGGAAGGCTAGGTTGATTTACTCGATGCTTCCAATTACGGGTTATATTTAGGGTTAGGTCGATATAGTCGATGCTCCACAACATTTCATTAGAGGAATGGATAGGGAATGGACATTGGAAGTAGTTTAGGAAGGGAGGATGCTTATATTAGGACTATTTTTGGTTGGGGGTTTGAGACACCAACTAGTTGTAGTTGTTACCTTTCACCTTTAAATCATTGTCTAATTCATTAAGGTAAAACCAAATATAATTTTGATGTGTACTAACTTAATTATTAGTTAATGTTGATGGTATTGGAATGGTTGTATTTCATGTATGGTTTTCTTTTCTTGCACATGTGATTATCTTGTCTTGTATGTGTGTTTGTTATTGAATTTTTAGTTAGGAGTTATGCATTATATGTGATGATGGTTTCATATATTACATGTGTGATCTATGAGTACGTTGGCCATGCAAACACACCTTGTACATGTATGGTAGTATTAGTTATGATGCAAATCCAAGTATGTATTGGTGCTTGTAATATTATAATGTGAGGTGATGATTGAATATGAAATAATTAATATGTAAATGTAATTAGACTATTAATAGATGTTATTAAAATTATCATTACAATATATTTATGTTGCATAGTAAGGCACTCACTTTATCTTGAAACCTTATTTCAAATATAAATTATAAATTACATCTATCAAATTGTCAATCATTATAGCTCATACGTAAAAATTATTAGTTTTGTATCGTGTTATGTGTACCCATTTAAAGTTTACCTAACACTTGTGATACAAATAGTAACAAACGAGTGGTGTGAATGATATTTTAGTGAATAAAATAATACACATGAATATGTTTTAATATTTGATAATATTTAGTTTTGCGAGTCTAAATTGGAGTAAATGAATTAGTCCAAACTAGTTATGGGAAGGTCGGAACATTAAGGGAGTGGCTGGATAATATTTGTGATGGATTTGATCTTTGAAGGAGGTGGTGGAAGGAGAAAGGGGTAGATGAGAAGATGGGGGAGCTTGAGAATGGGGTTGGGAGATTGGAGCAATTGAAGAATGTTGATTAGTTATGGCATAATTGGGGTTCAGGAGTATTTATTTAGATTGTGGGTTGGTTCATGTTAATTAAGAAAAAAATAATTTTGTTGTGGTTATTAGAGCCATGGGCCCAAAGAATTAGAAATCCACTGGTTTCCTAGAACTAACAACTTGTTTCTAGTTAAAAGGGAGGATTGATCCTAGTTTGGGAAAGCCTTCATACTATTAGCTGGACTGGATTGCAGGATTGGATTAGGGGAATTCTTGCAACTACACTTACAATAGAAATGTTATACATTTTTTAACTTAGTCATTTTTAATTGGATATACACGAAAAATGGTTAATACTGCAAATTAAGAAACTTTAGAGTTATACTATGAAGTTGAAATTTATGCTAGTTTGTTTTTCATGCTTTCAATATATATATATGGAACATGTACAAAAATTATAGCATAGTAAATAAAATGAGGAAATTTCAGAAATTGATTAGATCTGTCCAAGTAAAATTTAAGTTAAACTTTGCATTCAA
Source organism: Pseudotsuga menziesii (assembly GCA_001517045.1). Lineage (NCBI taxonomy): Eukaryota > Viridiplantae > Streptophyta > Pinopsida > Pinales > Pinaceae > Pseudotsuga > Pseudotsuga menziesii. The sequence continues at coordinate 143,487 of LPNX010117238.1, read as the reverse complement.
TTACAATTGCTTTCAAGTAAAAGAAACTAACACTAACACCCATTACTAGACTAGGTATTATAGAATGTTTTAGGTGTATTGGGATGTGATTCTTATCTTTCTTGTGGCTTTATTTTATTTGCAAAGAAAAATTCCTTCATAATACACTCGTCGTTTTGAAATTATCTTAATCTTCTTAAGATGGCTCAAAACTTTTAAGAAACATTTCTATAGTCAAAGTTCCCATGAATTAGTTTGGTATTATAACGTTCTTAGAAATTACTACCATATCTGGGAAGAGTTTAAAAGAAGAGATGTTCTAGTTTATCCACTTTTTAACTTACTCCTATTTAAACAATGACATTGTATGAGTCACCTAAAAATGAATTGTAATTCATTTTTTTGTTTTGCACTATGTGAATTGTAATTTTTTTTGTTATTTTAACACATTAGAACTTTAACTAGATTGGGTTTTTTCAAAATGAGTAAAGTCTTAAACTTGGATTCCTTAAATTATTTCTATTTCTATTAATTATAATTTGTGTTAAAAGCTAATTTGGTTAAGGTTATTTAATGACATTAATACTGTGTATGTTACTATGATTAACCAATGTAATTATAATTTGATACAGTTACTACCATGTATGTGTTGAGTTACTATGTTGGTATAAAGTTGGAACAATTTTAGAATTACCTATATAAAAACTAACAAAATACCAATGTGTTTGTTAATATAAAAAATTTAATTCTAGACATAGTTATAATATTGCATTTTTTTAGTACCATGTTTCATGGATGATGATGATGATGATGATGATAATCTCCACTGAGACCAACTTTGATCTATCAGACCTTAAGAGAAATTATTTGGTTGGCTTTAAAGTTGTATTCATATGCTAAACAAGCTTGAGGAGAAGCATTCTGAGCTCACCATAATTCTCACTTGTAAGAAGGAAAGGAAGGTATGTGTTGCAACAAATATTATGAAATTGAGATCTAATATGGGTGTACACAAGACACTTTAAGAGAAATTGATTTTCATCTACAATGTTCATAGTTTCACAGAGATGGAAAATTATTTTTGCCATGGTGTTTTAGGAGTTGTCCAATGCCTTGTTTCACTATGAAGCTCGTGAGAGTTCATGCTTATTAATGATCTTGTAATATCTTAAATTTCTTTGAACCACTAAAACATTATCTCACCACATTTTCTCTTTAAACTTAGAAGTAAATATTTTTTAGGTGATTAATATTTTGTAAAATGACATTTTCATCGATCTCCCGATGGTTTAACCAAGCCATGTTGTATTTATACCAACCTTGATTGAGCCAAAGGTGGGTTTGACTAGATTTTAGAGCCATTTGAGTGAACCTCTAATCTCCCATATTAATTATTGTGTATTTGTACATCAAGAACCTAGTCATAGCCATGCTTTTAATGGAGGAAAGAATCACTTCAATTAGGAGAATAGGGTAGGGAATATTGCTTTTAATTTTCAGTTTATAAGTTATAAATGCTTCTAGATTTGCTTAATCTTCCTCCAAGACTCTTTAGAGATGCTACAACCCCAAATTTTACAACCATACAAGATAATGGGTGTGATGAGAGTTTCGAAGAGGAAATTCTTTTTATCCCATTATATTAGGAGGTTGGAAACATTTTATAGTCGACAATATAACATGTTATATATTAAGTGTATATGTAAGTTTATTGCTTTATTGATCAAAATCAATTATAAATTAGAATAACAACATAATTTATTTATATTATTATTATTATTATTATTTACATGTTTCTATTATAAGTTTAAATTGATCAAGGATTACATCATGAATAATATATTGTGAAATAAATTTCTTTCATATTATTAAAGCTATTTTATGGTATTAATAATCAATGTTTGTTACTATTATTAACTTGGATTTTTGTTATAAGTTGATATTATAGTAACTCTTATGTCTAGGATAAGTTTCCATAGTAAATCTAGGAGATTGACATCATTAAATTAGATTGACCTATAATTTTGTGGAATTATGACAAAATACCAACATTGTAATTGTTACTACAACAATTTGAATTATTGTCATAGTAACTAATTATGTTTTATTCTAGGAAGTTGGCACCACTTTATAGTTGATAAGAGAAAATATTTTATGACTTGAAAGTCTAGGTTTTACCCTTGTGATGATCAAAATAATTTATGAATTAGAATAACAACACAATTTATTTTCATTATTACTATTGTTGTTGTTGTTGTTATATTAAAAACTAGGTTGATGAATGTTTACTTCATGAATAATAGATTAATGTGCTAGAAATTTCTTAGCTATAAATATATTTAATGACATTGATGTTTGTAATGTCTCTATTATTTATTAATATTAACTATTTTAACAATCAAAATCAATTATGAATTATAATAGAAACAATGTAGTACTGTATGATTTTTTCAAATACAAGAGGAAATTTAAAGGGAAAATTGGCTAAAACAATTATTGCAAGTGTTCACTATTTACTCGTGAAGTGTTTGAATATGTTAAATTGAAAAGATAATATTAATATTCCTTTAAAACTTAGACTTTTCATGTACACTCCCCTCTTATACTACAATGTATCGTACTCGTCCCTTTGCAGGAGCATATGAGGAGAGGAATGTGACTTCAACTGCTCGCTCTGATACCATGATGTCCATGACCTGGTGCCTACAAACCTGACTAATATGCGTAATAATTTCAACACCAATTATTTATTTCCCTTTACACATAGTCATGGGTCATGGCCATCCTTTTACATCCATTCTCAGGCTTAAAAACCACTGTAACAGTTGTTCCACAGCTCACAGATCCATTTTGCAACCAGAAAAGTCATTTCTGCCATGAGACAGACTTTTTTGACTTCTGCTTTCCAGCCTTTCGCCTTATACCTTCCGCGGTGCAGCTTGCTGCAGTCGAAACTTTGTGAAATGCCACTATTATTTCTTGCCTTTCCGCATTCCAATTTTTTCACATTCCACTTTCTCCCTCCCACCATGGACTTTGAAGATTGGAAACTTGAAAATGTGACAGAATCATTTGACTACTTTCTTCCTTCTGCATTCTGCCTTTTGGCTTCCACTGCGGACTTCAGGAATCAAAAACTTAGAAATACGACAAAATCCTTTGACCACATTCCACAATACATAGTCCGCCTTCTTCCATCCACTGCAGACTTTGGGAATCAAAAACTTAAAACAAAGTGGAATCATTTAACCACAATCCTACCTTCCGCATTCCACCTTCCACCTTTCGCCCTCCACTACAGACTTCAGGAATTAGAAACTCAAATAAACGACACATTTTTTTGTTCATATTCCGCTTTCCTCCTTCCGCCTTTCGCAGACAGACTCCAGATCACGAAAAAACAACACTTGGCCTCATTTCTCTTTTTGATTTCCACCTCTCACCTTTTGCATTCCACTGGGAACTCCAGGTGTGAAAACATACACTTTACCTTAGAATTTTTGGCTCTTTTCTGCCTCCTGCCTTCCACCTTTCACACATGGATTCTGAGGTGTAGAAAACCAAAATTCTGCCTTGCTTCAACTTCTCCTTCCACCTCCCACATTCTGTATTCTGCAGGTGTACTTTGGGGTGTGGAAACCAACATTCTTCCTTGTCTCTTTCCTGTATTTCCCTGCTTCCAAATTTTGACTTCCACCTAATGCAGGAGGATTCTGGAGGGAGAAAAACACATCTTACCTTAAGATAACTACATTTTTTACCCTGTAACCAAGCTTCTAGCCTCCATGAACTTAAGCAAAATGAAGTGGAAATACAAGGCATAAACAAATACAAAATGGAGGGACATTTAACAACAGTAAATTATAATTAAATATTCAATAAGAATTCAACATAATCAACACATTCATAAGAAAATACATTGCAGAAATAACACAACAAAGAATACTTATATTGCAGATGAAGTTGTCCCATAACTAGCTATGTCATTGCGTTGTTCCACCCAACCATAGGCCAGTTATGTTCATCAATCTCTCAACACAATTGCCACACCCAAGTTGGGCATGATTTCCACAAGGAACCAAGGAACAACATGTTCACACATAGCCAGAACATATCAAACATAGTCAAGCCAACCTACAGTTGGGTTTATCAGATTGTCCAGCCAAGCCAATACACAATTGGGTTTATCAGGATCTAGGAAAACAAACCAATACACTAATGGGTTTATTAGGCTACTTATCCAAGCCAACTAATAGTTGGGTTTATCAGGATACTTAGCCAAGCCAACTAACAATTGGGTTTATCAGGATACTTAGCAGAGCCAACTGATAGGTGGGTTTATAAGGCTACTAAACCAAGCCATCAAACTACTGGGTTTATCAAGCTACTCAACCAAGCCAGCTAACATTTGGGTTTATCAGACTGCACACGGTCAATCCAACATTCACATTTAGGACCAACCAATCCAACTAACATATGGGTTTATCAGGCTACTCAGCCAAGCCATCTCACTGTTCAGTTTATCAGGCTACTCAGCCAAGCCAACTAACAGTTGGGTTTATCAGGCTATCTAGCCAAGGGTCACACATGTCCAAATGCACAACAAGACACAACCAAGACAAAAAACTATTTGGTTTATCAGGCTGATCAGCCAAGCTAGTATACGATTGGGTTATCAAGCTGCCCAACCAACGAACTATACCATTGGGTTTATCAGGTTGTCAGCCAAGCCAATCTACGTTTGGGTTTATCAGGTTGCTAAGGCAGTGGAAAGGAAGAATGTTTAAGCTAGTGGCTCATTCACAAAGCTAGGGACACCTCCATGAGATCTATCTGGCCTAGAATCCACAATACATACACACCCAACGAAAGGAAGTATCCCCTTCTCTGCTACACATCCCCTCAGGCTATACCTTCCCTTCTAGGGCTCTTCAAGATGTGCATAGAAGATTCACTAGCCACTCTTATATTTTTGTGAGGTTCCTCTATTCATTAGGTTTATCAATCCCATTCGTCATCTCTTCCACCCCTAAGTCTTGCATACAATTCATACCCAAACCATGGTACACATAACAACAAACCACAAGGATACACATCAACACAAAGCTCCACTCTGTAACACAAACAACCAAGATTCCATACCACTTTGTAGTTCAGAAGAAAACAAGGTTTCACTTGCACACAAGAGACCAGGGTTCCAAACCACTCTACAACACAGAGAAACACTGAAGAATGCGTAGCAATACTCTGGTAGCTCATGTAGCATCTGCAGGATGATGAACCACACTGAACAACCATGAACAACCATGGAAAACCCTTTCCCCATCTCAGGATAGTGAACAAAAATGCATAATGGATCTGGATGGAATGGAAGAATCATCAAAATGTTTTGGGTGACTCCCAAAATGACGGATTGGGCACGCATCCCCATGATTACATGATTCAAAAGCAAGAGTGTGGCTTCCCCAAACTGCATGATGCATGATTTCTCAGACACAAAATCTGACTGCCATGCCTTGCTCTTCCCAAGGCATTAAATTCCTCAACCGCTCTTTTGGAAGAATTGAATGATTGAGTGTAGAGGACAAAAAGGTAGTTGATGATTTATGGGCTTTTCCATTGACATCTGGTCTCACCCTATGGCTCAGGGGTTTGGACAACTTCCCTCCCTATTCCTTGTGAAATCATGCCCCCATCTCTTTCGTTGCAGTGCATATCTAATTGTGGTATTTTTATTAAATTTCATATTTACATAATGACTTCAAAATATAATGTGCCTGACTTAGCACTATACCCATTGGCATCGATCTTGATCACTGATACCCAAAACACCAAATTAATGGTAGGGCCTTGGCCTTGAGCTCCTTGCCATTATTTATATTCAATATATATATCATGTACAATTTTAATACCATGGGGTCAAGACCGGGGTGTTACGTTCCCCTCCCCCTTCATTAGCATTGTCCTTGGTGCTTTACAAAATTGAACAAAAATGGATGTGCCAATTGCATGGAATACTCAATCTCCCATGTAGCCTCATCAGGACTGTAGTGCTTCCACTGCATCTTTACCTGTCCAACGGCTTGATTCCAGAGCATTGTGACCTTCTTGTCGAGCATGTGCAATGGATCGGTTTGGAACTCTCCCTCGGGTTCCACCTGGATCACATCCCAATTTATCATATGGTTATGATCATGTACATATTTCTTAAACAAAGAAACATGAAAAACATTATGAGCTCTACTGCTAACAGGAAATGCATGTCTATATGTAATTGGACCTATTATTTCAAGCACTTCAAATGGCCCACAATATCTAGGTGAGGGCTTGGCACAACTTCCAAGCTTCAAGCAACTCTTTCTTGGCCTCACTCTAAGGTAAACATGATCCCCAACACTGAACTCTCTATGCACTCTATGCTTATCTGCATATCTTTTTTGTCTATCTTGGGATACTTTTAGGTTCTTCCTGATCTTTGCAACCTCTTGCTCCATTTCCTTGAGCGATTCTAGACCAAGCACAATCTTGTTCACTGGATTATCCCAAGTTATTGGTGTCCTACACCTTCTTCCATATAAAGCTTCATATGGACTCATTCCTAATTATGCTTGTTTTCCATTATTATATCCAAATTCTACCAAGTGTAAATAATCCTCCCACTTGGATGGTTTTTCCATCACATACATGGGAAGCATGTATTCAAGCACCTGGTTCACCCTCTCTAGTTTTCCATCAATTTGAGGATGGTAGGCAGTGCCGAAGATCAACTTTGTACCCAATTCTGCAAACTGGCCCTTCAAAAAATTGGAAGTGAACTTGGTATTCCTGTCCAAAATTATTGCCTTAGGAAATCTATGCAATCTGAAAATATCCTTCATGAATATTTTTGAAATGGAATCAGCCTTATATGTAGACTTGGCTGGTATAAATTGTGATTCCTTTGTCAACTTGTCCACCACAACCATGATGGAATCATGTTGTCTCACAATCATTGGAAATCCTGTAATAATATCCATGGAAATAACTTCCCATTTCCACTCTAGGACTGAAAAAAGCTGCAATAAACCTGGTGGGTGTTGATGCTCAACCTTCACCTGTTGACATTTCATGCACTTTTAAATATACTCAACAATGTCCTTTTTCATTCCTGGCCAAAAATACTACTTCCTAGCTGTAGCAATTGTTTTTTGATATCTTGGGTGACCAGTTAATGGAGATTGATGGATCTCATCCATAACAATTCTCCTCAAGTCTACCACATTTGGAATATAAACTCTATTATTATAAGTAAGAAGTTCATTTTCTTCCAATTTATATCCCTCATACTTCCTTTTAGGATTTTGCTAATGCAACTTGTTCTTTATATGCACATACATTTCATCCTCGGCAATATGATTAATAATTGAATGTCTCAAATCTGATTGGCAAGTACTAAGAGATGCCACATGCATTTCATGCACCTTCCTTATGATCGCATCAACCACCTTATTTTCTTTTTCTTTTATGTTTTTTATTTCAAAATCAAACTCACACAGAAAATCCATCCATCTATCTTTCCTAGCATTTAAATTTGGTTGATCAAACAAGTATTTTAGACCACAATGGTTTGTCCTTAGCTCAAATTTTCTTCCCATTAAGTAATTCCTCCACATCTTGAGAGCATGTACTATGGATGCAAGTTCTATATCATGAGTAGCATAGTTCTTCTCATGCTCCTTCAACTTTCTGGACTCATAGAATACCACATGGTTGTCTTGCATAAGAACTCCTCCAAGTCCTTGATTACGTGCATCAGTACACACCACAAAGTCTTTTTCTGGTTCTACAATTTTCAGAATTGGTGCACTTGTAAGAAGATTCTTCAACTGTTGGAAGCTTTCTTCACATCTTGGTGTCCATTCAAACTTTATCCCCTTATTTTAAAAATAAGTGATTGAATGTGCAACCTTGGAGAACCCTTCAATGAACATCATGTAGTATCTTGCAAGTCCCATAAAAGATATCACATCTGTCACATTTCTTGGGGTTGGCCAATTCATGATGGCCTCAATCTTTTCAAGGTCCATAGATATTCCCTTTTCTAAGATAATGTGACCCAAATAATGAATTTTATCTTTATAGAAGTCATATTTTCTCAATGTTACATACAACTTATGCTCCCTTAGGAATTTCAATGTCAGTCTCAAATGTTCTTCATGCTCTTCTTCATTCTTAGAATAAATAAGAATTTCATCTAGGAAGACAAGAACAAACTTGTCCATAAACTTGTTAAAAACACTATTCATGCGACACATGAATGTAGCCGGTGCATTTGTGAGACCAAATGGTACCACCACAAACTCATAGTGTCCATACCTTGTTCTAAAGGTTGTCTTATGAATATGTTCCTCTTTGATTCTTACCTGATGGTAACCAAACCTCAAGTCAATTTTTGAAAATACCTTTGCTCCTCTCATTTGATCAAAAGAGTCATCAATTTGAGGTAATGGGTATTTATTCTTCACATTGACTTTGTTTAACTGTCTGTAATCAACACATAACATGAGTGTCTCATATTCATTTTTTTACAAATAAAACCGGTGCTCCCCACTGGGATACACTCGGCCTGATATACTTCTTTTTTAGTAATTCCCACAACTACATTTTCAGCTCTAGCAATTCTGGTGTGCTCATCCTGTAGGATGTCTTGGACATAGGTGTTGCTCCAGGCACAAGGTCAATTGCAAAATTAATGTCTCACTTTGGAGGAATTCTTGGGATCTCATCAGGAAAAACATCTCTAAATTCCTGCAATATATGAAATTCCTCTAACCTAGGAGTTTCATTCTCTGTTGCCTCCAAAACATGGGTTGCATACTATCTACAACCTTTCCTACAGAACTTATTCAACTGCATTTCTAAAATCTGCCTAACAGAAATCACCTTTGGAATGCCTCTTACAACCTTTGGGTTTCCTTCTTCATCTACTCTCTGGAGGAAGTCTTGGGATCTCATCAGGAAAAACATCTCTGAATTCCTGCAATACATGAAATTCCTCTAACCTAGGAGTTCCATTCTCTATTGCCTCCAAAACATGGGATGCATACTATCTGCAACCTTTCCTACAGAACTTATTCAACTACATTTCTAAAATTTGCCTAACAGAAATCACCTTTGGAATGCCTCTTACAACCCTTGGGTTTCCTTATTCATCTACTCTTTGGAGGAAGTCTTGGGATCTCATCAAGAAAAGCATCTATGAATTCCTACAATACATGAAATTCCTCTAACCTAGGAGTTTCATTCTCTGTTGCCTCCAAAACATGGGTTGCATACAATCTGCAACCTTTCCTACAGAACTTCTTCAACTGCATTGCTAAAATCTATCTAATAGAAATCACCTTTGGAATGCCTCTTACAACCCTTGGGTTTCCTTCTTCATCTATGCATTCAAAAGTTTTATTTTAATAGTCAAGCTTAACTAGGTGCACTTCTAACCATTCCTTTCCAATGAGAATATCATAGGAACCAAGTGGCATAACATTCAAGTTTGCATAAGTGACTAACCCATCCATGACTAATGGACATCTTTCTAACACTTCACTAACTTTTCCCTTGGTTCCAGTGGCTAGATGAATTAACCATGATTTGCTATGATTTAACTTCTTAAAAGCACAAATCTCAACAAATCTAGGAGTAATATAGTTGTGCGTAGATCCAGGGTCAATCAAAACAGAAATAGGTTGCTCAACAATATTACATTCAACTTCAACCACTGTTGATTGATGATCTGCCTGATGGTCCTCTAGGGCTGCATAAATTCTAGGGATGGTCCTTGCTACTTGACCCTTGGATGTTGTGAGCTTACCTTACATACCCATTCTCAAGCGGGCAGTTCTTGTGCATATGGTTTCCTCCACATCCCCAACATTGGAGTAGTTCTCTGATCTCTTGGATTTTCTCCCATCATTCTGGCTGGCTCAGTCACAGCTTCTGATGGTTTCCTTTGCTAATTTTGGAAGTGAGAAGGTTTGAAACCTTTCTTCCTTTGGTCAAACTTTTCATTCTTTTTGTCCTTCCATGTCTTATGGGAATCGGGTTTGATCTTGTTCTGATTGTAGCAATACTTGGCCATCCTTATAGCCTCTTCTAGAGTTTGAGGTTCATCAAAACCAATTATCTCTTTGTATGGCTGAGATAATCCACTTAGAAAATGCTGAATTTTCACTTTATCATCCCTGATATATCTGACATACCTCAACATCTCCAAGAATTTGTTTTCATATTCTTCCATGGTTAGTATTTATCAGAGAGGTACTTCTACTTGAGATACTTCTTGAAATGCTTCTACACGATATTTCTTTCATTGATCTTCTTCACTTTCCTGAGGTGCTCCCACCATATAGATGCTCTTCCATTCAGATTGAATATGGCTACCCTTGCCTTCATATTTCCCAAGTAGTCTTGGTCTTGGAAATATTTTTTCATCCCAAGAAGCCAAGCTTCAGCTTCTTTACCAACCTTTACCTCACCATTAAAGGTAGGAGGCCTTACCTTCTTAAATTCATCACATGAAATGTTTCGGTAATGCCTCTTCCGCTTATCTCTGTGAGATGAAGAGCTTTAACCCCGAGTGGATCCTTTAGAGTCAGATGATCCGCTAGAAGACCTTTTTCTTATTCTGGCACTGCTCCTACTTCCTTCCAGATTTACTGCCCGATGCTCAAAGTTCATCCACCTTTGGATGTCTGTCAAACTCTGCAGCATAGTTGCATTCAACTGATTCTGCTCTTCTTGAGATCTAATCATTCTTTCATCGTCTTCTCTGCAACTTTGCAATCCCACCCTTAGGCTTCTCATGGTGGTTGCAATATTTGGGGGAGTCTCTTGATATCTTCTTCGATTAGATTCTGTTTCAGGATTCTCAACTCAAATGTTTTCCCCCATAGCAGCTGCCTCGTGCTCATAGGGATCTTATGCATCATTCATGTTGTTGATTCTCATGGCTGAGCCAATTTTTTTTTCCAAACTGCACTATGACTCTGCAAAATGTGTTAATAAACACACGGTTAGTTGCGTAACAAAGGTGTTGTAATCAATATATCTGCAAAACTATTCACTTGTCCCATCTAGGCCCAATTTTGTAACCAATATCTCTGATACCATAATTTCTCGTACCCTCCCCTCTTATACTACATTTCAACACCAACTATTTCTTTCTCTTTACACATAGTCATGGGTCATGGTCATCCTTTTACATCCACTCTCAGGCTTAAAAACCACTGTAACAATCGTTTTGCAACTCACAGATCCATTCTACAACCAGAAAAGTTGTTTCCTCCTTCAGACAGACTTTTTCGACTCCTGTCTTCCAGCCTTCCGTGGTGCAACATGTGGCAGTCAAAACTCTACAAAATGCCATTGTGATTTCCTGCCTTTTCGCATTTCGCTTTCTGCCTCCTACTGTGGACTTCGGGAATCAGAAACTTGAGAAACTTGAAAATGAGATGGAATCATTTGACTACTTTACTCCTTCCGCATTCTGCCTTCCGCCTTCCACCGTAGACTTCAGGGATCAAAAACTTAGAAATAAGACAAAATCCTTTGACCACATTTCACCGTCTGCAATCCGCCTTCCACTGCGGACTTTGGGAATCGAAAAATTAAAACATGGAAGAATCATTTAACCACAATCCCACCTTCCGCATTCCACCTTCTACCCTCTAGTGTGGACATCAAGAATCAGAAACTAAACAAAATGATACCTTTATTTGTCCACCTTCCGCTTTCCTCCTTTCGCCTTCTGCAGACGGAATCTAAATCGTGGAAAACCAACACTTGTCCTCATTTCTCTTTCTGATTTCTGCCTCTCACCTTTGCCTTCTGTTGCAGACTTTGGGGTGCAGAAACATACACTTTACCTTAGAATTTTCTACCTCCCACCTTTCACCTTCCACAGGAGGATTTCGAGGTGTGGAAAACCAACATTTTTCCTTGCTTCAACTTCTCCTTCCTCCTTCCACAGGTGGACTTTGAGGTGCAGAAACCAACATTCTTCCTTGTCTCTTTCCTATTTTTCCCTACTTCTGACTTCTGACTTCCGCCTTCTGCAGCTGGATTTTGGAGGGAGCAAAAACACATCTTACCTTAATATAGATGCATTTTTTACCCTGTAGCCAGGCTTCTAGCCTCCATGAACTTAAGCAAAATGAAATGGAAATACAAGGCATAAAAATATGCAAAATGCAGGGACATTTAACAATAGTAAATTCTACTTAAATCTTCAATAAGAATTCAACATAATCAACACATTCATAAGAAAATACATTGCAGAAATAACACAACAGAGAATACTTATCTTGCAGATAAAGTTGTCCCACAACTAGCTATGTCACTGCAACGTTCCACCCAACCATAGGCCAATTTTGTTCATCAATATCTCAACACAACTGCCACCCCCGACCTGGGCATGATTTCCACAAGGAACTAGGGAACAACATGATCACACATAGCCAGAGCATATCAAACATACTCAAGCCAACCTACAGTTGGTTTTATCAAATTGTGCATCCAAGCCAATACACAATTGGGTTTATCAGGCCACAGGCTAACACTCCAATACACTGCTGGGTTTATTAGTATACTCAGCCAAGCCAAATAATAGTTGGGTTTATTAGGCTACTTAGCCAATCCAACTAACAGTTGGGTTTATCAGGCTACTCAGCCAAGCCAACTAACAGATGGGTTTATCAGGCTACTTAGCCAAGCCATCACACTACTGGGTTTATTAGGCTACTCAGCCAATCCAGCTAACGGTTGGGTTTATCAGACTGCACACAGTCAATCCAACATTCACATTTAGGACCAGCCAAACCAACTAACAGATGGGTTTATCAGGCTACTCAACCAAGCCATCTCACTGCTGGGTTTATCAGGCTACTCAGCCAAGCCAACTAACAGTTGAATTTATCAGGTTGTCTATACAAGGGTTACACATGGAAAAATGCACAACAAGACACAACATAACCAACACACCATTGGTTTTATTAGGCTACTTAGCCAAGCCAATATACGATTGGGCTTATCAGGCTACCCAACCAATTCAATATACCATTGGGTTTAACAGCATGTTAGCCAATCCAATCTACGTTTGGGTTTATCAGGCTACTGAGGCAGTGGAAAGGAATCACGGCTAAGCTAATGGCTCATTCAAAGAGCTAGGGACACCTCCACAAGATCTATCTGGCCTGACATCCACAATACCTACACACCCAACACAAGGAAGTATCCCCTTCTCTGCTACATAGTCCCTTAGGATATACCTTCCCTTCCAGTTCTCTTCAGGATGTGCATAGAAGATTCACCAGCCACTCTTATCTTTTTGTGAGGTTCCTCTCTTCAATAGGTTTATCAAGACCATTCGATGTCTCTTCCACTCCTAATTTTTGCATACAATTCAGACCCAAACTAGGGTACACATAAAATCAAACCACAAGGATACACAACAACATAGGGCTCCACTCCGTAACACAGACAACCAAGGTTCCATACCACTCTGTAGTTCAAAAGAAAATAAGGTTTCACTTGCACACAAGAGACTAGGGTTCCATACCACACTGCAGAACATGTAGCAATACTATTTTATCTTGCACTTCGTCTACAGGATGATGAATCACACTAAACAACCACAAACAACCATGAACAACCCATTCCCCATCTCAAGTTAGTGAACAACAGTGCATAATGGATTCAGATGGAATGGAAGAACCATCAAAATGTTCTAGGCGACTCCCAAAATGACAAACTGGGCATGCATCCCCGTGATTACTTTCTTTAGAAGCAAGAGTGTGGCTTCCCTAGACTATAGGTTGTAGGCTTGCTCAAACATGAAATCTGACTTCTATGCCTTGCTCTACACAAGGCATTAACTGTCTTAACCTCTCTTCTGGAATAATTGAATGATTGAGTGTAGAGGACAAAAAGGTAGCTGAGGGTTTATGGGTTTTCCTATTGACATATGGTCTCACCCTATGGCTCAGGGATTTGGACAACTCCCCTCCCTATTCCCCGTGAAATCATGCCCCCATCTCTTTCGTTGCAATGCATATCTAGTTGTGGTATTTTTATTAAATTGCATATTTACATGATGACTTCAAAATATAATGTGCCTGACTTAGCACTATACCCATCGGCATCGATCTTGATCGTCGATACCCAAAACACCAAATCAATGGCAGGGCCTTGGCCTTGAGCTCCTCACCATGATTTAAATACAATATATACATCATGTACAATTTTAATACCATGGGGTCAAAACCTGGGTGTTACAGGACTCACAATATTTATATTGTCATTATTATTTATATTTCTATATTAAAAAAAAGTTCATCAAGAAGAGTCATTAATAATAAATTGTGTAAGAATGTTCTCACATATAAATTTATTTAACAGCCTATTAATATTGTGTTTGTGGTTATTATTAAAATTTTTAATTATGACACTAAGTGTTACTACTTTGCTTGTGTTGAGTATAAGTTATTATATTAGTACAATATTGGCATCACTTTAAAGTCCAAAAGATAAAATATTTTAGAGGTCTAGTTGTGTCGTTTAATGGTCGAAATCAAATTATTATGAATTATAATGCAATAGAGAAATATGATTCTATTTATATGAAATATAATAAGGAATAATAGGGAAAATTCACTTCAAACCTTATTGCAAGTGCCTTGCATTTATCCATAGGCCAAGTCTAAAAGATGTTTTTAAGTGCATTATTAGATTCGATTATGAACATTTGATATAGTGAGAAGTTATGTAAATTTAAACAAACATTGAAAAGTTAAATATCGAATGGTATTATGTATTTCACATAAAGAATACTCACATCAATTAACATTGAAGTTGAACACAAATTAGAATATGTGTACTAAATAATATAAAATTCCTCAAAAAATAACATGAAGAGAATATTTGATATATTACAAACATTGAAAAATGTTTCTTAATGTATATTAATAGGCCCTTAAAAGAACAAAATTACCTTCATGAATAATCTCCACATAATCTCCACCTAATCTCCACCTAATCTCACTATTCGCTCAAGTAGATTAAGTACAACTTCTAAACTACATTTATTTATCTTGGTCTTCTTGCAATGTTCTTTATTTTGCATCCATTCCCAAACTATTGTATTAGTTGGAATAAATCCAAGTTCTGTGTCATGAGGATTTTGTACCCAATATTGTTCTAAAAATATTTCCTTGTAATTCCTTGAAGTAGACTTCCACCAATCAAACTTTACATTAAGAGTCTTGTTTTCATCATCCTCGAAGGTATCTGAAGTGGATTTTTCCATCCAAATAATCTCTCATTCATCCTCATTTCCTAATGTAACTAGCAACATATTTCCTTTCTCAACATCAATCATAGGATTCAATGTTGGCTTTGGCTTGTTGCACTTGGGTCCAACATATATTGGTTCATCTATCACATTATCAAAATCCCCATCCATAATACTTGATATTACACTAAGTGCATTATGGATGGAATTGACAATTTTCCTTGTCTTTGGAAAAAAATCCTTAGAAGATGAATCACTTCCATATGCTATTATATGATCAATTTAATTTTAATATAATGCATCAAGAACTTTTCCCAATAATATACTTTATTTTTCCATTCCTATGTAACAATTATTTAATTCTCATTTCCAATAGTGCCATTCCACCTTTTTATGTATGATATTATTCCTTCCTTTAGTTATTTTAAATAGACATCATTCTATTTGGGACCTAAGAAAGTTGGCTTCCCTATGGGAAATTTAGGTCAACCTTCATCATCTCTATTCCAAAAATCAATCCGTTATGAACACTCAATATCTCTAATCGATTTTTTATACCTCATCACTGGAACATCATTGAGTATAAGAAATTGGATGTATTGTACATTAAGATGTCCAATTAGGGAATCTTTTCCCTCCTTGATGTATCCATTAAGAAAAATTTTGAAGTCATACACTTTGTCAATATGTGTAGGTGGAAACACATGTTTGTCTTTATGATTGTACGATATATCCATCATTTCATGTGAAGAATATATATCTTTAATTGTTCAGCTAATTGGAAGACATTCTTCCATAGGTTCCATCTATGTACTCATAGTTGTGACCCACAAGAACGAACCCGACCTCAATAATGATAAAGAAACCAAGTGCAGTTAATAGTGATAGAAACATGAAGACATAAAAATTCTTGTTATCACTTGTTGAATTGTCCAACTGTAACAACAAATGTGGAGGAATAGGTTTAAAATCAACATTCATATTTTTTGATCTCCCATGAGATAGAAAAACATGCTTGTTAACTCTACTTTTTCAGTGAATGGAGGGTTCAAGTAATGCATTTGAAAATGGGCTCTTGAACTTCCACTCTCATAAAGTGGATCACTATACATATCAATGTGTGGGTCTTCAGGGCCCCTCAAGCATTTTTCAAGAGATGCAATGGTAAATTGGGATTCCATGTGTACAAATGGCAAGGAGAAATAACCAAAACCTCATGTGTTATGCCCATGTGTTAGCATACCTATCAACAAGAATACCAAATTTTTTCTGAAATAGATATTGATTTGACACATAATCTTGGGATTGAAGTATTTGTTTTGTCCACTTTATCATGGATAATGCTCAAATTCTTCTTTGGATACCACTCTAACATAATTCTATGTGCATAGTAGGAATATTTTAGAGGAGCTAGTCGGCTTAGCCAACTAGACTTTTTAGTCGACTAATTGTAGATTAGGTCGGCCTCATGGGTTGTGTCGGTTGAGTGAAACGACAAGTAATTACCATAATTGTTATGTAAATGTATAAGTAGAATGTTTAGCCAGATAAGAACTTGGTTTGGTTTGATGTATGTATGAACCCACATGTGTTATTGAGTAATATAAGTTGTTAGTCTACCCACTATTCTTGTCTCTTGTCTCTTTTATTATTATATGATTCTTTATGTGTATTACTGGCAACCTTACAATCTAAGCAATTACAGCACTCAATAGCCTACTTGTACATTTACGAAATAGTTATGATAACTACCTGTCGGTTCACTCAACCGACACGACCGATGAGGCCAACCTAATCTACAATTAGTTGGCTAACAAGTTTAGTCAAGTGATAGTTATGTTAGTTCTTCAGGTTCAAGTGACATTTGGTTGTTGTGTGTATTTTGACTTCACAAATCGCACACCAGGAATATTTTTCATATTGAATGGACAATCTTTTGTTGTCTGTATCGCATGTTCCTGGAAGATGTTGCAACCGCATTCTGTTTGAACAAAGCATAAATCTTGTCGAATGATGTCTTGTCGGTAATTGTATTTAGTATGCTCGGTCGTTGAGCATTTCGTACAACATATGTCTTGCCCTTTGAGGTTAAGTTCCCATAACGGCTTTTTCATTATTTCTAATTGTTCTTCGATACAGTTTTCCAAGTCCTCATCCATCTCGACTTGTAACACCTTTGTGAGAGCATCTTCATATGTATTAAATGTGTCCAGACTAATGCGCATCTAGATATTTTGTGAAAGGGATGCAAGAAACCATTGGATTAATAGTTGTTCATCTATGTTATAATCCAATTAGCTGAGTAGGTGCTTTAGTCTTTTATTGGACTCCCGAACAGTCTCTGTCAGTTTTTGGACTGTCGTTTTAAATTTTTTGCAGCCAAATGCTTTACACCTAGTGTTTTGAAGAATGAAAGAAATTGCTTATAATTTCTTCTTTGGTTGCATTAGGCGTTTTCTCAGTGTATGTCTTGTACCAAGTTAGTGCCCACTTCTGCAAAGCACCGACGAACTGCACCATCTGTTGATCTTCATTTGTTACTGTGTTTGCTTCCCATGTTGACTCACAGACGAACCAATGTCATCTAGGATCCTCATTTCCCTTGTAGAGGGGGATGTGTGCGGCATCATGCCCCATGTCATCGGCGTCGATGTATTCTTCAGGAGGTGGTGGTGGGGGTGGTTCTATTTGATGTATGTATGAACCCACATGTGTTATTGAGTAATATAAGGTGTTATTCTACCCACTATTCTTGTCTCTATTATGGTTACATGATTATTTATGTGTATTATTGGTAACCTTGCAATCTAAGTGATTACAATAGAATATCTTCAACACATAATAGTCTTCTTATGTATGTTTTGTCTATTTCACACCTTTTCTTCCAACTCTTTTGTAGTCAATGACTTCATTTATGCTTTCAACATGATACATTCACTACATTTACTAAAGTTGGTGTTCTTTGATAATGCACATCTTAAATTAGTATTCCATATCTTGCTCATTTTTTTTGTGATATTGATGGATAATTGAGCTTTTGTAGATCCTCATTGATATACTTTAACAAATAAATTTTTGTGTAAGTTGAAGGAAACAATATTGAAGGATCAGACGTTCCATCTTCTTCAACTTGACGTGTTTGGTTTGGTGAAAACCAAATATTTCTTGTGTTCTAGTTCTTAACAAAACCCTACTAGTAGAGAAATTTTGGGTAAAAAATGGGCCTCAAAACAAATAATGTACTATTTAAATCAACCATATAATAACCAATAGGATTCAATATGATGGTTTCAACCATGAAAGTAAATAGTTTTGGCTGGAAAGGAAAAAACTACTTTCTCTTTGCTTCTCTTTGTTTCAGCATCACGTTTAGGAGTGTGTTAACCCATTGACACTCCTTTGAAGTAATATGAGACTTGTCCTACCTTTTTACCACCTATCCCTTGATATACACAGGTCATAGAGGTAACAGTCATGTATACCAATGGGTTGTAGTACCTCCAGTCACATATACATGTGGGTTTTTTGTGAACAATCGCATACATCCATCCTTATGAGTGAGATCTTGATGTTGCAGAGATTCTAGATGGGTATTGAGTGTTACTGAGTCTTCTTGGGTGCCTATGATGATTTTTTAATGCTTTTGTTTCAACCAGAGACATCTTTTTCTTTTCTTTTATTTAAAAGTTGTTCTTGTCAATTATCT
>LPNX010117238.1:61196-124428 GCA_001517045.1 Pseudotsuga menziesii | reverse complement strand
ACCTCATACTTCTACTCCTCCTCCCGTTCATCTTGTTCCTACTAACCTCCCTCCTCCTATTCCTCCTCCTCCCCCTTCTCCTATTCCTATTTTTCCTCCCCTTCCCCTCTCCCTCCTCTTATTCTTCTTCACATACACAATATAATATGACCAAAAAAAGATCATACTTAAACAAGATCCAAAATAGTAATCATTAAACTTTTGTTATATTTATAAATTTAAGAAGTAGTATTAATGTGGTTTGTTAGTTAATGATGAATTACGAAAGAAATTTTGATGATCCGTCATTTACAATTTTAAACCTACAAACAAAATTATTTTGATCACTAATTAAATATTAATACTTTATCGCAAAGAATATAAGTTTAAAAAAAAAATTAACCTAAAACTTCAAAATGTTAAATACTAATAAATATATATACATGTACATTTAAAAACTATATATTTCCAATATTTATATATTTAAACATTATTAATAAAACATATAACTATATTACCAATATAAGCAATAGAAAAATGGAGATTAAGTTGTATTTTCATCTTTATGTTTGTAGGATTAATTTAAAATAATTAATACACAAAAAATAATTAAAATTTTTGACATACTTTACAAACAGTGAAAAATATACAATTTATTTTGTGGCATACGTTAGAAAGAATTAAAAAAAATACAAGCTTTTGGCCACCACTCTTTTGACATATTTTACAAAAAATTGAAAAGATATGCAACCTTTTGGCATACTGAAAATAATAGAAAAATATATGAATTGCCTTCATGTAAAATTACTATGTTAATAGAAAAATATATTAAGTCATATGTTCTTGAAGAAAAATTCATTAAGGTATACCCATGCACAGAAAATATTGCGTTCTCCAACTGAATTCCATTTCCATTAATGTAAGCAACACTTATCTCTAGCATCCTTTTATATAAAATTTCACTATCATGATTCATAAAACCTACTTTTTATTGAAACAAACATTTGTGAAACTGATTTTTTACTAAAACAAACATCTCTTATTGAACAAATCTTTTAGAACAGAAAAGATCGCATTCTCTCGCATCCTTGCATATAAAATTCCATATCACAATTAATGAAATTGAATTTTTATTGAAACAAACATCTCTTATTGAACAATGAATCTCAAACAACTGATATAAATTTGTCTATAATTTTGGTTGTGTCCATGGTAGTGCTGGGTGGGTAGACATAATGACCATAGTATCTGAGAGTGTGTTTCTTGTTGTAGGATAAACTATATGTATAATACAAAAATAATACATTATAAGTCATCTATATTAACCTAGACTAACCAACATAACCTGCAACAACCTAATGAAAATATATGTCTTGTACTGGTCAAATAACTATATAATTAGAATTTCCTTTATATTCATATGTTCATTGTGGAGTTGGTTTAATAAGACTCCCAATCACAAAGTTCAAACAACATATACAACTATCAATAAAAGGGGGTACATATTAACTCTTACTCCATTTCCTTCAAGATTTTGATCAAGGTAAGGAATTAATCCTAGAGAGTTCACCTACCAAATGCCATTTGAGATTGAGATGCTTGTTCTTTCAAATTACAGTTGTTGGTTTTCAGATTGAAAATTTGACATCATTTTTCATGCACATAGAGATGAGTAAATGATTTTTTGTCCCAATTTAAATTTGATGAATCATATTTCAGGGTAAAAGTAGATCATTACATTAGATAATTTGAAGTAGAGGTTGCAAAACATGACAATCATGGGCTAGATGTTTATGCTTTTGTCCATGGTGTTGAATATGAAACTGAGGATTGTGAATACCCCTTCTCATTTCACCAAATTATTTGGGTTCTAAATACCTTTTAGTGAAATCTTTGATTCAACCAAACTAAAAACCATAAATTCCTAATCCAAAACATGGACAAGAATTAGAAAATCATGAGTCTGGGTTAATGTGAAAATAGGAGGTTAACAAAGAATCAGAAAAAGAAGCTGGAACAAATCATAAAATCATGAGTCTAGGTTAATGTGCAAATAGGGGGTTAACAAAGAATCAGAAAAGGAAGTTGGGACAAAACACTAAGAAAGTAGGAATGGGTTTTGTAAACCTATGCCGATACATAAAAAATTGAACTTACACTTGAAACCCAGAGAGAAGGTACCATTTAATGCAGAGGACATATCATATGGAAAATCTCAAAAAGACCTATTAGAGGTTACAAAGAATAACGGTAATATATATTGTACATGTGGGAGAAGAAATAAACATGTCTCAAAAATGTATCCCATTTAACAAAATCCTAGTAAAAAGTATGGAAATAGAACTCTGTAATATGTAATGCAGACTTTAAAGTAATAGTAACCATTAGTGAGACTAGATACCCTTACCCTTCACATGCATTTTGCATGTTTCCCTAGATAGTTCTGATAATGATTGATGATCATCCAACTTAGCTAAGCTGACCTCCAAAATTTATGGCTGATAAAATGACAAAATTTACAGGGTTTTGTGGGTTGAAAATTGACTGAAAATAGAGAAATTGGTAGAAACTCATTCCTATATTAGATTTTATTTATAAAAACAAAAAAAATAAAAATGCAAAGACATGAGGAGACAGAGATGCATACACCTTCAGTTGCATGTGGTAGGTAGTTAGTCATGCTCAGTTATGCTTCAGTTACCGTCAGTTAGATTGAAATTAGTTATATTAGCGCTATTTTGCATAATTCATGGGAGTGTGGGTGCTATTATTCACATACCATCATCAATTCACTGATTGTAGAGTGATTTGGTTATCCAAAGTTAAACTAGTGAACTCCAATTGTGATTATTTCCACACCGATTTAGCTAACCAGTCATTTTGAGTTGGTGAATTCAAATCTTATCCACAGTATTTGAATTCTATTTATTTTATGACTATTGTATCACTCATTAATTAATGAATATTGATGTAATTATAATCTATGCAATACTTGTTTGATTTATGTGAAATTTATGTCATGAATTTGTTGTTCAGTTTACATTGATTCAATAATTCCACTGCATCCTTGTTTTCAAATTGCTCTGATTTTGGCTTGTATATATATGGTTCATGAAATTTAACATGTTGAATATGGGATCTAAGTGAATATTCTTCTTAATGTACATTGGGAAATCCATAAATCCTTAGCATGTAAGGACAACTAACAATCAATTTATTCGTCCCTTTCTATGCTTGATTCAATGGAAATAAATACTTCTCTTAAAATATTATTAAGAGGGTTTTTATTGAGCTTTTTATAACTTCCACTATTGTTTAGTTGGATAAGCGTTTTTTTCAAAATAGTCACTATTGTTCAAGACTACTACCACCACTCTTAGTACCACTTTTAAAACCACAACTTCCTAATTGTTATTAAGGGCTTGTTAAGAAACATGTTATCATTTGGAGATGTTGGTGCTTGGTGGTTTTTCCTTTTGGAGAATAATGGAACAATCCCCTCAAATTTAATCCTTAAATACCTCCAGCATACCTTTAATTACATCCTTGATGCTACATGGAATGTCTTCAATCAAAATGTTGTGAGAAACCATGGCAAGGTTGAACCCTTTCTCCAATAAAATTTTGGTAATATCATCAACATGGTGGTCGAATAAATTCACCACTAAATTCTTGTGTTAACAAGAATTTCAAAAACTTATTTTTTAGTTATTAAATTGAGGGCTACATTTGTGGTAACTCAAATTTCTAATTGATTTAAAGCGATGGTGGTATGGGTTTCCACCAACATACCACTTTCATCAATTTCTTTATTATATTATTGTTACGTATATCTAAGCTCTATGTAGTCTTCTTTGTAATTTTGGAGTTATGACTTGATATGTTACCCATCTATATTATACTATTGTTACATTAGTCTAAGCTTTGTGCAGTATTCTTTGTAACACTCTAGTTTAGACGTGATCTATTACCCATCTCTATTATACTATTGTTGCATCTATCTAAGCTCTGTGCAATCTTCTTTGCAACTCTGGAGTTAAGACCCGATCTCTTACCCATCTGACTAATGGAGGCACAACTTGTTCTAAAATGTTGATTTAAAAATGAATGCAATTATTCCAAATGAATCTTTAAATAAGAGAAACATGTCTAACACATAGACAATTGTAAATGTTTGAAGCAGTATACAACCAACTATTATGCACTTGTTTCTTACTAAAACCAATCAATTCAGTCACTGGTCTCAACACCTGAAAGAGATTATTTTAACAAACATCAAAGCCACATTGGAAACTAATATTCAGATACATAAGAAGAGAGGCACTTGAAAGTTGCATTAATACTGAAAATTTTAGTGTATCAGCAAATATTCTTTATATAATTTTGATCACTAAGGAAATTCACTGGAATCCATGTAACAATATCTATTGACATAAACACCGGGTTGTAGACCGACTAGGGATAGAGTTTATTGTTAAGGCACTCTTTGCGACGTCATAGGTCAAACCTTGTCTTACCCTTTCCCCATGCTTGCGGGCTATGTTGATTGAAGTCTAAATCTAAATCTATTGACATGAATTCCAAATTCTTGTTGATTGAAGTTGTAGTTTGAAAAACTATTATATTTTCTTCAATACCTTAATTGCATTGGTCACAACGCATTCTCTGACAAAAACACCACTTCCATTCATTGGGATTCAGGTTTACTGAAGAAATTATATTCTCTAATAGAAACACGACATCTATTCATTGGGGTTCATATTTATTGTAGAAATTATTGGTGTAATCAAGATCGTTATTTTATTTATATGTCGATAGAGATTACATTTCCAGGGAAAGCTTCAATTGTTTCCTTGGTTGAGAAATCCATGCTTGATTTGAGATTGAGACTACAATTCGGTAGGCCCTAAAGGATTCTTTATACAAACTGATTTTTAAGTAACAACGAGTAATTTTACCAATCCATCTTCACAGAGGATTTTGTAAATATCTGCCCATGCATTGAAATCCTTGAAAAGAAGTGGAACTTCAACATACAAATTCCTTTTTTTCTGTGGGAAATTTTATAAAATTGTATTTTATGAACAACACTGATCATCCCAGTTTATCAGTTGTAACAGCTAATCAATCACATGACAAAACAAAGTTTACCAAAGGTATTGGAAGGAAAAATATATAACCCATGTGATATAGAGTGCAAGTCTGATGACTGAAAAATAACTCAATGCAATGCCGATTAAAGGTAGAATGAGCCAAATTTCATACATCTCTATGTTCTAGAAGAAATTTGCCTATTAGGGAAAGATTTGTATTATCATTGAACACAGATTCATTTTACCTTACACTGGAAAAAAATAAAAGGAAATTGATGATCTTAACCTGAAATTATTTGTTTTCTTGGCCTTACCTAGTTTCAATCTCTTGAATGTGCCCTTTGAATGAAAACACTCATTTTCTGAACTTTCATCCTAATATAAAATCGTGCAAACATTTGAATATATGAACCAATCCATTAACTATATTATACTTAAAATTAAAACTATCATAGATGTATCTTATCCATGGATCTATATCATATTTAAAATTAAAATTAGCATAGATATATCTTATCCCTGGATCTATAAAGCACTGAAAGAGATCCAAAAAATCTATGTACAAACCATAGTAGCAAGATTCAGTCATATTGTCACTTCATGTTTTGAAATTCGCATGGAATTCGAAATTCAATGAATATTCCACGTAATACAGATACTATAAAGTTGACTAAATGATTAAAATATATTTACAATTTTGAACTTAAGATTAACAAAATGTTACTACTAAAATATAAATTAAGATAAAAGTGAAATTTGAAGGATAACTAATGCCCAGGTTGTAGTTTAACTTTTAGCAATCCAACCATTCATTAATTATTAATATAAGAGTAAAACTAGAATATCAATGTATTTAATGATAACTCAAGTCTTATATTATTTGCAATGTTACCATCATAAGATAATCGCCACATTCATGAATCTTAAGTTTATATAGTTTTTCATATTAATAAATATAAACTCAAATTATATAAGCAAAAATGATTTTGCATTGCAAAATAATAAAAAATTGACACAACACATAAATTCGTGTTAAACTATAATTCCACATTGTTACTTGAATATTGCTAATATTGTATAAACTCTAAAATTAAGATGGACCTAGCTAGTTATTTTATTTTCATTTTCATTTTCTAATAGCTATTTTTTCCTCATTTTTCTTTTTGTTTTTCTTTTTGAAGTTAAAGGTTGGATGTCAATATTTTACCATTTTGTTTTATACATATGATGCTTCTCTTCCACCCCAGGCTATAGAGTGTACTCATAGTACTCATAGCTTGACAAAAATAGGTGTCCTGAAACAATAAATTTGATAACGAAATTCAAGTTCAAGTTCAATATAAACAATACATTTGATAAAAAAAAACATTAAATGCCAGAAAGGACATCTCTGTGCATTAAATGCCATAAAATTGGTAACGAAAGGCATTAAGGACATCTATGTCCATGTGTAAGCAAGAGGCATAATTTCATCCTTCTGCCCTCAACTTTCTTCATATCTCTAGAGAGGCAGAGATTTGTAATTTTATTTTCATCACTTAGAATGACAACACTATCCTATGTAGAATCATTCTGGCATTAGGTTACCAAGAACAAATGAAATTTGCAAACTGATCAGTGTCTCATTATATATGCACAACTTCTGGCAATTTCATAAAGCTCAAGAAAGAAAAAATCTATTAAGAATCACTACGTACATACAAAATGAAAACTGAATAAGAATGTCAAGAATTTTGAACTAAAACTATTAACGACCTATAGAAGATTCAAGGACTTTCTCATATCCTAGATTCTACATGCTGCCAGAGCACATAGTCATCGGCAGTATAATAATATGCTATTAGTCAGTACATGTATAAGGGATTGTGTCCTCCACTGCAAAACAGAATTAGGAGATTGAGCAATATATCATGAAACCCTGACTCTGAAACTAAATCGAAAATATTACTGATAAGAGATTATAAAGAGAAAATGGCATGGGAGACACAATTTTATTCTATTTCTAATGCCATAAACAAGACTTATTTAAGATTGCAGGTAACACTAATCCACACAACTGTCATTTCCATATAGAAAAGCTGACACTCACGTATCAGTGATGAAAAGGTTCACGAGCTGTGGGGGAACATAGTCAAATGCTGGATTGACAACACGCAGTCTTGAACCCCCAGTTCTACTGTCGATACAGTCAGAGAAGTCTCCAAAATCCAACAATTCTGATGGCGATTTAATATCATTCAACAAAACTTCAGGGTTGTGTGGATACAAAGGGTAGAGTTGCAAAACAAAGGGGACTGACCATAATGTTATACACAAAATGAATCTTGAAGCATAATTAATCTAACTACCAATTGATCCTTTGCAGATTCAATAACAGGCTAATCCAGAACAGAATGAGCCCAAATAGTATGCTAGGCTTAAATGCCAGTCTTATCTTTTAACGATAATTTGAATAAGATTGTATATTGTATGTTGAAGGTAGCAGGCATAGTTTTGTAACTTGTTCAATAGAAAATTTGAAGAATTCTTAGCTGTAACAAGAGCTAGATAGCTCAACCTAAACAACGATTAATCACCAACTTTCAAGTTTCAATGCAAGAATTGGAGGTTAAAATTGGCTTTCAAATGGAGGTAAAATTGAACTTTATAAATTCAAAGTTAAACAAGTTGGACCTCGGATATCCCAAGTGTATTCATATTAAGGAACTAATCAAACCATTCAAAAGATTCGATATCTGCATTTCCTAAGCTATTTTTTAGAAGTTTTGAATTATATGATGGTTCCTGAACTGTTATATAGATACTATCATATTTAAGAGAAACAACAATAGATTATTATGATTTTCATTTATAACATACACACACATGCCTAAACCATTTGACAACGCCTTTGGCAGTTTTCATCAAATTTGTACCAAAATATCTAGCATCACTCCAGTTCAGGAACACTCTTAGTAGCATCTTGCCTATGCTTTGGCATGCTAGATCTGTAAAATGTAAAATGAAATGTGTCTAATGAAACATTTACCAATCCTGAGATGATGTCAGATCAATATGAACTTACACTGTATCCTGAAATTCAACTGGGTATCAAAGTGATTTTTCCCTAATGTCACAAAGTTATAATCAACAGAATACACATACTCATTGCAATTGATGCAATTCATGAAGGTATTGATAACTAGTTCTGTTATTTAATTCTAATAATCAATAAAACTTCGAAGTTATGAAATTTGAAGCACACCTAATCATCCTAGGGAATATAAAAATAATGAAATGGGGAGAAACAATATGAGCATTCAAAGATGATGAAAACCTAGTCAACAGGCTTGTTCACTAGTACAATGTCCCAGTAGAGTTGTTATAATAATCAACCCATAGCTACCTACCTTAGACATAATTTAATTATTTTTGTCTTATTACCTAGTTTCCTAGATTTCATTCTATGCTAGTTGCCTTCTACAAGTCCTAGAAGTCAACACATGCTAAAACTGAGTCATGGAGTGCTTGGGAAACATCCTGGAAACCAAATTTATCATGTTTTCTTTATTCCAGATCCTCCAAAGTGCATATCTATTTTTTTCTAAAAAGATGCCTTGTTTTATTCTGATTTAAGGCAAAAGGAAAAGCTAGACTAGGTGTAGTTGACTTGTTTTTTTCCCACATCATCCTCCCTCCTTTTATCCAAATAGAAGCATGTATGAGTTATCTTTCCATCCCTCTTTAGCTTTCCCAATTGACTTAGAAAATTCATGAGCATCTTCATAGATTTGGAAACTGCTTTATGCACCTATGGGGGATTTGACTAGATTTAGTAAGCCTACTTTTTTACTATTTCGAATGGAATCTTTATGCATTCAATTATCTCATGTAATGATATATTGCAGAAACATATTACTTCATGAGGTTTTCTATTGTACACTTATTGAATACAGATTAGTTTTATGCTCCAATTTCAGTCTCCTTTGGTGTGAATTTTGCATGTTTGATTAGCAATTTTGTGAGTGTAATTGTTCTATCTCTTGGGTTCAATTTCCACATGGTATCAGAGACTTTGTAGATCAATTTCTCTCCTTTCTTATTGCTATTTCAGGTTTGACATCTTGACTGGGAGTGCATTCTGCTGACTGGAGGACACAGTTTCTGAGCTATGGACCAATCTCAGAAGATCATCTTGACTCCATTCAATTTCTTTGAGTGGAAAGATGAGATGGAGATATTGTTGAGAGAGAAATGTCTCTACAGGGTGACTATTGCAACTGAGGCAGATCCCAATGCAACTGTAGAGAAAATTAAATGGCACAACAAGAGGGATGAGGCCTATGGTCTGTTGTGTCTAAGCATTTGATCAAGAGACCTCCTCTTCCATCTTGATGGATTAACATCACCTAATGAAGTGTTGGAGAAGCTAGAAGATATTTTTGGAAAGACAGATAAGATGAGAGGAAATCAAATCAAGAATAAGCTGATCTCCTTGAGTCCCAGTAGCTTCGAATATTTGCAACTCTACTTTTCCAAGTTTAAGGCCCTCATTTTGCAGTTGAAACAGTGTGGGATCGAAAAGAAGGAAGAGAAAATATTTTTGGCCATACTCTCTAAGCTTGGTCCTAACTATTCAGTGTTTGTTTTGACCTTCCATGCCACCAAGTTGATAGCTCAAGCTTGGAAAATTCCTAATCTTGCATAGTTCATGGAATCCCTCGCCTAGGAGCAAGATACATTGGTGATGATGGGAACCATCAAACCTTCCAAAGACCAATATTTGGTTTCTAGAGATTCAAGGGTGGATTCAAAAAGCAAGAAAGAAGCTAAAAATCCACCAGAGCAAAAGAAAGACAACAACAAGTCTCAAGAGGAGCCTGAAGATTCCAAGAAGAACTCCCAGAAGAAGAAGAACAAAGGAGAAATGAGCAAGTGTTCATACTACAATAAGGGCTATCATCCTGAGAGCTCTTGTATGAAGAAGAAAATTGACATGTTGACCTAAATCCTGGAGAAGAATAACATCTCCCTTCCTAATTGCTGAAAGAAGAGGGAAGGAGGATCAAATTCAGAGGATAGAGAGAGAGTACATGCCTTGGTTGCTGGAACATGAAGCTCACCTAGCTTTATCATAGAATCTGGAGATTCTAGACATATGGTTTCGAAAAAAAATACATTCTCCTATATTGACATGTTGAAAGGTCCACCAATAGTTTTGGGAGATGACTCTCTCACTAACAGTTTGGGGAAGGGAAGGAGTGATCTTGACCATGGTGAGTTCAATAATGTATTGTATGTTCCAGGTCTTGCCTCTAATATCTTGTCAATGTATCAGTTGACTCATACTGGGTCTCTAAATAAGGTCATCTTCTCCCTTGATGATGTTGAAATCACTGAGATTTTGAATGGTAAAGCATAGAAAAAGGTGTTGTAGATCACTCTTCGAAGGTATACAAGTTTTCCCATTTTCTACCCTACTCAAACCCCTCTGCTCTTCTGATTCATGCTAATGAAGCAAGAAAAATTTGGCATGAAATATTTGGCCATATTAATTACAAGTATATTTTTTATTTGAGTGAAAAATATATGGTCATAGGGTTACTAAAGATCAATATTTCTAAGGGAGTCTGTCAAGGTTGTATCCTAGGAAAACACCTAGAGCACAAGTATGAGAAAGCTAGTCATGAGAGAACCTCTGCACCTCTTGCGTTGATCCATAGTGACATTGCTGGTCCGTTCCCTCATATGTCCATGAGTCAAGCCAAATATGCACTGACCTTCATAGATGACTTTTCTAGGTATTGTTGGGTTCACTTCCTAAAGCATAAGTCTGAAGTTTTTGACCTATTCAAAGTCATTTGAACCTTGGTTGAAAACCAGTTTGGGAGGAAACTCAAGATCCTCAGATCTGAAAATGGTGGTGAGTATGTCAATCCTGAGTTCTTTCAGTATTGTAAAGATGTAGATATTCATATGCAACATTCAAAATTTTACACACTACAGCAAAATGGTGTTGTTGAGAGAAAGAACACATCACTGAAGGAGATGGAAACTTGCATAATGGAGGATAAGACTTTGCCACCGAAGTTTTGGACCAAGGCTATAAAATGTGAATCCTACATCTAGAATATGGTGCCTCATAAGTAGCTTTATGGTATGACTCCTTTCAAAGCTTGGAGTGGGCACAAGCCATATGTGACCCATTTCAGGATTTTTGGCTCAAAGGCTTGGGCTAGAATTCCAATTGAAAAGAGGAACGATTTGCAGCCCCAAAGCCAAGAGTACATATTTGTTGGGTATTCTAAAGATTCAAAAGGGTAAAATATTATCAACTTGAGCACTAACAAATCTTTCATTGAAAGAAGTGTTCAGTTCCAAGAAGGGCTTTTAGTAGCAGTTGAAGTTGGAGAGTCTTCTTCGCCACCAAATCCATTGATTGTAAGTGAAGAGACTAATGAGTTTGATGATTCTGATATGTCTTATAATGATGATTTTATTTCATATTATAACTATCCTACAAGACCAAAATGGGCAGAAAATACCATTCATGCAGCTGGGGAACTAGCTGGAAATCCTAGTGACACTAGGAGGACTAGATCTCAATTTGAGAGTGCCCTTTGTGTGAAAGATCCTCTATTTGCTGAGAAGTGCTATCT
The DNA here is from genome assembly GCA_001517045.1 of Pseudotsuga menziesii. Classification (NCBI taxonomy): domain Eukaryota; kingdom Viridiplantae; phylum Streptophyta; class Pinopsida; order Pinales; family Pinaceae; genus Pseudotsuga; species Pseudotsuga menziesii. Next base: position 112,718 of record LPNX010117238.1, on the reverse strand, counting down.
GATGGTTGAATCAGATCCATAGATATATGAATATACAGCACATTATATAATATGGAAAACATCCATGAAAGAAGATCAGCTTTCTCGAGAAGAACAACACTTGGGAACTGGTTGATCTTCCCCCAGGGAGGAAGCTAGTTCAATGTAAGTGGGTTTTCAAGACTAAGTTTGCTGCTGATGGTTAAAATTTGAAATATAAGGAAATATTGGAATCCAAGGGATACTCACAAGTACATGGTATTAACTACAATGAAACCTTTGCACCAGTGGCAAAGATGGACTCCATAAGGCTAGCTATAGCCATTGCAACTTTGAAGCAGTGGGAGGTACATCACATGGATATGAAGTGTGCTTTCCTAAATGGAGATCTCACTAAAGAGATTTACATGCAGAAACTTGAAGGGTTTTTTTCTAATCCATCTTTAGTGTGCAGGTTAAAGAAATCATTGTATGGGCTCAACCAAGCCCCCAGGGCTTGGTATGCCAAGATTGATGGCTTTTTGCTATCACTGAGTTTTGTTTGATGCAAGTATGATCCTAATGTATATTTGAAGCTGATTCATGGTTATTTGATGATTATTGTCTTGTATGTGGATGACCTTTTGATTATAGGAAGTTCAAAGAAAGGGATTGCCTCCTTGAAGGATGCAATGAACCATGCATTTTCTATGACAGATTTGGGATTGTTGAGCCAATTCTTGGGTCTCGAAATTGCTCAATCCCAACATGGAATCAAAGTACATCAGTCCAAGTATGCTTTGGATTTTCTGAACAAGTTCAACATGAAATATTGCAAGCTAAGCAAGACTCCCAGCTTCCTTTCAGGAGTTAAGCTTGAAGAAGCAGGTTCTTCTCCTATGGTAAATAATACACTGTATAGGCAGTTGATTAAGTGTTTGATTTACCTTACACACACTCGACCTGATATATCTTATGCAGTTAGTGTGGCTTTGAGATACATGGATCAACCTCATGAGATCCACTAGATAGCAGCCAAAAGAATCCTAAACTTTGTTCAAGGAACAAGAACTCATGGGATATTCTGCAAAGCAAAATCCGATCTTGATTTGATTGGGTTTACTGACAGTGATTGGGTGGGTGACAACATAGATCAAAATTCTACATTAGGATATGTGTTGATTCTTGCAGAAGGACCAATCAACTAGTCAAGAAAGAATCAGAGTGCCATAGCACTCTCATCTACATAAGCAGAGTATAGAGGAGTTGTAAATGCAGCAAATCAATGTTTGTGGTTGCAAGGGACACTTGGAGAATGTGGTTTCGAATCCGAGTTTTCAACTATTATCTACTGTGATAATCAGACCACCATTTGAATCTGAAATGATCCAATTTAGAGACAGTGAACTAAGCACATTGAGATTCATTTGCACTACATCAAACAACTTGTGCATGATGGCACCATTGATCTACTCTTTTGTGCATCTTCGAAACAAGTAGCAAAAATATTTACCAAAGTTTTTTGTGAGAAGACCTTCAGCAATCTCAAATCACTGGTAGGGATTGCTGATCATGCTGTGAAGCATGATTGATGATAAGATTTCTGAAATTTTGTTTTTCTTGTCCATGTTTAAGGGAGGATTTTCCCACTGGGTTTTTTCCTCTTTTCTTGGTTGTATGGACAAGCAGTATGTAAAGGGTGAATAAGCCTTGTTGCTAGGCCCTGTATTTTTTTATATTTACTCATTCATGCTTAAGGGGGGGTGTTATAATAAACAACCCATAGTTACCTACCTTAGACATTAATTTAATTATTTTTTTCTTATTACCTGGTTTCCTAGATTTCATTCTATGCTAGTTGCCTTATACAAGTCCTAGAAGTCAACACATGCTAAAACTGAGTCATGGAGCACTTGGGAAAAATCCTAGAAACCAAATTTAACATGTCTGCTTTATTCCAGATCCTCCAAAGTGCATATCTACTTTTTTCTAAAAAGCTGCCTTGTTTTATTCTGATTTAAGGCAAAAGGAAAAGCTAGATTAGGTGTAATTGACTTGTTTCTTTCCCACATCATCCTCCCTCCTTTTCTCCAAATAAAATAATGTATGAGTTTTCTTTCCATCCCTCTTTATCTTTCCCACTTGACTTAGCAAATTCGTGAGCATCTTCATAGATTTGGAAGCTACTTTATGCACCTATGGGGGATTTGACTAGATTTAGTAAGACTACTTTTTGACTATTTCTAATGGCATCTATATGCATTTGATTCTCTCATGTAATGATATATTGCAGAAACCTATTACTTCACAAGGTTGGATATTGAACACTTATCGAATACAGATTAGTGTTATGCTCCAATTTCAATCTCCTTTGGTGTGAATTTTGCATGTTTGATAAGAAATTTTGTGAATGAAATTGTTCTATCTATTGGGTTCAATTTCCAAAAGAGTGCCTATGTACCTCCCCATTCTAGGTACAACACGATGTAAATAGTACAACAAATACACAAATACACATTGTACTTCCAACTAGGAGATGTCATCAAGCTTAATACAGTTGTGACAAGTTCCATCCTTTTTCATCTCCCAAAATCTACCTTCAAATGTCATGTACAAAAGTGTACATGGTTGTGGGGGTCTCCTATACAATCTAGGGTGGAATTCAATTATTCCACAATGACAAAGACGTTCTATATTTGGTATTCCACTCTCTAAGTTGATAAATAATTCTCATCTATCCAATTCTTTTGTACATAGCATAAATCAAATGAGCAAAATAGCAAATGCAAAATATACTTTAAAATCATGCATCAACCCTATCCACAAATGTTTTGGAAGTCTTTTCATACACTATCTTGGTAAACCAGAGCTAAGGTTTTCTCAAAAAGAAGTACCCCTCACCCTTGTTTCTAGGCTCTAAAGTTTTATATCAATATTTTGAGGTACCCTTTTAGTTCAAGAATAGAAAATTTGTTCAATTCCTATGTCTGGACCTTTTACTAAAAATAATAATGTCTACATATAGAGTCTTAGTGACTTAACCCTATGTAATGTGGCTAGCCCCAATTATTTAAAAATTTCTTAGACCTCTCCCTTCTTAGATATAAACTTTATCTTTAATAAGGCCCTTTCATTTTTATATCACAACCCAATTTATTCCTCTCCTAATTCAAGCATTTTTTACTCGTTTTTGGAGCTCAAATTGGTCTTCTTGGGCAAGATGCTTCTGATATGTATCTTTATTTCTATAGTTGAAAGATATTTTTCATGATGGATGGGAGGGAATGCTTGTTAACTATTTACTATATATGTACTCTATTTTTGAATGCAAGATTGATTTGGCTTTGGGCCTTCTGTCACTTTGAGCATTTTTTGTAGTCTATAACAACTTTGTAAGCAATTTCCTATTTCATATTTGGACATTACTTAAATGGCCTTTATTTTTATAATTTTGAAGTTAATTCCATTTTCTAGAAAAAAATACCATATCTCCAAGTTCTTAGTGACAATACATTGTTATTTTCCAACAGTGGTAGAGACGGTTAAGAAAATGGGCCACTATTACTTACTATATGAGGTTTTACAATTCCAAATTGATGTTACATGTACCCCTTTAGTTCAGGAATAAGACATTCATCAGAATCCCATTTCTTGATAAAAAGTGATCAGACCCTTTGTAATATGGATAAACCTAACAATTCCAAAATATATACTGATACCCCCACTTCATACAATCAATTTTAACTTTGGTCAAAGCTTCCCCATTCTGGATTAAAGCACAATTGCCTCTGAATGTAACTTGGTCTTTTTTGACCAAGTTCTCTCTGATTAATATGTTTGATTCTTAAGGAGAACTTTAGGAAGACTACCATTTTGTGTAATTGAATTTCTACTATCTAACTTGACTCATGCATGTCTTGGTTTTCCTTATTTCATTTGACCTAATCATATTGCACTTTACATCACTGTCTCAAGTGTCTTAAGCAATGTTCCCCCAAGTTTCTGGACCGTAGGGACGCAGGAGCAAGGAAACGCGAAAATGGGATATGCATAAGGCTTAAGCACCTCCCCCCCAAATTTAAGGAAATATCAAAGGGTATGTCGGAGGATTCAACATAGGAGACCCCACTAAGAATACTACCAAATTTATATTAGAATACATAAAAATTGAAAATTGAAGCATAATTCTTTGAATTCTTTAACTTTACAATCTAAATATTAATACAAGTTTACAACATACATCAAGTGAAATAAAATGAAATGCAACCGTACTTAAGCTATAATTGATCAAATAAAATTCAGAAATACAACCATATTGGATAGCGAAATGAAATCCAGGCTACTGAGAAGGAAAATAGTGGATGGTGTGGCCCTTTATATTTTAGTTTTTTATTATTTTTTTGTTTTCTGGAAAAAATTGTCGAAGGAAATGTGGGGACGCCATTTTTAGGAGTGAAATGTTAACCTTCCAAGTTTCCTTTAGTTTCCTTCAAAAGGGGATGTGGGGGACGTTTCCAATGGAGTTTCCAATATTCTGAGATTTGTGGAGGCATGGAAATGCTTTTCCTACCCTTGGGGACGCATACCCGTCTAACACCGGTCTTAAGATTGTATTGGAAGGTCATAATAATTGAATTCAATGTGTTGTCTTCTGAGATTATTCTACTTGGAACAATAAAGGCTCTAGAGATTTGATTTTTCTCTAGCTGAATAATATTTTGATCTCCTCCTTGATGGATAGAAGGAATCCCTTGCTATTCGATTTTGTGTGTTCTCACTGTTGAATATTCTTATACAATTTTCAGACTCAATAATTCCTTCATAATTATTTTAAAATAGTAATTCCATCCCACTGTTATCGTTGAATAATTACACAATGAAAATTTCAACTTTAAATGTAGTGGAAACAAAAGAGAATCACAGCACAGTAGACATAGTATTTTTTCCTGGGAAACCCAAACTTGGGAGAAATTTTTTCTTAAGAAGATATTTTCCAATAATACAAGTGCAACATCAACATGAAGATACAACTCACAGTGTACTTCCCTCAATTACAGAGAGAGTGCAAACCCCAGTCACATAGAGAGTACAAACTTTAAGAAAGAAGGATAGCGAACTAGTGTGTTTACTGTGACTTACAATCAGTTAAGCTACACCCACTCATTTAATTCAAATGAAATCCTTGGGAATTTGAATTTTCTTGGAATTCATGCAGCTTGCATGATTATTGTATTGTATTATTCATTATTCATTTGATTAGATAGAGATTCTACTTCCATTGCAACACCATTTCACCAATTTTATGCTTAATTGTCTGAATTCTTTGTGAGACTGTGTTTTCAGTCCCTAGACCACTATGAAAAATTAATATGGTATCAAAGGACACTGTGGGATGAATCTCAAATCTCTCAAAAACAAGGTTTTTGACAGATCTTGCATGAAAATTGAGCAAAAGCTCAAAATTCTAGCACTACACCAGAAGCCAAGGCTTACCACTTAATACCCCAAGTAAAGGAATTGTTGATCGGGCTTGCTTGATCACTATGCTGGGTGTGATGTAAGCCTAAAATGTGCAGGCTATTCAACCTTATGGTTCCCTTTTTATTGTGATTTTTAGGTTTTAACAGGTGAAAGCATTCGCTCCAATAGTTTGAAATGGATTCTTCAATAGAACTCTTGATCCGTTCAATTTCCATTAATGGAAAGGAGACATGGAGATCCAGCTATGTGCCAGAGGACTCTATAGGGTCACTATGGACACTAAAGAATAGCCTGCTTCTGTGACAGACAAAGCTAGATTCTTGAACAAGAAATATGAAGCATTCATATTCTTGTGCCTATCTGTTTCCTGGGATCTTCTTTTCCATCTCTCGATGTTATAGCTGATTTTACCACACTAGGTGAATCACACTTGCATGGCCTTCCCCTATCCCTCTGTAGATTCCTTAGACCCATTGGACCATTTTTTGTCCTTTGATTTTTCCTAGACCATCCCTATAAACATGTGAAAATTGCCATACGCGACTATTAAACCCCTTATCGCGTATATACGTAGGTTTGACCCCTAAAACCGCGTACATCGGGATGTGTATAAAATCCAAATCCTTTTGGAGTTTTCCTTGACATGGATCTAACTCACTTGTCTCCTGGCTTTCCATATGCCTTGAGATCGCTCGGATTCGACCTTTCATTACCCCATTGAAAAGCTATATAAGGAACCCTTTGGATACATTGAAGGCATAAGATAATTGAGAGCAAAGAAACTATAGTCCATTGTTGCTAGAACTTGTGCTTGAGTCTGCATCCCTTTGTCCCTTGGAGCACTTTGGTGTTCTTCCTAAGCTTCCCTTTTTCTTGTGAGCTTGATATTGAGAGATGGAGGATTGAGGTGGTGGAGGCCCAAGTGGGGGATTTAGTTTCTTCGATTCGCAGACGTGCCGACAGAGGTTGTATTCATTGTAATCTCTGATTTTATATTAATAGAAATATATTTTCCTGTCCAATAATGTATGTTTGAATGAATATTTTATCCATGGATGATTTCAAATGCTTATACGTTGTTGATTATATATGCTAGAGTAGATCTAACACCAATATATATAGTATGCTTGTCTTGTTTACTTATTGTTGAGGAAGTGATTCATCAATTCAAGCTAAAGTTGGAAAGCTCAACGGGGATCTACTTCAACCATCTGGAATAAGGTACAAGATCAGATCCTTTAGTGTTAGATATTTGATTTCTCTTGCATATTGGAAAGGATTGATTTCTGGAGTCAAGCTATCTATTGTGGTACCCCAAGCCATAGGAATTTCTCTCTGTAATAGAATTGGCGACTCCACTGGGGAGTTCCTAGTAGTTGTCCTTTGGGGGTTTTCTATCGACATTCAATGACTTTGAATTGATCTTATTTCTCTATTTATGTGTCAGGTCTAGGGGCATGTTTCCTTGGTAGTGTCTGATTGGTGTGAATTTTGTCTCAACTTGTCTGTTTGGCTTTATTTTTATGCACCTTTCTTCCTATACGCAAGTTTTTAACTCACAATCACATATATACGTGGGTTTCACTGCTATTTCCACGTACACACACGGGTTTACTACGAACAGTCACGTATGCCCTTAGTTTTTCCTTCTAGAGGAAGATTTATTATTGCTGGGTGAATTTGGATGATTGATAAGTCTCCTTTAATATTGCTAGAGTCTGTATACACCTCTGTTTCTGACCAGATACGTTTTTTTTAGGGTAAAGTTTTTTTTTGAAGAATTTTCTTGTCATTACATTTTTTATTTTTTGTTTTGGGATTAGTGCATTATATTTCTTTTACCTTAGTACTTTGCTTGAGTGCTGCTTGTTTGTGCTTGCAGAGTCTGGGGGTTGTAGAATCATTCTTTTGCTTTAATATCTCATTTTTATTTCAAAAAATCCAAAAATATTTGATTATCATTATGCATTGCATCTTGCATTTTGTATAGTACTTGCACTAGATTTGCTTTGAAGTATTAGTCAAGATTTCATATAGAAAATCTTGCATTTATCATTTGAAGAAAATTATGCATTTCACGTAGTAGCATACCCTATTTTTCATAGACACAATGCATTTGCATTGATTGTTAGGTGTGCATTTTGCTTCATGTTGTGTCATAACGCCATTAGTTGCACAACCATATACCTCTTTTGAGTAATAAAGGTAATTAAAATCAACGCTTAATTAAAATGAACTACAATATTTTATTTGATATGGTTCACCAACAAGATTAGGTTTTAGGGTCTTGGAATAGTTCATTGTGAGTAAATTCTCCAAGACCACTAAACAACAACATGTATGTGTCTCTCTAGGTGAGTGTGTGAAACTCCTTGGTATAACCAGCGTTTCTCAGGAACCTCCTCTCAAAAGGGAGTTAGGCACGAGGTAGTGTGAGCGGTTATTGATTGGGATGACCCCTAGTCATAACTGAGTAGCACCAGAGATATTTCCAGGATTGTATTCGTATCTAGGGGATCTTTCGAGAGTTTTGGGATTTGTTACCATACCCATATGGTCAATCCCGCCTGCGATTATCTGCTTGAGCATTGATTATATTGAGGTGACCTTAGTGGCCTTACCTAGGATATCAAGGGGGTGCTCTGCAGGGGTTATTCTGCGAGTGTCTCGGCCAGGTTGGGGTCAGACAACATAGTTTCTTTATGTGTTGAATATGAGGGCCACAATAATTGGTTACGTACCTCTGCTTTTTGTGTATGGGAGTCTCAAGACTCTCCTAGGAGAGACATACCTACTTCATTTGGGAGCTCACTTATCCTACCCTTGATTGCTTGTGATTGGATTTATATTTTATTGGTGTATGCTCTATGCACATTAGCTTGCCTAGGGTCTGTGTAATTAGAGAGTCTTTTGTATTTTTTGAGTCATTGTGGATTCAGGTGCAGCTCTTGCCATTCTTGTCGTTTAGCAGGACTTTTTCCTTCTACATATCCTCCTCCTTTGGGAGAGAGGGCTAGATAGTTTAGGTGGACTACTTCGCACATTGATTCACACACGATGTGAGACCATGTTGAAGGTATTCATGAACCACCTTCTCCCATTCAAGTGGAAGATGGGGAGTTTACTCCTACTTATGATCCTTCACCTGATTTGACTGAGTTAAGTCTTGTAATTTCTGAGATAGGTACATTTCATGATAGACCTAATTACTCTAGTGTTGATCCCCCATTGACGCATCACCGATATGGAATGGCGGAAGATGATGAGACTCATTTTGAACCTGTGAGCACTAGTTATGGTAGTTATGGTATGTCTGGTTTTCCCACACATGATTTGTCATTTCATGTCGAATCTGAGTTTGAGCCTAACACTACGCTTGGGGGCACTCTCATTCCTTACCATGTGGAGAGGTTTGGGAGCACAAGTCACATTGCACCTTCCATCCCGGTGGTGGAAGCTACATCACATATTCCTCCTAGGCCTAGGGTTAGTGATCCTATAAGGATACCAAATCCAAGACGAGTGACTATAGGGAACAACACGTACATAATTTCACAGGTCCCTTCGTCCTCTGTTCCTAGTTCTTTGAATGTTCACCCTCCACCTCATTCACGTGGTCCTTCAGGCTGGAATGTTGCTACAAATCATGTCCGTACTGCTGCTTCTCAACCAGTTGTGTCTCAGGTTCAAGTACCACCTATTTTTTGGGAGGTCGTGTTCATACTTCTAGAGGTCATGTTACTACTTCCATAGTGTAATCCCTACTTCTAGAATGTTACTACTTCCGGAGCGTATATCCCTACTTATGGAGTGTCTCATGGGGCATCTCATGCGATGACCTATGGACCTTATTATGGGACACAGTATGGATAGGGTTCTCCACCTTATGGGTATGGGTATCAAAAACCCGCTTACTCTCCAAATTACGGCTTTGTAGAACCAAATAGTCAAGGTACACCACAATATGGTGCTTCCATGCCACCCTACACAGGTCAAACGGGAGGAGGGCACTATGGTCAAGGCCATGGTAGTTATGGTAATCAGACCTATATGAATCAAAACTATCAGGGAGTGGTGCCCCGACTTGCTCATCTTAGGATCCCTTTCCTCGCAATGCTAAATATTCCCGACTTGTCAAGATTGACGAAAGATCCTGTAGCTCATGACCCAACTTAGCTGGCTGTCCCTACTAAACTTCCCTTGGACATACCCAAATTCGAGGGCAAACCAGGAGAGGATTTGAGCGAACATGTTACTACCTTTCACCTATGGTGCTCTTCAAATTCCTTACACCAAGATTTGATTCATTTAGGAATGTTTCAATGCACCCTTAAAGGGCCTGCCATGAAATGGTATATAGAGCTACATAGGGGGGCATTCGCTTTGTTTGATGACCTAGAGATGAATTTTCTTAACCACTTCCAGCTTCCAGTACATTACGACATTGGTATGGAACTCTTGTCGACATTTCGGTAGGATAAAGCCATGCATATCTCGGACCATATCCAAGAGTGGTGTAGATGGAAGAGGTTGATTAAAGCCTTTATACCACCAAAATTCCTCCTTGAATGGTTCCTCAAGTCATTATTTCCTTATATAGCGAAGGATGTTTCTACATATGGAGTACAAAATGAGGAACAAGCCATTTTTAGGGCACAAGAACTGGATTTGATTTATGCTCAATCTGGTTTGTTATATGAGATCATTCCTAATGCTCCATGTTCTAGTTTTGACCCCAAAGTTAAACCTAGACCACATGTTGATGGCATTGTTGGTTGTGTGAGTGCTAAACCTGCGGATTCGGTTGTGAAATAGGTTAGTCAATTGTCAACCAACCAATTTTATTCAGGACAAGCCACGGCTTCGTCTCAACCCACCCAAACTACGAGTGTGCTTTTGGTACAATCGTCGGACCAAAAGGGTAACCAACAACCCATAAGGAATAGAAATAAGGGTAAGAATAATCGTAAGGGTGGGAATAGGAATGAAAATGCTAATACTAATGACAAGAACACCTGTAATGCTGGGGGGGACAAGCAACCTAAATGTAAGGTTAAATTTCCTTGCAATATATGTAAGGAGGATCACCTCACTTACTTGTGCCCTCGTATTGATGAAGCCTTGATATTCTTAGCGTAGAGCCCAGCTGTGCTGACAAACCCTTTACCTCACAATCAAAACATGAACTCGAGGACCCATGATCAGTCTAGTGGTGATCAAGATCCGTCAGAGGGTAGTGGTCATGGTTGAATTAACATGGTGCATGCTATGAAGGTTGTGACCCATGCGAAGGACTATGGTTTGTCACAACCCAACCCAGGAAAGGAACCTGATCCGCCAGGAACTCCTTTGCGTATTGAAAAACCTGTGGATAAACCTGAAGTTGCACCTCGCATTCCTAAGGGAATCCTTAAGCATTCAAGGCACAATCCTAATGCCCGAGTTGCCCAGAACTATTTTGTTGTCGAGCATTTGGGCCACACTCCTTGTGTGATGTTTGCACTAGAAGTAATTCAAAGTTTTTCTTCACAAACGAAGGCTTTGCTTTCTGCCCTTGGTGTGAATGATGATAATTCTTCCTCCGTGATTAAATTTGAAACCACAGGACTTCAGCCTTGCTTGCCTTACTATGTGTCTCTTTTGATTCATGTAGAATGTCTTAACATGACCGTGAAGTGCACTATGATTGATGAAGGCACTGCTGCTTCTGTGATGTCTTTATCATGTTGGAAGGGTTTAGGTTCCCCTGAGTTGTCTAAATCAGCTACCATGTTAACTGTGTTTGATGGGAGATCATTTAGGCCGCACGGGATCCTTCCTTCCCTTAAAGTCTATTTGGGAGGGAAGACCGTTGCGATAGAGGTCAAGGTGGTTGATGCGCCCCTTGACTACAATATCTTGCTGGGTAGGAATTACATGTACAGTATGCAAGCCATATCTTTTTCACTATTTCACGTTGTATGCTTTCCATTTAATGGGAAGATAGTTACGATTGATCAAACGTCATTCAAAAATCCATCGGTTACTGCATCTTTGAGAGCTTCGATCTTGATTGTAGAGCACTCTCAGCTGGCAACTGGGAGTGTGGGTGTGGGCATGTATCCATCCCTCATGGGAAGCTTTAGTTGTCCTGCACCTATCCTTATGATAGGGTCTAGTTTTGGTGAGGCTTCGACATCTATGAGATTGGTGTATTTTCGCACGAGTCATATGGAAGATCCTTGGATTCTTCCTACACTGAATACTTCGAGTGAGCCCATCATGACAGACATGTCATTTCCTGCAACTATGGTATCTTATCAAGCTAATCTTGGATTTGTTGTAGAGCCTAGTCCTTCCTCTTCATGGATGGAGGAGGAGGACCCATATGTGTTGCCTGCATGGGCAGTTCAATCTTCTGATGCGCATGACTTCCTTGATAGTGTTTTTCCTTTAGATGAAGCGATTATTGAGGCCACGTCGGGAGTTGAGCCACCATGGGAAGAGTTGCATCATAGATATTACTTTCTTCCTAAGCTTGACCGCTTGGAGCGTGAGGACTTTAGGGAGGTTCTTAGCAAGAGAATCGGTAGTCCCATGGTTCCATTAAGCTCTACTGGTCTGATGGCTGATGGGAAAATGGTAAATATATCTCCAACGATTCCTATCAATATCTCTCGTGATCCTAGCAGGATAGAGAATGTCTATATTGGGGCAGAATGTTCCCATGCTGAGATTCAAGAATACACCGAGCTGTTTAAATAATTTTGTGATATCTTTGCTTGGTCTTACGATGAAATACCAGGTATCGACCCTCGCATTGTTGAACATGAGATTAAGACTTATCCCAATGCTAATCCTATTCGACAACACCTACGTGCAGTGAATCCTAGGAAAGCACCCGCGATTAAGGAAGAGATAGAGAAATTGTTGAAAGCCAATTTTATCTATCCCATTCCCTTGACGAAGTGGGTTTCAAATCTCGTTTTGGTTGATAAGAAGCAGGGAGTGATCTGCATATGTACTGATTTCTGTGATTTGAATCATGCCTGTCCTAAGGACAATTTCCCCACACCTTTTATTGATCAAATTTTGGATGAGTGTATGGGTAGCGAGGTTTTTTCCTTTATGAATGAATTTTCCGGATACAATCAGATACAAATTAAACCTGAGGACCAACATAAGACCACTTTTATTTGTCCTTGGGGAACTTTTGCATATCGAAAAATTCCTTTTGGCTTTAAGAACGTTGGAGCTACTTTTCAGAGGGCTATGACCTTGATCTTCCATGATCTCAAATTGATTATCGAAGTATTTTTGGATGACCTTGCTGCTCATTCTCGTATGAGAATGCATCATTCCTATCATTTGAGATTAGTATTTGAAAGGTGCCGCCATTATTTGGTCAGGTTAAATCCTCACAAGTGCATCTTTTGTGTGAAGTCTGGTCGCTTATTAGGATTCATTGTTTCAAAAGAGGGTATAAGAGTGAACCCTTTGAAGGTTGAGGCAATACTTCAGTTGTCTCCCTTGAAAAACATTAGACATCTTCAATGTTTGCAAGGCATAGCAAACTTCTTACGCAGATTCGTTGTCAATTTTGCCAATTTGACTAGAGGATTTATGCATCTTTTTAAAAAGGACACCACCTTTTGTTGGGATGAGCGAGCCCAAGATTCCTTCGATGTGCTTAAGCGAGCCCTAGCATTGGCCCTGGTGATTAGTCCCCTAGACTATAGCTGTGATTTTCTACTTTATGTGGTCGCGCCCATGGAGACGATTGGTATGGTTTTGGTCCAAGAGGATGAAGAGCTCCAAGAGCATGTCATATACTAACTAAGTTGGAATCTTATTGACGTGGAGACTTGTTATTCCCATGTTGAGAAGCTTGCCTTAGCTACCATACATGCGGTTCAATGGTTGAGACATTATATTCTCCTTCGCCAGACCTTGGTTGTAGCCCATGTCAATCCATTTCAATTCGTTCTCACTCGAAGAATGATGTGGGGAAAATATAATAAATGGATTATCATCCTACAAGAATTTGATCTCGAGTTTGTTTCGGCAAAATCGAAGAAATCGTTAATTTTTACGGAGCTTATATCAGATTTCCCAAGCAAGGATCAGGAGTTGGTTTGTGAAGATACGTTTATCGATGAGCACATATTCTTAATCTCAACTTTGGACCCATGGTATGGGGATATTATTATATATTTACAAACATTGAAAGTCCCTACTCACCTCTCATGGGATGAACGATGACGATTACGTCACATGTCTAAGAATTACCTCATAGTGGATAACACTTTGTACCGCCATGGGGTAGATTCCATTTTACATCGTTGTTTAACTCATGATGAAGTTAAGGTAGTGCTGAATGATTGCCATGGAGGGGTGTGTGGTGGTCATTTATCTAGGATTTCTACAACCCAAAAAATCTTAAGAGCGGGTTATTTCTGGCCATCGATCTTTAAGGATTGTGTAGATGCGGTCAAGAGGTGCCATCCTTGCTAGGTGTTTTCATGTAATATGCGCTTGAAACCTACCCCATTAGATCCCATCATCACCGTCGGTCCCTTCACTAAGTGGGGGCTTGATTTTATGGATTGCAACCTAGCTTCAGCTGGGGGGCATCATCATATCATAGTGGTTGTTGACTACTTCACGAAATGGGCTGAGGCTATGCCTACAGTTAAATCCAATGGTGAGACAGCCACACACTTCGTATTCAACTAGATTATTACTCGGTTCGGTATTCCAAAAGAGCTTATCATTGACCATGGCTCACACTTTTAGAATCGTATGATGGAAGAGTTGGCATCAAATTTAGGGTATAAGCAAGAGCATTCCTCCTCTTACTACCCTCAAGTGAATGGATAGGTAGAAGCAGTGAACAAATCACTCAAATCCATTCTCCAATGAACCATCGCACAAAGCAATATGAATTGGCACATTATGTTATATCCTGCTTTGTGGGTTTATAGAACCCCTGTTAAGACTGCCACGGGTTTTTCTCCATATAAAATTGTACATGGAGTGGAGTCGGTATTGTCGGTTGAGTGTGAGATTCCTTCTTTGAAGCTATCCATAGAACTCTTACCAGACACTTCACCATTGGAGGAGCATTTTGTCCACCTTGAGAAACTCGATGAGCAGTGCCGAGATGCCTTGGTGGCTCTAGAAGTAAATAAGCATCACGTTAAGGTCCATTACGATAAGTCTATCCATCCAAGGAGGTTTAGTGAGGGAGACTTGGTCCTTTTAGGGGATCAACCGAAAGAACCCTTGGAGGCAAGAAAGTTTAACCCCATGTGGCATGGTCCTTATGTAATTAAATGTGTTTTAGAGAAGGGCGCTTATGAGTTAGTGGATTATGACGGAATGGCCTTGGTGGATCCTAGAAATGGGCTCTATCTCAAAAAGTACTATGCATGATTTTCAGCCAAGGCTTGGTATTGTATATTATTGTACAGTTTTGCATAGGTAGGTGTTTTTCTTATGGTGATCGGGTTTGTGATTAGTTTTTGTTTCTTTTGGCAGATGTCAATGGAATCTTCCACCTTCATAGGATTCGCGGATGGTGCGAGCCGTCACACTCAACACTCAGCCTCTCCTGCTTGGGTGATTTATACTCCTATGGGTCAGGTGTTATCTTCAAGAGGCATATGGTTATGGCCATATTCAAATAATGTTGCTGAATATAGTGCCATTATTGAGCTTCTACAGGATGCCATTTTACATGGCGTTCTCTCTCTTGAAATACGTCTTGATTCAAAGTTAGTAGTGTCACAGCTTAATGGTTTGTACCATGCTAGAGATATGACATTATTAAGAATATTCTTACATGTGAGATTATTAGAATGACAATTTGACAATATAACATACATACATGTTCCTAGAATTAATAATCAAGTTGCAGAATCATATGCTAACTACGTGTTAGATTGGCATTTGTTTCATACACAATAAGCTCATCACAAACATAAATTTTTACACATGTAAATAAATAAATCGATCATCATAAAAAAATTTATAAACATCCAAAATGTGGTAATACATAGTGTCATAATACAAAAATGGGGCTCTCGAGCCACCAAAATATAAATACATGGTAGTACAAAATGTATCACTCCCAGGTATCTAAGCCTGTGGACGAGAAGGGGGGTTGTGATCATGGAATGTCACTACGGCTCTAGCTAGCCGTCGGAATAATCGCACCCATGCTCATGGTACACCCACCACCTGGAGCTGCATGGCCTCAGGCAAGTCCTTGACTTGTGCCAGGGAACTCTATGTGTCAATCTCACAAAGTTGGTATGAATGCTTTGGAGCATCCGCTCCACATCCACACCCATGATATCGTCTCCTCTTCCCCTCCGTCTATGACAAGGGAAGCCTTCAGGCCACCGTGGTCCCACATCTGCATGCATATGGTAGATGTCACTATGTATTGTCACCCAAAAACATGTCTTTTGATTCCACATAATAAAAAAACACAAAAAATTTAATAACTCAAAAATTTTTAAAAGAGGGTCGAGATTCATTACCAATGTCACCATATGCTGATCTCGGTGGTAGCGGCATGTCTGGGTCTCCCCGAAAATCTATCCCTGCATAGGGATAGTCATCGATGGTAACTATCTATCGTCACCACCATGGAAAGAAATCAGCTGGATAGGGGTTGGACACCCTACCTCCACCCAGTCTGCGCATCACATCTGCCCAACACTGTTGGGCCGGATCTTGAACCCCGCGTAGAGGAACGTTGACTCTAGTTCTCAATCCTGGAACATGCTCAAAGGAAAACGTGCTCAATATGCTACTGAAATCGAAGTTTTGCACTCTGCCCATCTTGCACTCATTGAGCTAGTGTTTCATGTTGCCCAGTAGTGCAGTTCTCCAATCGTACACAGTGGGTCTCATGTACTCCATTACATAGAACATCAGAGGCTGCAAGGCCTAGTGGAGTGAAGCTAAGCATGCTATCCTGCCCAGTGTTAGTAGGATGGCCTTTAGGCCTAGCACCTGTATGGAGTTAGTTGGGATATGACTCCCCACCTTCTCTGTGTCTGGAAAGCAGCACACTACAATGTACTCATCCATAGTCAGGCCACCTCCGGGCCCACGAGAGCGTAGTTTCACTACTTCCCCCCATCAAGAAAGTCTAGTAATAAAGTATATGTCCTCCACTTCTATGGTGAGGGACATCCCGTCTATTTGGAACGACTCTGAGTCTGGATCCCGGTAGTCCACCAACATCTACAATAGTCCTGGTTTGGCTCTTAAGCCACCAAGACACCAAAATTTGTAAATCCCACATCCACGTAATGCTTGTTGAGCCATTAGATCTACCCTTACTGACTCTTCTACATCACCATGTTCACAATTTCTCCATTCTAGGACCATCCTGCACATAAAATTTGAGTTTTGTCCATTAGAATACTTGAAAATCCTTGAGCGCGGCCTCATACGTGAATGTTTGCTAAACAACTGCGTATGTACGTGACTTTGAGGGAATTTTCCGTGTATATTGAGCCCTATATGCGGAAAAACCCTCGATTTCCACATGGGCCACGGCGTGCATCTTAGAATGGCTTAGAATGCTAAATACACCATGGAATTTGACAAAATTTGCATCAAAATGAAAGAGTAGAGCATGGGTAAGTACCTGGAAAAAACGGTAGTGGATTCCGTCGGCTGGATCTCCTAGAATTCGCTGTTGAAGTTCTGAGCTCAAATAGGTAAAAATTTCAAATGTTTTATAATGTTTTGAATTTTTTACTATTTATAGAAATTTTTCAAATTTTTGAAAATTTTTACCCCCTTTCCTATAGTTTGGACCATTTCTAATCCTTTTGGACCGTTTTTGGACTAATTTATGATGTAGGAGACCTTTTTGAGCGTCGTTTCAGCCGTTGGATTGACCCATTCGCGCCAATTTCAAGTATCATGTCTAAACTGGCATATAGGTTAGATTTCACCACCGTTTGCATTTTGCATGACCTTATGACCATTTCATTATAGCCTTAGGTACGAACCCACTCTATTATGTCACGAAACCTTCTTGTTGTTTTAGAAGTGGCATGATATGAGTGGTAGAGCTTGACCTTACATGGGCACCCTAGTTAGTGCCTTATTTTCATTTGGTGCCCATGTCAACATTTTATCCCTTAGGGTGTGGGAGTTCATTGTATAGTATTGCCATGACATTTCGCAAGAGCCTCATACTCCTCTTGATATTTTGCTAGCCTATTTCCCTTAGGACTCCCTTATGTCAAGTTGTAATTGCATTATCATGAGATTTTCCTGCCTCATTGAGCCTTACATTGGCTTCCCTAACATTGAGTTTTAGCCATATAGCCCAAGCTTGTCTCATGTCTAGCCATGCAGAGCCATTTCATGTATCCTTTGTAGCTTGATTCCCTATTTTTACCGGGAGGGGGCTTTCCCTTGAGTGTCTCTATCCTACACATGTATCCTTGCATTGAGCATAGGTATGTTCCACTGCTTGGAACTAGTTTGTTTGTCCATATGACACTCGTCTCCTCCTAGTCTGTAGCTATAAAGCCATTTTATTCTTTTTCAAGCTTTTTAAATATTTGAAAAAGTCCAAAAAAATTAAAAAACCAAAAAGCTAGACAAGGAAAGATGTTATATTTTGGCAGCTGTCGAGTCATGTCACCTTCGAATAGAGCACTGTATATCACATCCGTTGGTTGGGTTTATAGTTTGACTTTAGGAGCTCTAATCGTTTATCTGATTTTATCTCCACCGACTGGTTAAGCTTCCAGTCCCCATGGAGCCTCTATCGATGCCTCCTATGTCGCATAGATGTCCTAGTTTTGTATATAGAGTCTATGCTACCTTTATTCAGTCACCATTCATCATTATGCTCTTGTTTGAAGGAAGTTGAAACCTGAGTCGGCCATTCCTCAGTTATCTTGACTTTGCATGTCAGGCATTCCCGGTACAGTTATTGGTTCGTGCACCTTATGATCGAGTCCTTCAACATTATATAGCTTTGTTAAGTACCTCGTGTTGGATGATGGGGGATGCCTTAATACCCTCCTTCCAGCGTATTTCATCCCATTGACTTCATATCATTTATTCTAGGATTGGAATCTAGATTCATTTTTGAGTGCCTTGAGACTTGCATTCATCAGTGGCAGGTTCTATCACCATCGACAGTTTTTAGGAATACATTAATGTCCCCTGATCAATGGATCCTCTCAAGTGTTAGACCTCAACACATCTATTTGCACTTGTTAGTTTACACTCTAGTACCTTGATTCCCATTATCATTATCTATGGGTGATCTCACGTCTATTAACGGTATACATCAATGACCGGTAATCAGATGATGGACTACTATGTTCGACCTCGACACCTTTATTCACATAGTAGGACTTGTACTCGCAACAGTTTATGTAGAAGAACTTCCATATTGGTGGAATCTCTTATATGCTACCTCCTTGATCATGCTAGTGTTCATGAGATTTCAGCTCTCATGACTTGATTCCAGTATATGTCAGACATTTCTAGGTATTATGGAGATCTTGATCCATTGTGTATCTTCAGCCATTATGAAGATCATGATCCTTTGTATATCTTCATCATGGAGATTCTGATTTATGTATGTTGTACGTGACGATGACCACTTATGTGATATTGTGTATCATGCCTATTCATGGACATTGTACTCTTATGTATCCGGGACTGCTATATGTATTTGCAGTTATGTGCAAATTTGTATCATTGTACTATGCTGATTGGGTGGCTGGTATTCCATTTGGGATTCTTCATCACTCCACTTCTGGGATGGACTTATAATGTATTTCGGTCATCATATGACCCCTCTGACCTCACACATTAGGGGGCATCTGTTATAGCTGATTTTACCACACCATGTGAATCACACTTGTATGGCCTTCCCCTATCCCTCTGCAAACACCTTAGACCCCTTGGACCATTTTTTGTCCTTTGATGTTTCCTAGACCATCCCTATAAACATGTGAAAATTTCCATACGCGACTTTTAAACCCCTTATCGTGTATATACGTGGGTTTGACCCCTAAAACTGCGTACATCGAGATGTGTACAAAATCCAAATCCTTTTGGAGTTTTCCTTGACATGGATCCGAATCACTTGTCTCCTAGCCTTCCATATGCCTTGAGATCGCTTGGATTCGACCTTTCATTACCCCATTGAAAAGCTATATAAGGAACCCTTTGGATACATTGAAGGCATAAGAGAATTGAGAGCAAAGAAACTATAGTCCATTGTTGCCGGAACTTGTGCTTGAGTTCCCTTTTTTCCTTGGAGCACTTTGGTGTTCTTCCCAAGCTTGCCTTTTGCTTGTGAGCTTGCTATCGAGAGATGGAGGATTGAGGTGGTGGAGGCCCAAGTGGGGGATTCAGTTTCTCCGATTCGCAGACGTACTGACAGAGGTTGTATTCATTGTAATCTCTGATTTTATATTAATAGAAATATCTTTTCCTGTCCAATAATGTATGTTTGAATGAATATTTTATCCATGGATGATTTCAAATGCTTATACATTGTTGATTATATATGCTATAGTAGATCTAACACCAATATATATAGTATACTTGTCTTGTTTACTTATTGTTGAGGAAGTGATTCATCAATTCAAGCTAAATTTGGAAAGCTCAACAGGGATCTACTTCAACTGTCTGGAATAAGGTACGAGGTCTGATCCTTTAGTGTTATATATTTGATTTCTCTTGCATATTGGAAAGGATTGATTTTTGTAATCAAGCTGTCTGTTGTGGTACCCCAAGCCATAGGAATTTCTCTCTTTAACACTCAATATTGAAGACTCCAAAGGAAATTTGGGACAAATTGGAAACCCTGTATGGAAAACAGGATGATTTGAGAGTATACCATCTTGAAAATGAGTTGATGTCTCTCCAGCCTTCCAATTTCGAGACCTTAAATGATTTTTTCACAAATTTCAAGCACATTGTCTTACTGTTGAAGCAATGTAATGTGGAGAAGGAGGATGATCAGCTCATCCTCGCCATACTCTCCAAACTTGGAACTGATTATTCAGTGTTTGTCTCTACATTCCGCGCGGGGAAGATCACAACCCCTGGATGGAATATGCCTTCACTCAATGCCTTCATTGAGTCCCTAACAAATGAACATGATAAGCTTGTCCAGATGGGGATCATCAGATCCTCCTGTGATCAATCCCTCTATGTCTCGGGGCCCAAATATCTGAAGGGTAAAGGAAAGCGGCAGAAGAACCCAAAAAACAAATTTGAAGCTCCTAAGCCTAAAGTTTAAAACCAACAGCATGAAGAGCCTTCCGACTTAAAGAAGAACAAAGGAAAAGGGCATCATGGGAAGGAAAAAGTCAAGTTTTCATACTGTGGGAAGAGATTCCACCCTAAACATGCCTGCATGGAAAATAAACTTGATGAATCTAATTCCCTTCTTGAGAAAAATCACATCAATCTTTCGGAAAGCTTTCAGAGTAGAGATCAGGAAGATCAGGAACCACAGCATGAAAGAGGTCATGCCCTCATGGAAAGCACTTCAAATTCCAAATCATTCTTGATATATTCTGTAGCTTTGAACCACATGATGGCTGAAAGAGACTCCTTCTCATCTTTGGAGACCCGCAAATCCATTCCCATCCACATGGGAGATGACTCCACAATCATATCCGAAGGACAAGGTACTGTAGATCTTGAGCATGGTTATTTTTCCAATGTTCTGTATTTACCATCTCTTGCATCAAACCTCCTAAGTGTTTATCAAATGACACATATGGGAGTGCCCAAGAGATTCTCCTTTAGCCCAGATGATGTAGAGATCATAGAACATGCCCTCATGGAAAGCACTTCGAAGTCCAAATCACTCTTGATAGATTTTGTAACTTTGAACCACATGATGGCTGAAAGAGACTCCTTCTCATCTTTGGAGACCCGCAAATCCCTTCCCATCCACATGGGAGATGACTCCACAATCATATCCGAAGGACAAGGTACTGTAGATCTTGAGCATGGTTATTTTTCCAATGTTCTGTATTTACCATCTCTTGCATCAAACCTCCTAAGTGTTTATCAAATGACACATATGGGAGTGCCCAAGAGATTCTCCTTTAGCCCAGATGATGTAGAGATCATAGAACATGCCCTCATGGAAAGCACTTCGAAGTCCAAATCACTCTTGATAGATTTTGTAACTTTGAACCACATGATGGCTGAAAGAGACTCCTTCTCATCTTTGGAGACCCGCAAATCCCTTCCCATCCACATGGGAGATGACTCCACAATCATATCCGAAGGACAAGGTACTGTAGATCTTGAGCATGGTTATTTTTTCAATGTTCTGTATGTACCATCTCTTGCATCAAACCTCCTAAGTGTTTATCAAATGGCACATATGGGAGTGCCCAAGAGATTCTCCTTTAGCCCATATGATGTAGAGATCATAGAACTTGCATTCAAAAAACTTGTAGCAGAAGGCCTTGCAAACCATCATGCAAAAGCCTACGAGTTCTCCCATTTTGTGGTGGATGCAAATCCCACCACATTGCTGACTCATGGAAATAAAGTTAGTAGAATGTGGCATGAGAGGTTCAGCCATATGAACTTCAAATAATTTCAGCAATTACAGAATAATTCTATGGTTGAAGGCCTCCCGGTCATCAAAGCTATCACTAGAACTTGCAAGGGTTGTGTTGTTGGAAAGCACCCTGAGCATAAGTTCGATCAGGGGAAGGCAAGCTGAGCATCGTGCATCTTAGGAATGATACATTCTGATATCAACAATCCCATTCCTATCAAAACCATGAATGGATCAAGGTACATTCTTACTTTCATTGATGACTTCTCCAGATACACATGGGTCTTTTTTGTCAAAAAGAAGTCGGAAGTCTTGGAAAAATTCACTGAATTGAAGGCCTTGATTGAGAATGCATCTGGACAAAAGATCAAGATATTAAGATATGATAATGGCAGGGAGTGTTTCATTAATGAGTTACTGCATATATGTTCCCCAAAGTGGTATTCAGATCCAAAATTCAGTCCCCTACACTCCCCAGCAGAACGGTGTAGCGGAGAGGAAAAATCGGTCTCTCAAGGAGATGACCACTTGTATGTTGGAATCAAAGAAGTTGGCTGCAAATTTGTGGGATGAAGCCATGCATGCTATAGAATATATTTATAATATGTTTCCACACTCATCCATGAAAGGAAAGACCCCTTTTGAAGCATACTTCGGACACAAGCCGGATGTGTCAAATCTGCGGGTGTTTGGGTCCACTACATGGGCCCGAATTCCACTTGATAAAAGAAGGGATTTACAACCGCAAAGCATAAAATGTATATTTATTGGATATCCTAATGAATCAAAATATTTCAAGCTTCTATATATCTAAACAAAACATATCATCATTGAAAGGATTTTCAAGTTCGATGAGCCTCTTCAAAAGGTAGAACTAGTGAAGGAGAAGATTGTTGAATTCCCTTCCTATTCTACTGAATATTTGGATGATGTAATTGGGGTTGATGACCCTGATTTGGATCCTATTATTTTTTATATCAATTTACAGAAAAAATAAAATTTTGAATCAGAACCTTGAGTATAAAATCATCTCCCAACTTGGGCCCGACAGAGACTCTCCTCCGCAGGAGATAACATTGGAAATCTGGATGATCCAAGGAGAACCCGATCCAATTTTCAAAGAGCAGGCATTGCACTCTCTTGTCCTAATTATTTTGTATCCAAATATTGTTATTTGGTGATAATTTCAGACCCTAATTCTTACTACCATTATTGGAAATATCCGAGATGGCAAGTTGCCATGGATGAAGAGATGAATTCTCTTCAGAAAAGCACCACTTGGGAGCTAGTTTCTCTTCCTCCGAGGAGGAAATTGGTTCAATGCAAGTGGGTGTTTCAGACTAAGGTTTTCGTTGATGGAAGAACATACAAATATAAGGCAAGGATGGTAGCAAAATTTTTCTCCCAATTCCAAGGTGTGTACTACCATGATACTTTTGCATCGGTTGCAAAAAATGACTCCATCCGCCTAGTTTTAGCAATTTCTGCATCTAAGCACTGGGAAGTGCATCATATGGATGTTAAGTCTTCCTTTCTGCATGGAGATATTCATGAGGAGATATACATGAAGCATCCCGAGGGCTAAATTTCTGATCCATCTTTGGTTTGTAAGCTAAATAAGTCACTATACGGTTAAAGCAGGCCCCCAGCGAGTGGTATTCCAAGATGGATGCCTTCCTTCTCTCGCAAAACTTCCAAAGGTATAAATCAGATCCAAATGTGAATATACAACAGTATGATGGTAATTTTATTATTATTATTTTATATTTTGATTAATTACTGATTACAGGTAGCACAGTTACTTCTATTTCAGTCATCAAAACTGCTCTCCATAATGTATTTGAAATGAGTGATTTGGGGCTCTTGAAGCAATTTCTGGGGCTCGAAATTGAGAAAATTTTTGATGGGATAATGGTCACTCAGTACAAATACATATCATACCTATTATTAAAGTTTAAAATGGTTGAATTTAAGGCTGCTCCATTCCCTTTCCTTTCAGGGATCATCCTTGAAGAAGGAAAAAGCACACCTCCCATGAACTGCACTATTTATCGGCAGCTGATAGGTAGCTTGCTCTACTTGACTCATTCTCAGAATGATATATGTTATGATGTGAATGATATGTAAAGATAAATGCATCAGCCTCATAATATTCATTGGAAGGTAGCCAAGAGGATCCTCCAGTATATTCAGGGAACCAAGACCTATGGCATTCACTATGCTGCTGACTCTGAGCTAGAGCTGGTTGGTTACACAGATTTTGATTGGGCAGGTGATTCTATTGATAGGAATTCTACTTATGGATATGTCTTCATGTTTGGTGGTGGCCCCATTCTCTAGTATAGAAAAAATTAGGCCACCATAGCATTGTCTTTAGCAGAGGCTGACTACCAAGGAGCGGTGAATGCTTGCATCCAAGCTATTTGGTTGCAAGGCATTCTTTCAGAGTTTGATCTTGGTAGTAATTTTTCCACTATACTCTTTTGTGACAATCAAATTGCTATTAAGATATCCACAGATCCAGTTACCAGGAAGAGGACCAAGCATGTAGAGATACACATGCACTATATCAGGGAATTAGTGCATGACAAGACCATCATTCTGCAATAATGCCCTATTGATGAGCAGATTGCAGACATTTCACCAAGAGATTTTTAGAAAATAAGTTCACTTACGTCCGTTCACTGTTTGGGGTGAGTTCATCGGGGTGATCAGACTACTTTCAGTGTTCAGCTTGACGGGGGGGAGGTTTCCCATTGGGTTTTCCCTCTTTTCCTCATTTAGATTTATTTTTGAGCATTGTTTGAGTTTCATTATTGTACAGGGTGACCTATGGCCTTAGTTTCCAGGGCCCTAGCATTTCATGCACTTTATGTTTCTACTCCTATGAGTATAGCTTAAGGGGGGGTGTTGGAGACATTTACCCACCATGCACACTTAATTTGGTCAATTTGGCTTTGTTAAACCACTATCCTAAGTTTTATTGACTTAATTGGCATTAGAGGAGCACTATATGACATCAAAATGAGCACACCCATGCCTACCTTTAGTCAAGGATGCCAACTAAGCCTTCTCCTTCATTTGGGGATGCCAACTAGAAAACTCCAGGAGTGATCTAAGTGTCATAAATGCACCTAATTGCTAAATAATGGTTACAATCAGTTAGTTTGAGTGGTGAAGGAACCTTCATTCATTATATTGATTATTTTATTAATATTTAATGAACTGGAGTGAACAAGGCCGCCTCCAACCACCTCTGATGGCCAGTTTGACTTCAGTTAACCTCATTGAGGTTCATTAGAGTTAATGGTGCGCTACCACTTGTTGGTTGGCATGCAGTGACATGTGTTTGAGCTACTTTCAGTTGGGCTCAGTCATTCATTGCACTCTGAATTCAGTTAGGACTCAGTTGAGTCAATCGGCACTTGATCAGTTGGTTAACTAGTGTGTTTACTGTGGCTTACAGTCAGTTAAGCTACACCCACTCATTCAATTTGAATGAGCTCCTTGGGAATTCAAATTGTATTGGAATTCATGCACCTTGCATGATTTTTGTATTGTATTATTCATTATTCATTTGATTATACAGAGCTGCTACTTCCATTGTAGCACCATTTTGCCAATTTTATGCTTAATTATTTGAATTCTTTGTGAGACTGTGTTTTCAGTCCCTAGACGACTGTGAAAAATTAATAATGATAAGAGTATTCAATAGTTGCTTCTTGAATCTTCACTTTCTTGATTTTTGGGCAGCATTGAGAGCCATTCTTCAGGAGATTGGCTTCACCCTAGGGCTGAGGACCTAGTCAAATGACAAAGACTAGGATGTTGATGTACTTAATCAACATGAATAAACTTTTCTTATGAAGATTCTAGAAAACAAGTTTGACCATTGAAAGTGTGAAGAAGACCAATGTTTAACACATATGACAATTCATGAATTTGAGTCTAGGATACTCAAGTTAGAAGCAATTGGAAGAAATCTTATCTCTTAGCATGTGTGGACCATTTGAGAACTTGAAGATTCCTTATGAAGGAAGGAAGGGCACTATATCTCTTCTATGAAATGTGTGGACCATATCCATCACTAGAAGACATAACGACTTGATAAAAGGTCATGCAAATCTTGTGCCCATGAAGAAAGGGTCATAAATGTTGAAAAATTAACTTTGAAGGTCCTCACTCATATTTTTGGTGTGGTGTGGTGTGATGAGGAGGACTTAGACTTTGTCCTTGTATATTTATGTAACAAGTTAATGTTATATAAATAAAGTGATGTTTCATACTATATAGAATGGGCCTCACTTAAATTTTATTTAATAATTACAGTGAATTAATAATTAAATGTGAGTGCATCAAATGATGGCCCTAGATTTTGTAAAAGTATCTCAACCTTAGATTAGGTGGTTACAATTTTTAAAGTATAAAATAGAGAGAGAGAGAGAGAGAGAGGAAAAATTGTACACATCATTAATAAAGAGAGAGAGAGAGAGAAGAAGATTGAGGAGAGAAAAGGAATGCCCTAGAGCATTGGCACAATTCCCAAGGCAAGGACCAACACAATTCCCAAGGCATCCAGAACCGTACAACAACAGTCTGATGGTGACCATACAACACACTTGTGGGCACATTTCTGTAGGTATTGTTGTTGCATTTATTGCAGACTAACATGTCGTACTGTTGTAATAAATTTTAGCACAATTTTCGAGGTAGGAATTTGTACTTTGGGATTTAATAGAATTTGCAGACCTTCAAATTATTATCATACTGGTATTAAGTCATGTTGTTGGATTCGTTTATCAGTAGTTAGTAGAGTTTATAATATCTAATTGTATTCAAGTGTGGAAGTGAAGCATTAGAGGGCCCCCTTTGCCAAACCTATGCATTCACTCTTTTTCCATCTTCTTACTTATGGTATGGATTGCATCTTTATTTCCTGTTGCTTGCTATAGAAATCATATCCATTATAGTACTATTTAATTCAAGCTATGATTCTAGAATTACTACTTTAATGATTTCTTTTAGAATACACAACTAAATTGTTGTAACATTAGAATATATTGTGAGTTAACTTCTTGTAAAAGAATTCAATGTATAATTGTGTCTTCAACAACAATATGTTATAGTTCTCTATGCTTTTTAATATCTCAAATTTAGGAGATTTATAAGATCTAATTGTATTCAAGTGTGGAAGTGAAGCATTAGAGGGCCCCCTTTTCCAAACCTACGCATTCACTCTTTTCCCATCTTCTTACTTATGGTATCAGTTGCATCTTTATTTCCTATAGCTTGCTATAGAAATCATATCCATTATAGTACTATTTAATTCAAGCTATGATTCTAGAATTACTACTTTAATGATTTATTTTAGAATACACATCTAAATTGTTGTAACATTAGCATATATTGTGATTTAACTTCTTGTAAAATAATTCAATGTATAATTTTGTCTTCAACAATAGGATGTTATAGTTCTCTATGCTTTTTAATATCTCAGATTTAGGAGAGTTGATGAATCAAATGTTGATAGATGTTAATGAAAAATATTAAGAACCCCAACCCAGTTTTAGTTTTAGTGCTGCATATGTTTTAATGCCCAAACCTGTAAAGTTCCGTTACTGATAAATTGGGAGTTGACTAAGGAAATTTAATACCGAGAGCATATTATAACAATTATTTAGTATTATTAAGTCATCATTATAGTAAAGAGAGCCACTAAAGTTATTATCATAAAGCATGCAGAGCATGCAAGCCTTATTTCTTCAGTCTTAAGTCATTGAACAATTATAATTGCATGCATGAAAAAGTAAATTGCAAACCCTAAAAGTGACATGCAAACCCTAAATATACATGCTAAAGCTATATAAGAATGGTAGTTGAACCAAAAAGGTATCCATGGTTATTATTATTGAGTTTGGTTTCTAGAGCGGCAGCAAGCTGGGGTTGGAGATGGAGGCCTTCAGATGACAAGTGGTTTCGAAAGTGAATGTTAGCTACCCTAATAACTTCTGGATAGATCATCCAGATCTATAATTATCTATTCATCATCTTCTTTATTCTTGGTTCGATCATCCAACAAGTGGAGAGAGATTTTATTGCAGGTTCATGTTTTCCTGCTGGGGAGCAGCTAGAAATCCCATAACCATTCGCTGGCACTCAGAAACCCAGTAAAATTTTTGCATGCTTCCATCATTCTTCTCAATAGGGGTACACCACTATACTGGGTGATTATCATTCTATTCTTGGCACACGCGGAGCATTCACCAGCAAAAACAAGGAAGAAGAGGGCGTCATCCCTTTAACATAAATCAATTCACTAAGGTACCTAGAGGAGTCATAACTTATGCATGTGTCTCCTTATCTCTCTAGAGGGCCTAAACCAGCATCCTTAGAAAGTTTTAGTAGAAATGGACCATCCTTGCCACAATAACATGAAGAGCAGCAGAAGAGGGATGTTTCCTTAGCTTGGCATCAACTATTGGAGAGCAGCACTATATCGTCTTTATCTTACTTGCATGGCTTGCATGCCTCCTATATATTGACGGACTATCAGCACTATTATTATTAGTATGTGTACCTTCTCTCACTACAATTAGTTTTCCTATTATTTCTCCAGATGATCAGCTATATTTTATGGACTCTTGGCACGACACTATTTTGCATGCAAATTTTATTTATCTTTCTAGCACAACTGAAGAAAAAAACCAACAAACATATTATCAAAACACAATAGAATATTAGTTGGGATATTACAGTGGTATCAAAGCATGTTCTTGACCAGCTGTGGCCTTGAACATGAAGACAATGAGAAAATATCACGTCCCCTCCCAACCGAGAGGACGCGACCAAGGCACTGCTACTATCATTTAAATGGGGATATAATTCCCATGACATACACACAATAAAAATGCATTGAAATAAAACATACACAGATGCATTCGATTGCAATTATACAGCGAAAGCAATTCATCCACTAAACACATTAGACATGTTCATCATATTTCATTAAGAAAATACAAATGTAGAGATTAACATAGAAAAGAATACTTATCTTGAAAGAAGCTTGTCCCACAACCAGCTATGTCACTGCAACATTCCACCCAACCATAGGCCAGTGTGCTCATCAATCTCTCAGCAGCACTTCCACCCCCAAGCTGGGCATGATTCCCACAAGGAATAAGGAACACTAGTAGGCTCACATACAGTCAAGGATACGACAAAACTCAGCCAAGACAACACAGTTGGGTTTATCAAGCTACAAAGGAGCTAGAAAGGATGACTGCTAAGCCTATAGTGAGCTCAAACACAAAGCTATAGACACCTGCACAAGATATATCCTAGCTTCTAAAACATATACACACCCAACACCAGGAAGCATCCCCTTCTCTACTACACAGTCCCTCAGGCTATGCCTTCCCTTCTAGTGCTATTTAGGGTGTGCAAAGAAAAAAGCCAGCCCCTAGCTCTATCTGTGAGGTTCCTTCTCACACTAGGTTTATCAAGCTAGTTCATACCCAAATCCACTCCAAACAAGTTCAGACCAAGGAAAAATATGCACACAGAGCAAGATGCAAAATTCTGGGTGGAGGATAAATGTTTTGCAGCCAAAATTGGTTTAGTAAAATGTGGAAAAACAACCCAGAATGAGCAATTTGAATTTAGCTACAATTCTGGGCATTGTATGAGCCAAATCGACTGCTATAAACCCCAAAATCATAATTCCTTACTGGCCATTCACTCTACAGCACCAAAATAGATTTCCTAGGCATGCACAATGAGGAAAATGACAACAAATCATGAATGAAAGAGCCCATCATTGAGTATTACCAAAACAACTTCCGAGCCATGGGTAAAAATGAATAAATATGCGGCCAACATGAAGGCAAATAACTCTCCAAGCTTCCACTATGTGAGGAAATGGAGGACGTGGGTGAAACACCAAATGGGCATGCATTTTTGGGTGTTAACTTGCCCCAAAAGTCAAAATCATGTTTCCCCAAAATTGATGGCTTCTCCAATTCGAATTTGGACTTCCATACTCTTCCCATACCCATGCAATAACTACTTCAACCAATTTCTAGCAGAAATAAATGATTGGGTGAGTAAGACAAGAAATGTGGTTGGCAGGTTGATGGGTTTTCCCATTGACATTTGGATTTTGCCCATTGTATTAAGGTTTGAATACCCCCCCACTTATCTTTAGGAAATCATGCCCCCATCTCATTTAATTGTTGCATTGACATAGCTGGTTGTGGTTATTTAATTAAATTGCATATTTACATGATGTCCAAAATTATAATGTGTCTGGATAGCATGAAATACCATCAGCAACGATTTTTAATCGCCGAAACATAAAACACTAAATCTATGGTGGGGATTTTGCCTTTAGCTCCACACCATGATTAAATACAATATTTACATCATATAAATTTTTAATCCAAATGAGGTCAAAACTGGGGTGTTATAGAAAAATCCTAACTAAAAATTTTCTGAGGTTAAAAACACTTTAATACTTGCCTCGATATCAAGAATATCTAGCCTTGGGTGATGAGGTATGTGCAGCATTGTCCTTTCAAGACTATTACACCATCAAGTTCAAGATCCAACCAAAGGATTTGGATCAGGATTTCCTTAAAAATATAGTTAGATGAGCAGATAAAGATGATCCCAAATTAGAGGTTGATGGTGAGCTTGATTTGGAGTTAACGGTACATGATGAGGATATGCATGAGGAGATAGAATTAAAGCAATCCTATGAGTCTAGTGACACCAGCACATTCGATAGTCAGATTGTGGACAATTCATGTGATGAGTTGGAGTTGGTACACTCTTTATCACCAAAAAGTAGGAGTCCAGGCATTTATGACAAGCTAAATACATGGGGTGCAAAGCAATGAGCACAACAGTCGAGACAATGGACAGTCACACATGGAGGTTAGGGAGAGTTTATATAGGCATGAGATAGAGCTTCCAGATGATAGTCACCGAAAGAAGATTGAACATGTTCAAGAAAGCATTCTAGCAATGAAAGAGAGGACCAATATACTCTGGGACACCATATTACAATGAGATGTTGAGCTTACACTTCTTCGAGTTGTATGTACCAAGTTAGTGGTCAGGATTTCTAGTATTGAAGAGCAATTAGATTCCTTGATCGGGCAGCAGAAGAAACATACTATTGCATTTCAAAGAAGTCCTCTTCAGGAGTACATAGACAAGGGTTATAGTAGCTTGAGTCCACATTTGCATAATGAAATATGGTTTTTACAAGTTGTCTAGGATCAAGAAATTGGGGAGCAGTATATGAGCAATCTAGTTGAAATTAGAAGGGAAGAATGTTAGCTTGGTAGGATTATTCCTTGTGATGGTGCTTATGGACAAGGTCCTTTTGGGGGGTTTGATGGGAGAGAGATTAAGAGTTGGTGTCCTATTGAGCAGGTGATTCCTAGGAAAACATTCCTAGCTAGGGGTATAGTCCTACATGAGCCTTGGGATATTTGGATGAAAGATGCACAAGTTTGCATTGGGACCCAGGTGAGAGACCTTGTGAGGGATGGATACATTATTTACTGATGGGGTTACTTAGGAGTCTTCAGGATGCTCCTTGTGTCGATACTACGCAGGGTAGCGGTGGATGCATTTTGACCTCTACAATTCTCAGATTGAATTGGGTCCCTGGGATTACACTAACTGACAGTTTAATGATTGTTATAAAATTCTTTCAAGAGGTCTCTTATGATGGTACCTCGTTTACACCATGGTTAGTTACTCTACTTATAGGAGGATTCCATGGGATATCTTATGAGGGTACCATGCAATGCTTTGAGCAAAGGGTGCTACAGATCTCCTAAGATAATTCAGGACCCTGGGATAATCCCCGGATTTAGTTGGTTCAATTTTATCGATTGTGCAGTTGCGTTGGCATTGCTTGAGGACAAGCAATATTTGGCGAGGGAGGGCTGTAATGTTCCTTTACTGATAAGAAAATAATTGACTAAGTAAATTTAATACTGGGAGCATATTAGATCAATTATTCAGCATTATTAAGTCATCAGTATAGTAAAGAGGGCCTTCAAAGATATTATCATAAATCATGCAGAGCATGCAAGCCTTATTTATTCAGTCTTAAGTCAACGAGCAATTAGATTTGCATGCATGCAAAATGCAAAGTCCAAACCCTAAATGTACATTCTAAATCTATATAAGAAGGGTAGTTTAACCAAAAAGGTATCCATGATTATTATTATTGAGTTTGGTTTCTAGAGCAGCAACAGCAGGTGCAGTGGCAACAAGTTGGGGTTGGAGATGAAGGTCTTTAGCTAACAAGTGGTTTCGGCAGTGAAATTTATTTTCCCTAATCACTTCTAGATAGATCATCCAGGTCTATCATCAGTTATTCATCATATTCTTTAATCTTGGTTCGATCATCCAACAGGCAGAGAAAGAATTTATTGCAGTCTCATGTTTTGCTGCTGGGGAGTAGCTGGAAATCCTAGAACCATTCACTAGCACTCAGAAACCTAGTAAAACTTCTGCATTCTTCCATCATTCTTCTCAATATGGGTACACCACTATACTGGTTGATTACCATTATATTCCTGGCACACCCGAAGCATTCACCAGCAAAAACAAGGAAGAAGAGGGTGTCATCCCTTTAACACAGATCAATTTGCTAAGGTAGCTAGATGAGTCATAACTTCTGCATGTGTCTCCTTATCTCTCTATAGGGACTAAACCAGCATCCCTAGAAAGTTTCAGCAGCAACGGACCATCCTTGCCACAAAAACGTGAAGAGCAACAGAAGAGGGATGTTTCCTCAACTGGGCATCAACTGTTGGAGAGAAACACTATATCTTCTGTATCTTACTTGCATGGATTGCATGCCTCCTATATGTTGATGGACTATTAGAACTATTATTATTGGTATGAGTACCTTCTCTCACTAAAATTATTTTTCCTATTATTTCTCCAGATCAGCTATATTTTGGGGACTTTTGGCACGGCACTGCTTTGCATGCAAGTTTTATTTATCTTTCTAGCACATCTGAAGCACCAAACCCAAAAACATATTATAAAAACACAATAGAATATCAGCTGGGATATTACAGTGGTATCAGAGCATGTTCTTGTCTAGTTTTGGGCTTGAACATGAATACAATGAGAAAATGTCACGTTCCCTCCCGACCGAGAGGACGTGACCAAGGTGTTGTTGCTATCATTTAAATGGGGATCTAAGCCCCATGACATACACACAATAAAAATGCATTGAAATAAAACATACATAGATTCATTCGATTGTAATTATACATCGGAAGCAATTCATCCACACAACACATTAGACATGCTCATCATATTTCATTAAGCAAATACAAATGCAAATATTAACATAGATAAGATACTTATCGTGAAAGAAGCTTGTCCCCCAACCAGCTATGTCATTGCAACGTTCCACCCAACCATAAGCCAGTGTGCTCATCATCTCTCAACAGCACTGCCACTCCTGAGCTGGGCATGATTCCCACAAGGAATAAGGAACACTAACAGGCTCACACATAGCCAAGGATATGACAAACTCATCTAAGCCAACAAAGTTGGGTTTATCAAGCTACAAAGGAGCTGTAAAGGCTGGCTGCTAAGCTAGTGAGCTCAACCACAGAGCTATGGACACCTGCACTAGATCTAGCTTGGCTTCTAAAACATCTACACACCCAACATAAGGAATCATCCTTTTCTCTACTACACAATCCCTCATGCTATTCCTTCCCTTCCAGTGCTATTCAGGGTGTGCAAAGAAGAAATCCAATCCCCTAGCTCTGTCTATGAGGTTCTTTTTCACACTAGGTTCATCAAGCTAGTTGAGACCCAAATCCACTCCAAACAAGTTTAGACCAAGGAAAAAGATGCACACATAGCAAGATACAAAATTTTGGGTGGAGGAAAAACGTTTTGCAACCAAAATTGGTTTAGTAAAATGCGGAAAAACAACCCAGAATGAGAAATTCGAATTTAGCAATGATTCTGGGCATTGCATGAGCCAAATCAATTGCTACAAACCCCAAAATCGTAATTCCTTGCTGGACATTCACTCCATAGCACCAAAATGGATTTCCTAGGCATGCACAATGAGGAAAACGACAACAAATCGTGAATGGAACAGCCCAACAATGAGTATTACCAAAACAACTTCCCAGGCATGGGTAAAAATGAAGAAATATTCCCCCAACGTGAAGGAAAACACACAACAGACAAAAAACATGAAGGAAAACAACTCTCCAAGCTTCCAGTATGTGAGGAAATGGAGGACATGGGTGAACCACCAAATGGGCATGCATTTTTTGGTGTTAACTTTCCCCAAAGTCAAAATCACATTTCCCAAAAACGGATGGCTTCTCCAATTCAAATTTGGACTGCCATACTCTTCCCATCCCCATGCAATAACTACATCAACCAATTTCTAGCAAAAATAAATGATTGTGTGAGTAAGACAAGAAATGTGGTTGGCAGCTTGATGGGTTTTCCCATTGACATTTTGATTTTCTCCATTGGCTCAAGGTTTAAATATCCCCCCACCTTATCCTTAGGAAATCATGCCCCCATCTCATTTATTTGTTGCATTGACATAGTTGGTTGTGGGTATTTAATTAAATTGCATATTTACATGATGTCTAAAATTATAATGTGTATGGCTGGCACGAAATACCATCGGCAACAATTTTTAATCGTCGAAACATAAAATGCTAAATCAATGGTGGGGGGGCATTTTCCTTTAGCTCCACACCATGATTAAATACAATATTTACATCATATACATTTTTAATGCAGACAGGGTCAAAACCGGGGTGTTGCAAAAAAATCTTGACTGAAAAATTTGCTAAGGTTAGAAACACTACAACACTTGCCTCAATATAAGGAATATCTATCCTTAGGTGATGAGGTATGTGCAACATTGTCCTTTCAAGACTATTACACCATCAAGTTCAAGAGCCAACCCAAGGATTTGGATCAGGATTTCCTTAAAAACATAGTTGGAGTAGAGAAAGATGAGCCCGAAGTATAGGTTGATGGTGAGCTTGATTTGGAGTTAACACTACATGATGAGGATGTGCATGAGGAGATAACATTAAATCCATCCTATGAGTCTAGCGACACCAACACATCCGATAGTTAGATTGTGGACAAGTCGTGTGATGAGTTGGAGTTGGTACACTCTTCATCACCTACAGCATGAGTCCAGACAGTTATGACAAGAAAAATACATGTGGTGCAAGGAAATGAGCACAATAGTCGAGATAGTGGGCAGTCACACATGGAGGTTATGGAGAGTTTATATAGGCATGAGATAGAGCTTCCAGATGATAGTCACCAAAAGAAGATTGAACGTGTTAAAGAAAGCATTCTAGCAATGAAAGAGAGGACCAATATACTCTGGAACACCCTATTACAGCGAGATGTTGAGCTTACAGTTCTTCAAATTGTATGTACCGAGTCAATAGTCATGATTTCTAGTATTGAAGAGCAATTAGATTCCTTGATGGGGTAGCAGAAGAAACATACTATTGCATTTCAAAGCAGTCCTCTTCAGGAGTACATAGACAAGGGTTGTAGTAGATTGAGTCCACATTTTCATAATGGAATATGGTTTTTTACAGGTTGTCCAGGATGAAGAAATTGGGCAGCAGTATATGAGCATTCTAGTTGAAATTAGAAGGGTAGAATGTTAGCTTGGTAGGATTATTCCTTGTGATGGTGCTTATGGACAAGGTCCGTTTTGGGGGTTCAATGGGAGAGAGATTAAGAGTCGGTGTCCTATTGAGTGGGAAATTCTTGGGAAGACATTCCTAGTTAGGGTTATAGTCCTACATGAGCCTTGAGATATTTGGATGAAAGTTGCACAAGTTTGCATTGGGACCCAGGTGAGAGACCTTGTGAGGGATGGATACATTGTTTACTCATGGGGAAACTTAGGATTCTACAGGATTCTCCTTGTGTCGATACTATGCAGGGTAGTGGTGGATTCATTTTGACCTCTACAATTCTCATATTGAATTGGGACCCTAGGATTACAATGACTGGTAGTTTAGTGATTGTTAGAGGATTCTTTCAAGAGGTCTCTTGTGATGGTACCTCGTTTACACCATGGTTAGTTACTATGCTTATAGGAGGCTTCCATGGGATATCTTATGAGGGTACTGTGCAGTGCTTTGAGCAGAGGGTGCTACAAATATCCTAGGATAATTTGGGAGCTTGGGATCATCCCTGGATTCAGTTGGTTCTGTTTGATTGATTGTGGAGTTACGTTGACATTGCTTGAGGACAAGCAATCTTTGGCAAGGGAGGACTGTAATGTTTCATTACTGATGAGAAGAGAATTGAATAAGGACATTTAATACCAAGAGCATATTAGAACAATTATTCATCATTATTAAGTCATCAGTATAGTAAAGAGGGCCTTCAAGGATATTATCATAAAGCATGCAAAGCATGCAAGCTTATTTCTTTAGTCTTAAGTCAACGAGCAATTAGAATTGCATGCATGCAAAATGTAAAGTCCAAAAACTAAAAGTGACATGCAAACCCTAAAATTACATGCTAAAGCTATATAAAAAGGGTAGTTGAACCAAAAAGGTATCCATGATTATTATTATTGAGTTTGGTTTCTAGAGCAGTAGCAGCAAGTGCAATGGCAGCAAGTTGGGGTTGGAGACGAAGGTATTCAACTAACAAGTGGTTTCGACAGTGAATGTTATCTTCCCTAATAACTTCCAGATAGATCATCTAGGCATATCATTAGTTATTCATCATCTTCTTTATTCTTGGTTCAATCATCCAACAGGCGAAAAAACAGTTTATTGCAAGCTCACGCTTTGTTGCTGGGGAGCAGCTGGGAATCCCAAAACCATTTGCTAGCACTCAAAAACCCAATAAAAAATTTTCATGCTTCCATCATTCTTCCCAGGAGGGGTACACCACTATACTGGGTGATTACCATTCCATTCCTAGCAAACCCAGAGCATTCACTAGCAAAAATAAGGAAGAAGAGGATATCATCCCTTTAACATAGATCAATTTGTTGGGGTACCTAGAGGAGTCAGAAATTCTGCATGTGTCTGCTTATCTCTCCAGAGGACCTATACCAGCATCCCTAGCATGTTTTAGCATCAATGGGCCATCCTTGACTCAAAAACATAAAGAGCAGTAGAAGAGGGATGTTTCCTCAACTGGGCATCAACTGCGGGAGAGCAACACTATATCTTCTTTACATTACTTGCATGGATTGCATGTCTCCTATATATTGACAGACTATCAACACTATTATTATTGGTATGTGTACCTTCTCTCACTAAAATTATTTTTCCTATTATTTCTCCAGATCACCTATATTTTAAGGCATTTTGGTACGGCATTGTTTTGCATGCAAATTTATTTATCCTTCTAGCACAACTGAAGCACTGAACCCAGAAACATATTATCAAAACACAATAGAATATCAGTTGGGATATTAGAAAACCCCATAATGCATGTACATTGAAAAATTAAAATTTTAACTGAAAAACATGAAACACACGAGATTTCTTTTGTTCATTTGAATTCTGAAAATTATAGAAGCCCTAAATTCTTACTCAAAAATTTAAACTCGACCACACACATGAAAAGTAAATGCTCATATTTATGGTCAAATTGTCCCAAGAAAAACCACGAAGGGAAAACCTATATGAGAGAGAAATTTTATTAATTATTCAAGAAAAAACAAATCAGAACAATGGTACTTATCCCCCTAATAACACCTCAAAAATTGTGTCAGAATCACTCTATACAACTGCCTCGATTTCTCATGTTGTACTACTCACACGTGCAGTTGTACGAACACCTTTTCTTACCTCAAAAAATGTGTGGTTGTGCGGCTTGTCAACAGTATTAAGTGTTGGTCAAATCACCTCGATTTTCATGTTGTATAGAATGTACAAATTATTCAAATAACCTCAATTTGTGTGTTGTACGGATTGTATGGAACTGTATGGTACAGTTTGGAAATTTGTGTCTGCTGCAAATTTTTTCTTGGGAACCATGCCCAGATTTTGTCTCTTCTTGTCTTTGGAATGTGTGTATAAAGTCTCTCTCTTTCTCTCTCTCTCTCTCTCTCTCTCTCTCTCTCTCTCAAATTTCAGTAATGAAATCTCTCCAAACCCTTGTTTCTTATCTTGCTCTCTCCTCTCGAAAAATTCTCTCTTTTGGAATGTGAACAATGATCTCCATTTACCTTTCCCAATCTGTTTTTGTTTAAGTAACTTCCACTTTGAGATCAATGGCTTAGATTAAAATCCAACTAAATGAAATATAGGGCCCATCTCATTTCCTCATTAAAAATCACTTTTAATTAATTAAATGAGAATTTAATGCAAAGACACATTTAATACTCCGTCACTTTTCAAATATAAACTAACACTCACATTAAAAATGTCATTTTATAATAAAGTCATTCTCACATTTTTAATTAGGCTAGGGACCACTTATTAAAGTGTCCTTATCCATGGATTTTGGGTTGAGATCAATTGGACACTCACAGAAATTTCTCTCCAAGAATTTTTTTTAATTCTCCAAGATTTGATCTACGAGGTTATCGGCCTAGTTCTCTGTTGCTTGTGGTGTTTGGACTCCTTCTAGCTCCACGTGCCTAGCTTGATTCATTTATTTGAGTCTGGTGATGCGTTCTAGCAATTCTAGGATCTTCCATGCCCTAGTTAGATACCTGCATGATCGTTGTTGTGATCACTCTTCAGTTTGGAGATCTGTTTTGTAGGGTATCAACTCCATGCGCTGAGTTCTAGTCCCTTTTAATTGCAGGATTAAGGGATTTACGGTTTGATCTGAATGTGTTGCCTCTACTTCAATGGGATTTTCCAATTGATCTGGTGCACCATCTACATGCCAGTCGCTCTGGTGCCCGTTCTTTCCTTTCAGACCTCTATTCTATGAGATCCTATGCTATGTCCTTCATTTTCAGCTCTGCTGGTTCATTCTTTGTAGGTATTCAGTCTTTTTCTTGTTTCTATTTTATTGCTCTGGTAAGTTGAGCCTTCTCTCTAATGGATGCTGGTGAGGACCCTCCTTCTCTTCCACTTAAGTTGGCTGCATTCAAACGACTAGTTGCTACCTGTGGTAAGAGGAAAGGGGGGTCTATATACAGAGAGATTTGTGAAGAAGGTTGATATCCCCTCTATTGAACTTCCCGTTGAATGGATCTATTGAACAGATTTAAATCTTGTTGAGCATGGTCTTATGGGGAAATTTACAGGCCTCTAGCCTTCTCCCAAGGATATTGATGGCTGGGTTAAGAGAAATTGGAGTCCATTAGTAACTGAAGGCATTCGAAATCACCTTGTAGGTAGAGGATAATACATCTTTGTGTTTGATTCAGCTGAAGATGGTGACCTTATTTTCTAAAATGGACCATACTTCATGGGCCCTTAGGGACTTTATCTGAACAAGTGGACCATGAATTTTGATCCTACCCAAGATGTTTCATCCGCAGTTCTTGTCTGGGTAAGGCTCCCTCACTTACCTTTATGCTGTTGGAACTCAGATTCTCTGGAAGGCATTGGGAACAATCTTGGAAAATACATTGATAGGGTAGAAAGGAAAGATCAATATTCATGTGCTAGAATATGCATTGAAGTTGATTTTGATATTGGACTACCAGAGGTGATCAAGCTAACAGTAGTTGAATGGTATTAAATTCATGACTTGGACTAGGATTAAATTCCTTTCAAGTGTTGATTCTTCCATGGTTATGGACACTTTTCCTGAAATTGCAAGAAAAAATCAGAAGAGGAGCTTGAAAAAGAGAATGACGATCAATGGACTCAAGTTCAGAAATCAAGAAATTCTAATCAGGACACTAGAAAGAAAGGTAAAGAAGGAAAGATTTTGAAAGGAGACATTGTTGTTGGGAAGAACCTTCCTAAGGCTGTAGAAGATCCCAAATCCTCCAATCATTTTGTTGTCTTAAGTACTCTTGAAGTCCCTATTCTTGAAGAGGGCGAACTGCAACAATTCAAGTGCAATTTGATGACCCTAAAGTTAATACAAGATCTATGGAACAAGCTTGAGTAGCTAAATTGGAGCTACCTAGTTTAGGTGAATCCCTGCAGGAAGATCATCCTTCTCCAAATAGAGCCAAGACTCCTCCTTATGCAAAAATAACTAAAAAGAATTCGGTTGATAGCTCTGGCTCCTTTGATGAATATTCCTTTGAACAAAACTTTCTAAAAAGGCAGGCATGAAGTCTCGAAAGGAGGCTCGAGAAGAAGAGGCTGATAGCCTAAAGATGCAGTTCAATCAATCCACTATTGAAATGTCATTTGGTAGAATCAAGAGGCCTCAACCCCCTAAGGGAGTCATTACTCCCTCCCTCTAGGGTAAATAATGCAGACCGTCTCTTGGAATTACAGGGGGTTGGGAAACCCAATCAAAGTAGAAGCAATCAAAGATTTATTGAAAATGGTTTCTTCTGACATTCTCTTGCTCCAAGAGACTAAGATAGAGGAGGAAGCTCTTCTCATATTAAGAAAAACTAAATGGAAATTGAATGTTGGAAAAGTTGTCAGTGTGAGAGGTACCTATGAGGGCCTTGTAACTCTCTAGTGTGATGAAAAATTTCAGCTAAATCGTTGGTTTGCCACCCAGCACCGGATTTTTACTTATCTCTATCATATCTCTAGTAAGATATCCTTGGCCATCTTTAATATTTATGTTCTAGTTAATTTCAACAAAAACAAATAATGCTGGAAAATGCTTTCAGACTTCATAGAAACCAATTCTCCTAAAAATACAATAGTCACAGGAGATCTCAACATTTCTTTAGCTCTAAATGAGAAAAAAGGTGGTGTCTACGGCAAGGACCAATTTCAAGACACGGTGGAGGAGTTGATACAAGCCTACAATCTAAATGACTTTAAACCCAAAAAAGGATGATACACTTGGTCCAATAGTAGAGTGGGTTCTTCCAACATCGTAGCTCTTCTTGCTAGGTTTATGGTCCATAGTTCATTGATGGATGGGAAATTCATTATCACGACTAAAATTCTGAATAAACTCTCTTCAAATCACCATCCCATATCTCTGAATTTTGAAAAAGAAGATGATCTTGGTTCAATCCCATTCTCCTTGAGTCCCCTCTGGATTGAGAGAGGCAGCTTTTTGGGACATTGTATCTTAAGCTTGGTCTCAGTACGTTGTTGGATCTCCTTGTTTCATTTGGGAACAGAAATTAAAGAACACTAAATTTGTTTTGAAAAACTAGGTAAAAGAACCTCTTAATACTCCTACTAACATTAGGCAAGAGAGAGTGCTCGAGCTATCAAAGATCCAATTAGCAATGTAAGAAATAAAAATCACCAATCTTAGCTAGCCCTGGAACATTTTTCTCAATCTAAAACCACTCAATCTTTCTGTCAGGAGGAGGAATATCTTCGGCTAAAGTCTCAAAGTCTTTGGTTGTAGGTGGGGGATAAAAATAGTGCCTGCTTCGATCACCAATGTAGAGATATATTTTCTATAAATCATATTTCTGGAATATCCATTGGGGAGGGGGGAATTATTGAAGGTCAAGACCATCTAAAACAAGCTGCAAGTAGGCACTTTCATCTTTTGTTTCAGGAGGATGGACTCTCTGATGGTGTAGTGTCTGCATAATTTTTGGATAATGTTCCTTCTCTTGTCAGTATAGAGGATAATGATGATCTAATGAAACACTTCATTGAACAAGAGTCAGATAAATCTCCTGGGATAGATGGGTTTTCCTTCCATTTCTATATATTCTGTTGGAACATCATCAAACCAGATCTGATCTGCATGGTGGTAGCCTCCAAAAAAAAAGCTAAAGTGGGAGGGTGCACTAATTCTACATTTCTTTCTCTTATTCCAAAGGAAGTCAATCCTTCTTCTTTTGAAAGATTCTGTCCTATTTCACTGTGTAATTCCTCTTACAAGATTCTAGCCAAACTTATAGCCAACAGATTCATGCTCTTGTTAGGTAAGTTGATCTCTCCTCTTCAAAGGGGTTTTGTAAAAGGCAGGCACTTAGTTGATAATGTAATCCAAGTCCAAGAAGCCCTCCATTCAAGTTTCCAAAGGAAGGAGAAAGGAATGATCATCAAGCTGGATATGAAAAATGCCTTTGATCTAGTAAAGCTCCCCTTTCTCTATCAAGTCCTTCTTTCTTTTGGATTTA
The DNA here is from genome assembly GCA_001517045.1 of Pseudotsuga menziesii. Lineage (NCBI taxonomy): Eukaryota > Viridiplantae > Streptophyta > Pinopsida > Pinales > Pinaceae > Pseudotsuga > Pseudotsuga menziesii. Next base: position 70,473 of record LPNX010117238.1, on the reverse strand, counting down.
GCCCTTAGTTTGTGAATTTGATCAAAGCTTGCATAGATAGGCCTTGGATTGCACCCATTGTCAATTGTAGACCTACAGAATTTTCCCGCACTTCAAGAGGTCTTCGCCAAGGATGTCCGATGTCACCCTTTCTATACATCTTGATGGAAAAAACTCTTAGGAGAAAAATTTCAGCTGAAAAGGAAGCTGGTTACATTCCAGGCATTAAGATAGATAGGGGTGTGAACCCAACAAACCATGTCACATTTGCAGATGATTCTCTCCTACTAGGAGGGTCCTCATTGAAGATTGTTGGTGCCTTCAATGAAATTCTTCAAAAGTTCTATCTTATTTAAGGAGCCTTGATCAATAATAAAAAAATTGTTGTTTATGGTTGGAATGTAGAACATTCGATGATTCTTTGAATTGCAAACTCCTTGGGTTTCCTTGGTTTTGATAAGTGGGAGAAGATAAAATATGTGGGGGCTGCCTTTAACTCTTGGATCAAGCCCTCCTTCTCTCTAGCTCAAAGTAATAGCTAAGTTAAAATCCAAAATTGATTCTTAGGGTGGTCAGTGATTAACCAAGGTTGGAAAATTGATTCTGATAAAGGCAATGCTTTCAACACTTCCCATCTTGCAATCCTCTATGTTGCTTTCCCCTAATTCTATTTCATCTCAGATCTCCAAGCTTTTGCGAGATTTTCTCTGGAATGGCAGCAAAGGAAACCAGAATAAGACTCGCATTTGGTAAGCTGGGAAATTCTTAAAAGACCTATTTCATAAGATGGATTACAAATCTGTGACCCTGAATTGGCTAATCTATAAATGGGAGGTAAACTCATTTGGTAGATATATGTGGATAAAAATCACCCTGTTAGTAAGATATTTAGGATGAAATATCTAAAGGGTGACTCTTTGATAAATTTAACAAATTCTAGCACTCCCACAGGCACAGCTATGTGGAATTCATGCAGAAGAGGAATCGATAAATTCAATCAATAGCTCTATAGAATCCCTAGAAATGGGAAGAGGATCCTTCTCTGGGAGGATAGAATCTGAGGAAATCCTTCTCTTTCCTCTGTCATCTTGTTAGAGGAGATTAAGAACTGGTTAACTAACAAAGCCCTACTTCGTTTGGCTGATATATGTTCTTGGGATAGCACTAGAAACTGGGAAGGTTGTTCTCTACCTAAGCTCCCAAACCATCTCAGCTCCCAAAAAAATTTGTTTTTCTCCTCTCTTTCAGGCCTTTCTCCATTTCATTTCTCCTATAAAGACAAATGGGGTTGGAGCTGGGGAAAGTCTGGGATTTACTCAGCTACAAAAGGATTCATTGAATTACAAGCTACACATTCCTCAAGTTTGTCCCCTTCAATTTGGAAATTAGTTTGGTCCTCTCTTTGTCTTCCCAAGGTGATTTTTTTTTCATGGCTGTTCATGCACAATAAGGTGCCGACTGGCGAAAAATTGCTAAAACGCGGATTTTATGGACCCTTTCGATGTTTTTTTTTGTAATACATCCTCTGAATCGACAGACCATCTCCTAATCGATTGTGTCTTTTCTAATCAGTGTGGGAGCTTATTCTCCATGGCTCTAATATTTCTGCCCCAGGAAATTCTCTTTTCATTTCTTTCTTCTTTTCCTAAAATGATTATTGTCCTCGTAAAAACGATAAATCATTTGACTAGTTCAACCTTTGGCATGTAAATCCAAAATACACATGGTGGAAGTTGTGGATCACTAGAAACAACTATATGTTTAATAATCAGGCTACGACCCCTTAGATCATGGATAATAAAGTCAAAATGTTAGTTTCTAAATCTATAGGAAGTCTGAAGACCCCTTCATCTCTACCTTCTGTGATTTCATTGTGGCTAGGATCCACTTCAACAAGAATGAGAAAATCGGTCTATGTTAAACCTATCAGCTCCTCTCCCTAGAGTTTTCATGAAAATTTTGATGCTTTTAAGTCATTGTGAATGAGTTCCTCTTCAGGGACAATTTTCTTTGATGGTGCATCCAAGGGAAATCTTGGGATCTCAGGAGCTGGGGGTTTGGTTTTCTCTCCAGATAGATTGATTGAATCTAGTTTTAGCTAGGGACTTGGAATCATATCGAATAACCAAGATGAATGTTACAGCCTCCTCATGGAGTGCCATATTGCAAAGGATAAAGGATACAAGTCAATTCAAATTTCCGACGATTCAAATTTGTTAATCAAAGTTTTAAATTCAACTGATCATTTCAACAATTCTTCCTTGAATAAAACTTTGCAGAGAATCCAGAATATTTTGAAAGGATTTGATGGTGCCACAAATTTTCACATTCTTCAAGATCTAAATAATCTTTCAGATTCATTGGCAAATAAAGCATCCCTGTTGTCTCAAGTGACCCTTTACATCATCGGAGAATCTAGCTATTTTCATCCAATTCCGTAATGTGTTATCCAATAAGCTGTAATTTGCTTAATCTGGGAGATACACTCTTATACTGTAAGAATTTGTACAAACTCTAACCTTCTTGAAGTATTTCTTCTGATTGTGTAATTGTTTTTTTGGCATTTTTCAAAACAGACCAGTATCCCTTCATAAATAAAAATAAAAATTATCCGTTTTAGTTATAAAAAAAAGTTCCCTTGTCCACCCCAAGGCGTAAGTGAACAAACTCTTCCTTGATAAAAATTCAACTCTCCTTCTTACCAGGGAAGATGTTTTTCACCACTTCCATCTTGTCTCTAAAATTCATGTGCTTTCCTCTTCCCAAATAATTTGTGCAAATATATGCCACCTACTCATCTGTAGAAATGTATTGTAACTCTACAGCTCCTCTTAGACATAACCTCTGATGAAGTGGTATGTAATCCCAATGTGCTTTGGCCTGTCATGAAACACTGTATTCTTAGAGAGCATGATGCAACTTTGATTGTCATAATGAATGATAGTAGGGCTCAAATCCTGACCAAATAAATCAGCCATGAACTTGCAAAGCCATAATGCCTCGCAACTCACCTCACTAGCTGCCATGTACTCAGCCTCTGCAAAACTCAAAGCAATGGAATTTTTCTTCTGAATGAACCATGACACAACTGTCGAGCCCAAATTGAAACAACAACCAAACGTGCTCTTTCATTCTAAAACACTGCATGCCCAATATGAATCTGTGAAGCCAACCAAGTCCACTCCACCTAACCACCTATAGTCTAGACCATAGTCTGCAATCCTAGCAAGATATCTCAATATATGTTTTGCGGTTGTCTAGTGCACTCTCCTGGGCTCCACCATGATTTGTCAGAGTGTTCACTACAAAACTCATATTTGGTCTAGTCTTGACCAAATACATCAAAGAACCAATAAGCTAATGAAACAAAGTAGGATCTACCAACTCTCCCTCAAAATCATGAATCTTCTTTGAGTTGGTGATCAAGGGTGTGGACATGGGTCTGTAGTCCTCCATCTGAAATCTCCTCAGAACATATGCAACATATTTTCCTTGCCCAGGAAAACATGTCCATCCTCTTTCCACACCTCCATTCCTAAATAGAAGTGCATCAACCCAAGGTCAGTCATCTCAAAATCTGAAGCAAAATCTTTCTTGCATGACTCAATCAAGTGCTCCCCTCCTGCAATGAACAAGCAATCAAGATACAATAGAAGAATAAGTGAAACACCTCCAACCACAATGTAGTAAAGGTTGGGATTTTCCTCACTCTTCTGAAACCCAATCAAAAGAAAATAAGAATCAACTCCTCAAGTACCAAGCTCGAGGGACTTGATTCAAACCATACAAGGCCTTTTCTAGCCTACAAACATGAGAATCTCTCTCATAAATCTCAAATCCCTATGGCTCCTCTAGATATACCTCCTCATGTAGAAGATTGTTGAGGAAAGTGGTCTTCACATCCATCTGATGGATCCTTCAACCCATCTCTACCACAATGGAGATCATTGCTCTGGTTGAATAAAATCTAGAAACCAGCACAAAGGTCTCATCATAATCAACTCCCTCTATCTGTGAGAACCCCCATGCAACAAATTGATATTTGTACTTCTCGATGCTTCCATCTTTAGCATGCTTGATTTTATAGAGCCAATTGGAAGCCACAACTGACTTCCCCTCTGGTCTCATAACCACCTCCCACACACCATTCTTGAAGATGGAATTGTACTCTTACATCATGGCATCTCTCCAAACCTGATGTGCGTGTTATCACATATATAGTATTCGAGCTACCATATTCTATTTTTCAGATTCCAGTACATTTTTCAGCCAGCTCCCCTACATATGAGATGCTGAGATGAACATTTATGATGGATCATGATTTGATTGATGGACTATAGTACTCTCCCATGCCATGACTGAGTCTCAGGAAACTTAGATTGAGGACTCATGTAGTCATTTTAACCATTTGTAGAGCAGTTATTGATGCCCAGAGTCGTATTAGTGTTTTCTCATTGGACTGATGTTGGTTTAGATGGATTATTTGCATGTTTATGACTTAGCTTATATATCTTGTGTTATGGTTATCAGTGCTCTTATACTCATTTTTGTGACATGTATTAGCATTTAGTGTCATGATCTGGTGGTCATATAAATATGTGGACTTGGATGTATTGTTATTATGTATTGATGTCCTTACTCAGACCTGGAAGTTCTTGATCTATACTCATTGGTTTTACCCTCCTTAAGGACAATAGAGGTAGTCATTCCCACCAGACTTTGGCTTGCTAGTGTTGGTTTCATCATTCATTGTCTCCACCCATCCATTACCTTCCAGTTATGTTTTAACCTGACTTTCTACTTGACTTGTGGCATGGAGGACTTTTCCCCACTAGAGCCTTTAATGGACAAGCTTCCTTGTTCATTTGTGTCTCGACTCTAAGTTGCCTAGGATATGTTTTCTTGCCTAAAACAAGTAGCGCTACCATCAATAAAATGTATTTGGAAATAAAATGAATATATTATGAAAAATCTCATTCATGAAAACTAGTGTTTTTAAACATACAAGAATGCAAGGATAAGCCTAATAAAATTGGCTTTGAAAAATATTGTAATTAAATATCTTAAAACGTTCATGAAAAGCACTGTTTTTCAACATACATGAATGCATAAAGCCTAAATAATAAAAGTCCGTATAAAAAATATATGGACCAAGGCTATGGAAAATCAAAGGCCCAAAAAAGCAATGGTTTCTGAAAGTTATATCAAAGGATTTCTTGCCTTATTTGTATTGAGTTGGATTATGAGCATTTGTCAAGGAGAGTAAGCACCTCTAAAGTAGTTCAGCCATTTGTGAGGCATTGTTGTCCCATTTGTTGTTGTTTGTCTGGAATATGGCTATAGTGAGTATCCCATTTCCATATCCAAAGTGTCACAATGTTGAGTGGGCAGTCATCCTTTGGCCTAACCTTATGAATTTTATCCTTCACCCTTCACTAGAAAATTGACTACAACTATGAAGTGAGTATAGTCTTGAAAGTCTTTTCTGAGTTATAATAAATAAAACCCTATATATGTATTTAGTTGATGTACCACTAGTGAAATGATTACTACTTGCTATGATTGTTACTTAAATGATTTGTAGAGTATGTCTTAGCCTTTTAACACTTGCAATAGATGGATGTCAGCCTGAGTTACGTTATTAGTATTTGGTCATTTACAGGTTATTACTTTGTCTATTTGATATGGTAGATGATCAGGAAGAGACCTTGATAGGGTAGGAGTATATACCTTATATGGATTTGGAATTTTTGAGTCTAGTGAGATATGTTGTTTTCAGTTCCGGGTACTTATAGAGATGATCAGGCACATTTTATCCTTTTGATGCAGTTTTGCTTCACTAGAGGGCAGGTCTGAATAGGGAGATGATTTTGTTGGATCTCATAGGGTGATATATGGGGAATAGGGGGTCCAGCCACTTTATTGTACCATAGTAACCCCCTCCCAGAGACTCTGGTGAGCTCAGTTGGGCAACTCAGGCACCCTAGGAGGTTGTTCTGGGCCTATAACGTTTTTCGAGGCAGATTAAAAAATAATTATATGGATACTAAAGAAATAGATTTGGGCTACTAAGACAAGGAAATGGAATATGATGAGGTCTGATGATGAGAATGATTTCTTCCACACCTTCTCCATCAATTGCAACACCTAGATAGGCCCACATCTATTTTTCGAGCATTTTATATTATTTTCTGGAGCTTTTGGAGGCTCACGATTTCACAGTTTAAAAAATTATATTATTTTATTGTGCCATGGGGACACCCAGAGGGAGTTAGTTAACACTCCAGGGACCCACCATGTGCTTCATTTATTTATTGTTGAGTGGGATCCCCTCTCTTTGGGTGATTTAGTCCACTTTTATGTTATATGGTTATATTGATCCATGTATTGTATGTTGACCTCATCTCAACCATTGATTAGACATTTGTATATTTTAATCTTAGCCACTCATTTGAAAAGTGGTTATTATTTTGGTTCTCTCATTCCTATTTAAAGGAGAGAGTTTCTCATTTGTAAGGGGTCTTCTTTGACTCTTGGATCTAGATAATAGAAAAAAGTTTCTTGTGGATATTTTTGAATCTCCTATGCATCTAGTGTTCTTAGATGGTGATTGGAAAGTATTTTTCTTCCTAGCATTTGGGAAATTTTTGTGAGATCTATATTTTTTTCGGGAATCATTATCTTGTCTACATGAGGGTGACTTCAACTTGGGAATTTTTACAGGGGCTCCTCAACTCGCTTGGATTGTCTTCACTCATATTAGAGGGTTTTCATTAGTGTCATTGTGATATATGATTTATTCTTTCTATTTTTCTGTAGCATTTTTTTTTTCATAATGCACCAAATCTGATATGGTTCACGTTTGTTGTGCAGGAGAGAGGGCGCATTGGCTTCTTGGGGCAAAACGTTGGACATAGAACTCACTCGAAGCTTCTCAAATTGATTGATACAACAGGGATAATCATCATTAAGGAATATATAAGGTTTTCCAGATAAGATCCACAGGTTAGTAATCTTCTTCCAGATCTCAATCCATTGGCATCTGTCTTCTTACATTTTCACCTTAAAACCCTAAATAATAAAAAACGAAAAATATTGAAAAATCAGACCGCTTGATCTCAGGGAAAACCATTTCTAGGTTTCATAGATCAAGTATTCCCCTAAAGGAATCACCCTCAACACTAAGCTATAAGTGGCCGGTTTTCCCTAGCTCTGAAAAAACTAACTTCCCATCCCTAATGCTACCCCTTGAGCTGCCAATTCCTCCTTTGATCTGACTTTTTCTAGCAAACTGCTTTCTTGGGTTTGTAGATTAGGAAAATTCCTAGGTGGGTCTCCCCCAAATCTGGATAGATAGTGACTCCATTTCCCTATATCTGACAGGAACTGATCTCCAACCCTAGTGTTATCCCCTCTTTGGCCTCTTTCTCCTATGTTTTGACTTTTTTCCTGGTGACTCAGGTACTTTGACATTGTCATATCTAATTTCAATTCTATCTATAGGTACTAGATAGCCCCAATCCTATCCTTTCCCTCCCTACATTGGTCACATTTCCCAAGGCAGTGGATATCTTCACCTGTTGCTAGTACCTCAACCCTAGACCTAGTATTTACCTCATATGTCACATATATCCCAACTTGGCTTGATCTCATACTTCCTAAATCCTTTATCCAAATCCTTGGCTCACCTAGTGACATCATCCATATATCTAGGTTTTCCATTACCTTACACCTTACGTACCTCAAGTCCATTTGATCTGATCTGATTTCTATGTTTGATCACTCCTATCGGGAGTAGATTCGAGTCTCCCCCTTTGTTGTCTTGGGCTAAGATAACATAAAGCGAAGACTGCCTTGATTGGAGTGACAACCATCCATTTGAGAGTCAAGGCAATCTTGGTTCCACCTCCTTAGTTTCTGGTCCCTCTACCATCCATCCTGGATCCACCTCACATAGGCAACTACAAGGTTGGTGATAACATTTTGGCACCATTTTTGGGGAGGTAGAGGCCTACCTTGGTTCGACATAACTCACCTCTCCTATGACATTATCTATTGGTGAACACAACAATTCGTTCAACTAATGATTCCAAAATGTGACTCTACTGAGAAACGAACCCATCTCATAAATCATAATGAATTCAGATATATTTATTAGATGCATGAAGGAACTAAATAAAAGCATAAATGATCTTGGAAGGCAATTAGAATACGGGTAAGAGAATGATCTCGAGCATGATTATGGGTATGAATCTAGTTATCACAATCTTTATGATACCCACCAGTTTTCTCACCCATGCAATAAAGATTTCCCAACCATCCCTAGTGCACTAGTAAGGAAGCATCAAGTGAATGATCCTTGTAATCCCCTTCATCAATGTAATAAATTTTTTGTCATGACTACCCCTGATAAACTTGTAAGCCAGCATGAACCTAGAAGTCAGTCCCATTCAAATCGTTATATCCAAGTAAATGGAGCTATTAAGAAACAAGACAAACAGTCTCCTTTTGACTTTTCTGAAATACCAAGGTAACCTCATCTTATGCCAAACGATTACACTAGGAGGTTGCCCCAGCTTGATGGAAATAAGGATATATCTATTGAAAGTCATTTGGATATTCTATAGGATTACATGGAAATTAGAGGTGTGAACAATGAATATGTTTATATGCGAGCCTTAGGAGAAGCCTTGTGAGGGGATGTTCAACTATGGTTTGATTATTTACCACCAGAATCCATCACTTGGTATGACATGTTCACAAATATGTTAATAGATAAGTGGGGTAGGAACACTAATAAATTCTTTAGAGTGTGAATCTATCAATGATTATAATATACCTCCTTCACCCTCTCCCTTCTCCTCCTTCCCCTACCTCCTCCACCCCCTCCCTCCTCCTCCTTCTCCTCCACCCTCCTCCCCCCTTCTCCTCCCTTCTTCTCCCTCCTTCATCGCCTCCCTTATCCTCCCTCTTTCTTCCTCTTCTTCTCATGTCCACTCCTCCCTTTTCTTTCTCCTCCATCCCCCCTTCTACTTACCTCCTCCCTTCTCTTCCCTCTCTCGTCCACTTCATCCCTTCTCTCTCTCTCTCCTCCTCCTCCCCCCCACATATCCTCTTCTGCTCTCCCTCCTTTTTTCTCCTTGTTCTCCTCCCTCTACCTCCACCTCCTCCTCCTCCTTTATTCTCCTTGTTCTCCTCCCTCTTCCTCTCTCCCTCCCTCTACCTCCTCCTCCTTTGTTCTCCTTGTTCTCCTCCCTCTTCCTCGCTCCCTCCCTCTACCTCCTCCTGCTCCTCTCTA
>LPNX010117238.1:33838-61028 GCA_001517045.1 Pseudotsuga menziesii | reverse complement strand
ATCCTCCTCCTCCCTCCTTCCTACCACTCTCCTCCTTCCTCCTCCTTCCACCCCCACTCTTCCTCCTACTTCTCCTCCTCTTCCTCCCGCTTCTCCTATTCCTACTACTCTCCCTCCTCCTATTCCTATTCTTCCTCCTACTTTCCCCTCCCCCTCCTCTTCTTCTTCACATACACAATATAATATGACAAAAAAAGACCATACTTAAACAAGATCCAAAATAATAATCATTTAACTTTTGTTATATTTATAAATTTGAGAAGTAGTATTAATGTGTTTTATTAGTTGATAATGAATTAAGAAAAAAATTTGATGGTCCCCTATTTACAATTTTAAACCTACAAACAAAATTATAATAATCACTAATTAAATAATAAATATTAATACTTTATTGCAAAGAATAAAAGTTAAAAAAATAAATTAACCTAAAACTTAAAAATGTTAAATACTAACCTAAAACTTCAAAATGTTAAATACTAATAAAACTTATACATTTTCTTTTGGAAAAAAAAATACATTTAAAACTATATATCTCTGATATTTATATATTTAAACATTATTAGTTGTAAGTATCCTCTAGTGCAATCTTTGATTCAACCAAACTAAAACCCATAAACGCCCAATCCAAAACATGGACAGGAATCAAAAAATAGTGAGTCCAGGTTAATGTGCAAATAGGGGGTTAACAAAGAATCAGAAAAGGAAGTTGGGACAAAACACCAAGAAAGCAGGAAGGGGTTTTGTAAACTGTGTTGATGCATAAAAAATTTAACCTACACTTGAAACCTAGAGAGGACATGTTAGATGGAAAATCTCAATAAGACCTATTAGAGGTACAAAGCACAACAATTATATATATTGTACATGTGGTAGAAGAAATAAACATGTCTCAAAAATGTATAACATTCAGTAAAATCCTAGTAAAAAGTGTGGAAATATCACTCTATAATATAAAGTAATAGTAACTGTTGGTGAGACTTGATACCCTTACACTTCGCGTGCATTTTGCATGTTTTCTAGAGAGTTCTGATCATGATTGATGATCATCCAACTGAGCTAACCTCCAAAATGAGTATATAGCTTTGGACATTGCTATAGCCTGCCTTATAATCCTTGTATGCCCAACAAATATGTGCAATGGTTGTAACTAAACAATGTAGACCCACCTACACATTTCAAAAAATCTAGACCGTCAATATCTATAAAAAAAGGAATCCACATAAAATTATCCATTCTAATTATTAACTGATGTTTTCCTACCATAGAAATTGGAGGCAATATTAAGTGAATTGAATTGAAAATGCTGCATTGCTTGATAGCATTTACATATCCATATGGCAGAGCAGAGAAATCAAAATCCATATCATATGGCAGAGCAAAGCAAACAGTGTTGCTACTATTCAATGAATGCACAAGTTTCTATCTATGGGGCATCAAACAAAACAATTATTTAGAAGATATTTTGACCACGCCCCACAAGGAAACTGAGACCAAACCTACAGCAGTTGAGCAGGAGGATGGGGGCTACATCCTACTCATATTCACGATGATGATGATGCTCCTCTAGTAGTAGAGGAGGAAGAAAAATAGAGCCATAATAGTTCTTTGCAATGGATGGGTCATCTTACAGTTAGTATGAGTCATAGCCCTTTTAGTGAAATATTTGAAATCTTTGATTCAACCAAACTAAAACCCATAAACGCCCAATCCAAAACATGGACAAGATGGTCTCCACTTAAGGATCAACTGCAGGCGAAAAACCCCCATAATGAGTGATCTATTCCAAAAACCATTGATTCCCATGGCCAAAGGATAAGGTTCAAAAAGAAATGAGATAATCCGATTATATCCAAAATGAGAAATGAGATCATCCAATTCTGCCATTGCATCTGAAATGACGCAGGGAAAGGTTAATAATAGAGTAGGTATGGCTAATAAAATGACAAAAGCTATAGGGTTTTGTGGGTTGAAAACTGACTAAAAATTAATTGAAACTCATTCTTATATTAGATTTGATTTGGACAAACAAAAAAATAAAAATGCAGAGACATGAGGAGACAGAGTGCATACATATGTGGAGTGGAGTAGCATGGATTTACTTTCCTCATACATTATTTATTCTTTGGTACCTGCCATGAATTCCATAGACAAGTCGTTAACATATTGCTAATGAGATTTCATATCATAGAAATACAAATATTAAATTAGGAAAAAAAGCAAAGAAAAGAGCATCAAACCAAACACATTCTGTATCAGATGTCTCTTCCCAAAGCAGAGTGTTCGAGCAGATGTCCTTCCAAATCCATTTTCCCTCGACGCGGACACCATTCTCTATCACAAATTGACATAAACACCGACATCTAGACTCAAGAAAGACACAAAAAATGCAAATTGATAGTCTATCTCCATCTAAATAAAATAATTGGGGCATCAAACGAGAAGATGGACCAGCAAGCGGAAATACCATAAAAACACAACAATACAATGGAGAAGTTGCAAATGGAAAAGATATAGAGAGCGCCCTATCAATCCAAAGAGTACAAAAGTTTTGAAAAGGAAACAACATAAAGCAAATCAATCTGAAGCTTAAAAGAAACAACATAAAGCAACGGTTATACAAGAAAAATGGAAACAAACTTATATATAAAAATATATGTAATATATTTGTCCAAATAGGTTGTGTTAAATTGTGCTTTTTTCAAGGTGTAAATGAAAATATTATGGAATATTTAATTATTGAAACATAGATTATATTTTGTTATAATTTATTGAAATTTAGATTATATACTTTTGTTAAAATACAGCATGCTCAATTGTGTTTTTTCTAAGTATAAAAAGAAACATAATCTCTATATATAAATGGTGTTTATAAACCAAAATAAGAAGACATAAAAGAAATTACTATGTTTATAAAAATCATAGCCTACAAAATGTGTTGCATTGTTTCTATAAACTATGATAAAGATAAATGGTTAATAATGTAATTTTGTTTATTTTGGTTTAATTTTGTCCACATATTTTTCCATGGGTGTAATTTTTCTTTTAACAGAAACTTAAAGAAGAGTAATATTAAATAGGTTGTGCACAACCATTCATTACAAAAAAACTACTGCATAAGTATTCTTGTAGATCAAAGAAAAAAGAAACAAAACTAGGCCGGAAGATAGACCTTAGTATGCCGCAGAAGGTTCTTATGTTTTGAATAATTACAGATGAAGTATAAACTCTAACAAATTGTTGGTTAAGGAAGATACAAAAAAACATAGACTGTTAAGAGATGCATTAAGAATTTCCTGGGTGCCCCACGGGCTGAATGACAGATTCCTCTTACATATTTTGGATTGCACCTGTTGGGTTCTCGTGAACTTGACTTCCCTAGTTCATTTGCACCAAACATTGCAAATCCTCCTAAATGCAGTCGACTTTTCCCATGATTTCCTTCAGATTTATTTCATTATTGTCTATTCTGGCATCATGATTGCTAATATGGTAAGAAGTGTATCCCACTACATAAAAAAGGTTTTTTTACCTCTTTAGCGGTCTCTCTAGCATCCATTATCCCTATTACCACCATTTCATACAAACATCAAATATTCACCTTCAAATATGCAATACCTTCATTATCCCCTGCACAACCCATTTCCTGAACTTGGTGCGGGTCTAACCAAGATTGAGACTATGAAAGCTCAGGCTTGATAGCCGATTGAGCACCAAGCTAGACGAAACTAAAACCTGTCCACAACAGAGACTGCAACACTGGATTCTAGGAGACAAATTAGAGAGAGTGGAACTGAGAATGAAAAATACTTGCTGTAGATTTTTTAGATTCCCTTAGGTTTCGAAAAGAGATGGTTCCTATCGTGTCTTCCTCCCACTGAGTACAATCAAAACTAAAGGTTAAGGTATTACCTTCTAAAATAAGCTGTTCGAAGGGGAAATCTATCACAGATCCTATAGCTAATCACCAAAAGGAGTCAGGGACTCAACGAGAATGACAGTAACAATTCAAGAAAGCTGCCAATTATAATCTCTCTTTCAAGAAGCCCCTTAATGGAGGGAAATATTCCCAAGGAAAAACCTACAAAGAACCTAGCTGTAGGAGAGGACCATCTTCAAAGTCGAACCTGTCAACTAGCATAGTTTCCTCCAGGGCAACAACATGAATATTAACACAAAAGTGACTATCAAGCAGGGAGAAGGGACAGATGAAGCCATGGTACACTACTGAGGCTGACGAGAAACGTGTTGACTGAACCTGTAATTAAGCCTGAGGGGATGGAAAATTAAGTTAGAAGGATGCGTGCAGGAGCTGGGAGGCCACATGTTTCCAAAACAATAATCAAACATTTGACCATAATTCAAGCAGAGGGGTGAGATAAAACTTAGGATAGGTAAAATAAAAATTGGGGTGTGCATTTGGACATTAGGGGATAGGTTTAATGACAATGTCTAGGTCATTTATGCTGATATGACCTTGAGGAAGCAAGGCCCCTTGATTAGCCAAAGCGTCCATGAGAATTTTGTTTTCTCAAAGGATGTGAAAAAACTCGACTCGACTACAGATAAGGGGAGTGATTTTATCATACATCCTTCTGCAATTTATGGATCCTATGGGATAACCATGAATCATTTTGTATATGACTTGTCTCAAATATCCAAAGACTACAATCCTGGGAATAGTTAATGTGTTTGTTAGGTCAAGACCCTGCAAGAGAGCAACCCATTCTACTTCATTATTTGTCTTGTGGCCCATCCCCCAAGCGAAGGTTTTTTCTGTTTGTCCTTAGGGATCCAGTAAGATCCCCCCTGCACCTTCCACCCCTTTTCCATGGGTGTAATTATCATTATACATCATTTCTATTATTATTAGCTACATTTCTATTACTTACATTTGTAAATATGGCTTTTTATTCTCATTGTTAATTGGGTTGTTATTGTCATTATCAATCATGGACTATTTATTAGCATTATCTATGTGTGAATGTCATCACACTAGCCTAAATTTGTCATTAATTCCATGTCAAATTCCCATTTGCGTGACTTTGTCTTTAACTACATCCACACAACATCCCTATGAGCATGAATTCATAATAGCATCACTAATGTTCTTAAGGATGCATAATATTTTGCAAGAAATTAGATTGACCTTTGAAAAGAATTTAATACCCAAAATATCTATTATTTATAAAGGAAGATACTTGAATTCCTTTTATATCTAAGATAGTAGTAAAATTTCATTCTCATTGTTGGTGCTCTAGAATTAGTTGGATGGGGACCAACGGTGATTCTTGGTCAAATATCTTCGTACTAGCTTGCCTCCCTTTTTTCAATTCATGAAGTTCATATATGTAGAGGTAGGTTGTCATCTAAACCAAGTATTATCCTTCTTAAGGTCAGATAGACCAAAGTTGGTCTCAATGGACCATCATCATCATCATCAAAACTTGGGATAAAATGGAGAGGGTGTTCTTTGACTAAATAAAATTCTTTTACAGTCGACCCTTCCACACAATCACAAAATATTAGATATATAAAAACATTACATATTAAATTAATTTTTAACTAATTAAAATAGTTTAAAAAGGCATCAAAATATTCCTATGTATAGTTTTAAAATTTTAGATGAAATATAAGAATGTTTAATAATGGTAAAAAAAATTAAATATTTTCAAACAAAGAGTTTTTTTTTTACAAAAGTTGTTATCTTTTATATTATAAAATTAGTATAGGAACCATTGAAAGATATACAACAACCTGATTTTGTCACGTCCCCTCCCCTAATATAGATGATGGAGAAGACACAACTACACACTGCTCTACTGTCAAAACATGCAATCTATCCCATGAACATAACATAAAATGCATTGAAGTAAAATACATATGCATATGTACAATTGATTAAACAGTGGAAGAAAATACATTTCATTCACATTCAAGCATTCAACATGTTCATGATAATTCATAAAATAAATAGTTTGCAAAGATTAAGCACACAAGAATTCCTATCTTGAGAAGAAGCTTCGCTGCAACTAGCTATGTCCTTGCAATGTTCCACCCAACCATAGGCCAGTGTGCTCATCAATCTCTCAGCACCACTTCCAGCCTTGAGTTGGGCATGATTTCCACAAGGAACAAGGGAACAACAGGCTTACACACAGCAAGACCATACATACATAGTCAAGCCAACACACAGTTCAGATTCATAGGTTGTCCATCCCAACCAATAAACAATTGGGTTCACAGTATACTAAGGAAATAAGCCAATAGAGCATGGATTCCTTGGACTTACTCGGCCAAGCCAACCCTCACATAAAAAAAACAATCATCCAATTAAGAGATAGGTTCCTTGGACTTTATCATCCAAGCCAACAATCACATCCAAACACAGTCAAACCCTCTAGCATATGGGTTTCTTGGACTTATTCAGCCAAGCCAACACAAGGATGCACTTCATAGTGAATACAAGTTCTAGGTATGGACAAAAACATCCTGGGAGCCAAAACAAAAATGGAAACAAGGGGAAAAGTAGTCGTGGGAACAAAAATTGATTTCACAAAACGTTCAGGGACATTCAGGACCAAAAATGACCATCATACACACCCAAATCGTGAATCCAAAAATGATAAAATGCATATGGGCATTTTAGGAGAAAATCCAACCTCAAAAAACTCCCAAAACATGAATCTCAAGTGCACATTCACTCAGCAACACAAAACGACTTCTCGGCCATGGAGAAAAATGGGAAAACTATAGAAAACGCGAAGGAGAGAGCTTCCCAAGCTTCAATCGCATGGGGAAAAATGAAGGAGATAAATGGATTATGGGTGAGGAATGAATTTATGGGATCTTACTTTCCCAATAAAACAAAACACATTTCTCCAAAATGGGTGGTCTTCCCAATTCGAATTTGACCTCCATACCTTTCCCATTTGAAGGAAAATAACTTCCTCAACCAATTTTTGGCAGAAAATAAATGATTGGCACAAAAAGAAAAAATGGGTAGTTGACAGTTTTATGGGTTCTCCCTTGACATTTGGCTTTTCCCCATTGGTTCAAAGGTTTGAATATTTCCCCCTTCCCTATTCCTTGTGAAATCATGCCCCCATATTTTTCACATTGTGTTGCATAGCTAGTTATGGTATTTTTATTAATTTTCATTTTTACATGATGTCTCAAAATATATTATGCCTAGCTAGCACATAATAGCATTGATTTTAATTACCGAAACATAAAACACTAAATCCATGGTGGGGATTTTTCCTTGAGCTCCACACCATGATTTATTAACGTTATTTACATCATATGCAATTGAATACCATGGGGTCGAAACCAGGGCACACATTCCCCTAACCCTTGGGATCAAAACCGTGGTGTTACATTCCCCTCCCCCTTCAACAACACTGTCCTCAGTGCTCATCAAAACTTAACAAAATGATACACTGCAACTACCTCAGTGCTCTACCAAATTGAACAAAAATGGATGCGCCAATCGCATGGCATCCTCTGGCTCCCATGTAGCTATATCAGGACCGTGGTGCTTCCTATGCACCTTTACATGTCCAATGGCATGATCTAGAACTCCTCCTTGGTTCCACTTTGTGGTTGTCTTGCATACAAACTCCTCCATGTCCTTGATTACATGAATTAGTACACACCACAAGATCTTTTTTCTGGGTCTTGGAGAATCCTTCTCCTCAGCTTGGAACATTTCCAATGTCTTTGGCAACCAACAATACCTATGCTCAAGCCCCAAGAAATGAGTCAATTCCCATGTCAGATTCACAAGATTTTTCAAAATCATAGAGGGATCACATGCACATGTATATTGACATAAAATTGACAAGAAGTTGCCAAGTGAACCAAATACTCATCTGCATAAGTATCTTCTTTTGGTTCCATAGGTGTCCGACTGGGCTTTTTACAGCCATGGCACTCACAATCCTGCCCCATCCCACACCTGGGTGAGGTAGCCCATTTTTGCAATCCTTGGATCACCTAAAAATACCTCTCAACCGAGGTCTAACAGCTCTGTTCTTGAGCCAGACACCTCCTCTAGGTGCTCACCAAGCTCAGGTGCTTCCTTTCCAAACACCACAATGAATTAACTCACATGTCAAACTCATTCCTATAGGATGCAATCTATAACAAGATTTTCAAAACCATGGCTGCATCATATGGTCATGTGTATTTACAAAAAATCAACAACAACAAAATATTGATAAGTAAACCAAATACTTATATGTATAGCATCTCTCAATCGAGATCCAGTCAACCTCGCTTCAGATCCTAACACCTCCTTGGGTGCTCAATGGCATCTCTGACTTAAGGGCCTAGCACCTCTTCCAGTGCTTACCAAGATCAGACGCTTCCTGTACATGCACCATAACAGATTAATTCACATGTCATATTCATTTTCGCGGGATTCATTTCTTAACAAGATTTTCAAAATCTTAGCTGAATCACTATGCACATGTGTAATTTCAGAAAATCAACCATGATTTTCCAAGTAATCCAATACTTATATGTGTAACATCTCTCAATCGATATTTTGTCAGTCTCACTTCAGATCCTAACACCTCCTTGGGTGCTTAATGACAACTCTAGCTTATGGTCCTAGTACCTCCTCCAAGTGCTTGCCAGTGCTCAGGAGCTTCCTTTCCGAACACCATAATACCTAGGGATTATTCTCTTCATGGATACCCCACTCTTGTGACAGTCCCTTTACAGTGTGAATGAGTGTGGAAAGAAGTCTAACCAGATTTCTTACACCCTGGGTGTCCCCAGTGATGCATGCCAATTCCTAGATGGCAGAGGGGAGAATATATGTACCCAATACATCCTTCCAGATGAGCCATGTACCCCAAGTACATATTTTCATTGTCTCACCTACATTGCATACAGGTATGCAGTTCACATCATATGTCATCATAAAATTTCAATCATAGGTTTTCAAACTTGTTCCAAACATGTCCCTTCGAGAAGCTATGCACCCCAGGTACATCCTTTCGAGGAGCTATGTACCCCAAGTACATATTTCCATTATCTCACCTACATTACATACAAGCATGCTGTTCATATGAGATGTCATCATAAAAAAATGCAATCATAGATTTTCAAACCTATCCCAAACACATCCCTTCGAGAAGCTATGTACCCAAGTACATCCTTCCAAGGAGCCATGTACCCCAAGTACATCCTTCCGAGGAGTTATGTATCCCAAGGAGCTATGAGTTATCAATAACCATGAATCCATCCTCATATTATTTGGCTTTTGTAAGTGGGAGCACTTATCCCCTACTTACACATGTTGTCCCAAAACCTGGACATCCACATACAACATGTCATCTTGACACCATTTTAAATCATCCAAACAGTCAATAGCAATCAACATAAAAGATTTTAAATATGAAATTTAAAATCTATTTTGTTGAACAACTAGAATTTGGTCATGAGATCCTTCTCATAACACATGGTAGTTTCCTGTCTTGGTTTCACTGGGCACAACCATATTACCCTGTTCAGGTCATTCTACCTGCAATCTCTTGGAAGTCCTGTAATGATTGTTCACACCCATTAGGGTCATCTCCTCATGGAATACAAGTTCACATGCACACCTCCTCGGCCTATACATAGGCTCCACTTTACCTACAGAATATCCTTCAGTAAACTTTCTACAATACCCTGCAAGTCCCACAAAATATATTACATCTGACATCTTTCTTGGAGCAGGACAACTCATAATGGACTCAATATTTTTCAGGGTCTACATATATTCCCTCATATGAGATGTTGTGACCCAAATAATTAATTCTAATCCTATCTTTATAGAAGTCACATTTGCTCAACCTTGCATATAGCTTAAGCTTCCTGAGTAATTTCAAAGTCAGACTCAAATGTTCCACATCTTCTTCCTCATTCTTAGAATAAATTAGAATTCCATCAAGGAGAACAAGAACTGACGTGCAGAAACTTACTGAAAACATTATTCATGAGGCACATGAATGTAGTTGGTGCATTTGTGAAACCAAATGGTACCACTACAAACTCATAAGGTCCATACCTTGTTCTAAAGGTTGTCTTATGAATATCTTCATCCTTGATTCTTACCTGATGGTAACTAGACCCCAAGTCAATCTTGGAAAATACCTTTTCTCCTCTCATTTGATCAAAGAGGTCATCAATACTAGGCAAAGGATACTTGTTCTCCACAATGACTTTATTCAACTGTCTGTAATCAATACATAACTTGGGTGTACCATCTTTCCCTTTCTCAAACAGAATTGGTGCTCCCCACAGGGACACACTTGGCCTGATATACTTATTTTCCCACAACTCTTACAAATGCATCTTAAGCTCTAGCAAGTTTTGCGTTCTCATCCTGTTGGGTGTCTTGGACATTGGTGCTTCTCCTGGCACAAGTTCAATTGTGAAGTCAATGTCCCTCTTTGGAGGAAGCCTTGGAACTTCATCAGGAAAAACATCCTTGAATTCCTGCAACACATGAAAGTCCTCCAACCTATAGGTTTCATTATCTTCCCCCTCCAAAACATGGGCTACATGTACTCTACAACTTTTCCCACATCACTTCTTTAGTTGTATTGTTGAAATATTCCTACTGGAGATCACTTTTGGAATGCCTTTCACAACCTTTAGGTTGCCTTCTTCATCCAAGCACTCAAAATTCTTGTTGTAACAATCAATATTTTCTCTATGTGCTTCCAACCAATCCATTCTAATGAGGATATCATAGGAACCAAGTGGTATAACCTTCATATCTACACAAGTGACTGGCCTATTTGTAACCAATGGACATTTTCCTACCACTTCACTAACTTTCCTCCTGGTTCTAGTGGCTAGTTGGACTAACCATGATCTTCTATGCTTTAAATTATTCAAAGTGCACATCTCAACAAGTCTAGGGGTGATATAGTTGTGATTCGATCTAGGGTCAATCAAAACAAAAATAGTATGTTCAGCAATCTCACCCTCAACTTCCACCACACTTGAGTTATGACCTGCCCGATGGTATTCCAACACCGCACAATTTTTAGGATTGGTCCATGATTCCTAACCCATAGTTTCAGCTTCTTGGGTGTTGTGGAATTGATGTTTATTCCCACTCCAATGTGGACAATACTTAATTAGATATCCTCCTCTGCATCCACAACACTTGAGTGGGTTCCTTGACCTTTCCCTCATCACTATGGCTGACTTAATCACAGCTTGTGATGTCTTCCTTTGCTAATTTAGGAGGTGAGAAGGTTTGAAACCTTTCTTCACTGGGTTAAGCTTCTCATTATTCTTGTGGAAATTTTTCCTACTCCCTTCTATCTATGTTAAGTGATTCCCAGAGTTTATCTGCCTTTGGAGTTCTGCCAAACTTTGTAGCATGATTGTAGTCAACTATTTTTTCTCTTCCAGAGCCTTGATCATCCTTTTATTTTCCTCTCTGAAAATCTGCAAAATGTGTTCAGGAACACCATTGTTAGTTGCATAACATTCTCAGGAATTTATAATTTACTTTCTTTCATTTGGAAAAATTGAATGTTGATAGCTTGTCAAAACATATACTTTTCTTTCACAACAACGATTGTCTCAGGAGGACAACGGGGGTCAAGGGGGATTGCCTTGGGAGGGTAGAGGGAAGTGTCCTCATTTTTTCTTTTGTAAATATTTCATTTTAGCACAATATGGCACATAATTTCGCTGCCATTTTCATCTTTCTGGCACCTGTAATTCCCCCCGAAAAACCTGCTGAAATGCTCTGTTTTGGTGAACTTGGTTTTTCCACCTGATCGACGAAACTCAGGCTTTCCTTCCAACATGTTGACAAAACTCGTCAAGTTTGTCTGCCACGTATCAGCAAAACTTGCCCTTTTCATATGATCGGTAAAACTCCAATTTTTCTCCCACCACACCGGAAAACCTCGCCAAACTTTTTGATGTGTTGGAAAAACTCATCGATTTCACTCAACATGTATCGGCAAAACTCATCTTTTATTTCCGACAAGGGAAATTTTGACACTTAGAAAAATTTTGAAATTTTTTCTTCTTTCTTTCTCTTTCTCGTCAGCTCATCTTAGCCTTTCATGCTGACACGGTCACTACAATCTTGTCGATGAGACTCAGCCAACCCAATCAAAATGCATCGTCTCAACTTATCCTTTCATGCTGACACAGTCTCTACAAGCTTCGTCGGCCCAACTCGGCTAACTCAACCGATATGTGTCGGCTCAACGTAGATAACTCAGCTGACACAATCATACTTAGAAAAAATTTGAAATTTTTTCTGCCTTTCTTTTGCCATCGACGAAGCTTGACCTTTCACGCTGAAACATATAGCTGCAACTCAGACAATTCAACCGACATGTTATCGGCACAACTTGACCACTCCTTCCAACATGGAAAATATTCCAACACAGAAAAAAAAATTAGAATATTTTTTTTGTCTACTGCTTTTCCTACTGACCATAGAGGGTGATTCTTCTTCTGTCAACTGTTTATCTTGGAACATTGAGGCCCAATGCTACAACTAGCACTCTGATACCACACTATCATGTTCCCTCCCCTCATACAGATGATGGAGAAGATGAGACTGCACACTTCTCCACTGTCAAAACATGAAATCTAGCCCCATGAACATAACATAAAATGAATTGAAGTAAAATACATATGCAGATGTACAATTCATTAAATCACAGAAGCAAATACTCAATCATTCAACATGTTCATGGTAATTTATAAAACAAATAGTTTGCAGAGATTAAGCACACAAGAATACTTATCTTGGGAAGAAGCTTCCCCACAACTAGATATGTCGCTGCAACATTCCACCCAACCATAGGCCAGTGTGCTCATCAATATCTCAGCACCACTTCCACCCTTGAGCTGGGCATGATTTCCACAAGGAACTAGGGAATAGCAGGTTTACACACAGCAAGACCATACACACACATTCAAGACAACACACAGTTGGGTTTCAGAGACTGTCCAACCCAATCAATAAAGAATTGGGTTTCACGGGATACTAAGGCAATAAGCCAACAGTACATGGGTTCCTTGGATGACATTTCCAAGTAGGTTACTCCTTTCATCTCAAAGTAGATTCCAACAAAAAAAAATTTAGCTTATGAAGCGAGTACATAAATGTTAAAGAGTCTTACCTAGATATTAGATTATTTTTGCAACAACGTAGTTAGAATCCAATGAGATTTATGGTTGGTTTCAACTAATTCACATTTTTTATCATCCCAGAGCATTCCTATTCCTCTAGAGGCTTCCCTAGAACTAAATGCAATTATTCCTCCTTTCTTCCAAAAGTTTGCACTTACTTGGAGAAATTTATCTTTCTCCATCTTGGTTTCCTGGATCGGCAAGATGTCTAGTTGGGATAATCTAATCAAACATTTCATAGCTTCTTCCTTACCTTTGCTGCCCAGACCTCTACAGTTCCAGGAGAGGATCTTCATTACTTACTTTTGGTAGAGGAGGGAACCCCTTTCTGGAATTTCCCTTGATGCCGAGTGTTTCTGGAATTTCAGAGAAGTTTTTTCAAGGTTAACTGAGAGCCTTGAAGTTTATCCTTGTATGTGGCTTCCTCCCTCACTTCCTTGGTTGATTTCCTTCCTCTTTCCTTCTTCTTGCTTGGCGTAGCCATCTCAATTTTCCCTTCCTCTTCCTCGATATCAGATTCCTCCTTTGATTTTTCCTAGTTTCCCCCTTCTTTTACCACCTCTACTACTGAATCTGACTAGATCAAAGAGGCATTGTCTTTCTTAGACTAGTCAGATAAGACTTCTTTTTCTGGGTCCTTGTTCTCTACATTGTTGGGTTTCTCCCCTATAACAATAGGTCCACTCCTAGTCTCATTGGCCTTACCTTCTAGAGGGTTTTTCCTTTGTTCGTTTTCCCCCTTCTTTCCTTTGCCCTTCTCTGCTTTTTGCTTTTGTCTTGCTCTTCTTTATTGTTTTCCATCCTTCCTCCTTTTCATGTTGGTCCTCTTACTTTTTCAGATAGTTACGGTAGAAGTGTTTGTATTCATTACACCCTCTACACTTGAATGGTAGTTGTTCATAGTCTAGCTTTTGATAGTGATACCAGTTTCCTATTGTGAGCTTGATTGCCTCCTGTAATCCATCCTCTAGATCCACCTCCTGGCAAAGGCATATTGATATTTTTGGATTTCCATATCGATATACCTTCCCAGGGAATTTCCAATTTCTTTGAGCGATTTTGGGTTCTAGCAATGGATTGGTAGGTTTTGAAGCCTAACCCAAACTGGGACGGTCTTGGGAATATCTGCCTCAGGATCGAAGTTTGGCATCCAACCATTCAGGTAAATTCCTTATGGTCCCATGAAATAGGGTCCATTTCAGAAGATTAAATCCTTGTCATCCTTAGATTCAAAGTCAAATAAGAAATATCCTCGACCCACTGAGTAAGATGCAACATTTTTTGAGATCAAAGGTCTCCATTTCCTCTAAACCCAACTCTCGGTGGGTTTTGGTGATGGACAGAGTCTAGTGAATTTCCCAATCAACGCCCGGTCTACCAGCAAGAGTGCCACGTAGATAGTGTCCTCATGCGGCAGAGCAACAACCAGAACATCCTCAATCCTTTTGAGGAATTTCAGAGGGGCTCCCTTAGAGATCTTCTTGCTTTTCTCAACTAATAGCTTCTCAAACACTTCCAATAAAGGGGCAGAGGGTGTCCCAAATCTGCCCTCCTCAGTCCCCATTGGGTCTGCACCCTCCTTTCTACCCCAGTTCCTTGTCCCCTCAAGTCAACAACCGATATCGCTTCGGTCCAAATCTGCTCTAACCAATCTCACTTGTTGCAGACCTAATCCTCGAAAGGATCACAAAACTCATCATGTGTTGCATGCAGAACATTGCATGCACAAAAACCACTAAGCGCTGCAAGCTAGACCCTTTGCTCAGGTCTCACCAGCTTGTGGCGCATGCCTTCCCGTTGGTGGATCCTTTGAGGGTCAACACACAGCTCGATCAATCTCGGCTCCAATCCCTCTTCTAGGCAATTTCATCCCAGTCTAATAATTATCTTTCATTCATCGACGTCATTAAGATTTTCATTAACATGAACCTAATCCTATTTAATCTGCATGGCCTCAATCCATGTGATGGTATGTGGGTTAGTAGCTGGCATGCTGCCCATGTGCCAACACATGGATACCACCCACATTCGAGGATGTAACGCCCCATATTACATATAATAATTAATGAAAATAAAAATAAGGATAATAATGTTCATATGGAGAAATAATAAATATTCGAATTAAATAATAATTATAATAATAATATATAAATAAATTAAGAGAATTTTTTGAAATTAGATAACTAGTAACTAAAGATGCATGTTATACATAAGAACTTTTACAAAATATAATTTACTAAAAAAACTATATATTGGAGGCTGAGAAGATGGAAAATAAACTTCCTTTTGCTTGGAACAAATATTGGTCTTGAGATGTTATAGGAGCTTGGGCTCCTTAAGGAAGAGGAATCATTTATGGCATCAGTTTATTGATTGAGGGATTAGGGGATCTGAATTGTTTTAATGAGTGATATATTGGGAGGAGAGCATCCCTCCACATGTTGTTTCCTGGTTAGTTGTGTTCAATGTTGTGTGAATGGATAGAGTTTGATGGTTTGATCTTCCAATCGAATGTGATTAATGTCCTTGCAATTCTTCCAAGTGGGATTCTTATGCCATTCAAGCTTATAATTAGTTATGCTATGAGTGCTTGAGTGATTTTCATGATATTTAGATATGGTTAGCATTTATGTACTTAACTTATGTAAGTTATATAATTTTTAAACAAATTATGTGTCAATGTTCTTATTTGAAGGCCACACTGATTATATTTATCAAAGTTATTTTTTTATTCAAAGCCTTGCAATGAGGGCATGACAACTACCATAAATAAAATAAAAACAAGGGTAAACAACATGGTCCTCATAATATATTAAGGAACATGCCTATAATCCCAACGATTCAAAATTTATTTCATTGCAAAGAATTAGTAGTGTTGTAGGGGTGGCATGCCTCACACAGAAATGAGCTAGGATTTAAGTGAATCCTAGAAGATTCAATAACCATGAAATGTATACATGATACATGGAATGATAAATTAAAGGATGAGGTATGAAGCTTTTGATTGAGAATAAATATGGATAGATTTAAATCATATTATGTTTGGCTAGTAGTTGTTATTAATAACAATATTCGCTCTACTGTTGTTCATTAAGAATGAACATATTATGTTGGCATTTATAGTCCTTAGTAAAAGACAAATGAGGAATATGAATCTCTACCTACAACCATTGATCGATGAATTTAAGAAATTATGGGAAGGGGTACCGTCATATGATGTATCAAGACCCATACTAACTTGGAGTTTTTCTAAATTGTATGGCATATGTGCATACACTATGCATGATTATTCGTGATTAGTATTTTTCTTTAGAAAGCGTGTTGATTGGTTTGTTTATATTTGTAACATTATTTGACATAACTAATTTGGTGAAACTGTCTTCTTTAATGTTATCATGATTTGTATATAATAGCATCAAAAATCTTGTAACAATAAGGTATAATGGATGTACCTAAGTGTGGGTGTCACTCCACCTAATAGGCAGAATGTCAGCGAGGAACCTCAAATTAGGATCCCTCGACATGGCAGCTCACATGATATTCCTTAAGTCACTACAACTAAGTGAAGTATTAAGCAATTACTTCAGCCAAGGTTGGAGTCCCTTCGACGGATGATGGGANGGGGGGGGGGGGGGTTAATGATGGGAGATGAAGAATTTTCCCTCTTCATTCCTTGGCCCTCGGTCTCTGGTTGTATAATATAATATCCAATTTTACCTATATACCCTGATTCAAATTACAATTCGATCTCAAGGCAACGAGGTAATCGATGTCAAGGAAACGACAGTCATGGTCAAACACAGCACAACCTCATCTCTGCAACAAAGGAAGGATTTAATGCTGGGGTATTCATTCCTATTAGAGTGTTAGTAGATGAATGGGAGGCTCATCTTGTCTTAGAGCAACTAGATTTTGGGAAGGATGGGGGAAAGATAAACCATTATTGGTCGGTTAAAAACATGATGGGAGTGCTCATGGAAACCTCAGCCAAGGAAACCATGCTTGCAACCAAGGAAAATCTAATTGAAGTGGACGACAATCTCAGTGGTTTGGAAGCCACCTTCACTTATAAGAACTATGTTTTTGGGAAACGGGGAATGAGCATCATCGAGGTAGGAAGTGGCAGTGCAACAAGGGGAAGTCTATAAAGAAGGGAAAGTTCTTGGATGGGAGTTTGAAACTCCCAGTCCAAGCGGTAGAAACAAGTGCTCCCTTCCTTGTTCCTTCAACCATGGGGACTCTTCTTAGCAAGAGAGGCATGGATAACAAAGAGCTTGACTCCAATATGGTGCGCAAATCAACTCCACTCCCAATCAAATTTCCATCTTTGACTTCAGATGACGCCTTCCAGGAAGGTTGATCAATCTTGGAGGAAGCTCCATCATAGTAGCATGTTAAAAAAACCATCACAATAGGTATTGTCACCCTTGGGTTCTACATTTTTTTTCCAGTTATTATGTTATAATATGTTTTGTAGTTTATTGAAAAAGCTTTCTCTACACAATTTAAATTTCGAACACAAGAATTTTTCCTAGTTTCCCTCTAGAGGGAGGGCACTTTTTTGGGAAAAAAAGAGTCATATATGCATATTTG
Organism: Pseudotsuga menziesii; assembly: GCA_001517045.1. Lineage (NCBI taxonomy): Eukaryota > Viridiplantae > Streptophyta > Pinopsida > Pinales > Pinaceae > Pseudotsuga > Pseudotsuga menziesii. Next base: position 43,262 of record LPNX010117238.1, on the reverse strand, counting down.
AAAATTTGGGATGGTTTTTTCACCGTCTCAGACCGCCTTAGATGATCCAAAGCTATGTACCTTTTTTATTTTATTGATTAATATACACTATAGAATTACAAAAGAAAGATAAGGTATAATGGATGTAAATAGTGTGGACCTTCCATAAAATCTAGGTGATCCAACCAACTACAAAATCTAATGTACAGATGATCAATGGTATTCCTCCTAGAAGACAGACCTTATAGAAGAACATATGCTTTAAATGGTGGATTAGAGATAACCCGACAACATGAAATAATGACACAATTGACTAGCTTAGGGTGTATGATACAAAGAAGGATAAGGAAGTTGCATACTTGTTCAATTCAAATGGAGATATCGTGTTCAATGATCCTAAATTTTCAACATCTGTCTTGAGAAAATGCCCAATGGGAAGAAAAATAAGTTTGTATTTTATGAGCTTACATAATGGAGGCATCTTAATATTTCTCACTTACTAGGTCCCTTGCATATAATCAAACATGTTTCATCTTCTTTAAACAAGCACATGCCATAAAAAAATGAACATTAGGTGTTAGAAGAGATCTTATTTCTTCAAATACTAAACATAAGCATTGCCTAATAAAATAAAGTAGAGGAGAGGTTGGTCTCTCTTGGTCTTTTAAGGAAGGCGATGTCCCATGGATTTTGAAAAAATATATTTCTTTATCAAAAGAAGTTATATTTGGTATGAAGGTGCCTTCTATATATAAGTTGTCTCTACGACATTGATTTAATGTGGAAGAACATTTGTTCAGGTTGAAATCACATGACCGTCCGAGCCTTCTAAGGGTATGTATGGAAAATACATGTTTTTTTCTTCTACAATGTAGACCTTATAATATACTATGCACTCATATATATCTTTATGGAAAATAAAGTTTGCAAATGCTTATTTTTAGTGTCATTGTCTTTTACTTGTGCATGGGCATGTGAGTCAATATACCCCCGAAAACCTACAACACACAAAAAAATCACATTGAAAAATGCTTGAACATTATATAATGGCATTAAATGATTACTACATAGCAATAACATATAGAAAAATCAAAGTAGTATGTTAAATTCCATGTTGAAGATCCTTAGAAAGGCAAGTAAAGGTTAAATTTGATAATCCCATACACGAAAGAAATTTTTGTTTTATCCATTTTAACTATTTATGCTTACTATAATCCCAAGTCAGACACCAAATAAATAAATTTGTGTTTTCATTGAATTTATTATAGTGTTGTTCTCATTAACCTATAACCATAATTCATTAATAAAATTGTTTTATTATCATATAAGTTACATAAATGTTAAATTAATAAAGGTGTCCTTAGATATTTTAAAGACATATTTCAAGAAAAATGTTGTAATATACATTATATATAATATGTAACTCTTACAAATATTACAAAGAATTGTTTGTAAAGCTATACACAGGAATGTTTTGACGGCTTTTTAAACTATTTTAATTAGTTAAAAATTCATTTAATATGTAATGTTTTTATATATCTAATATTTTGTGATTGTGTGGAAGGTTCGACTGTAAAAGAATTTTATTTAGTCAAAGAACACCCTCCATTTTATCCCAAGTTTTAATGATGATGGTGGTGGTGGTGGTGGTGGTCCACTAAGACCAACTTTGGTCAATCAGACCTTAAGAAGGATAATACTTAGTTTAGATGACAACCTACCTCTACATATATGAACTTCATGAATTGAGAAAAGGGCAGCAGACCAATACACATATATTTGACCAAGAATCACCTATACACTAGTTGGTCCCCATCCAACTAATTCTAGAGCACCAACAACGAGAATGAACTTATACTACTATCTTAGATATAAAAGGAATTCAAGGATCTTACTTTATAAACAATAGATATTTTGGGTATTAAAATCTTTTCAAAGGTAAATCTAATTTCTTGAAAAATATTATGCATCCTTAAGAACATTAGCGATGCTCTGATGAATTCATGCTCATAGGGATGTGGTGTGGATATATTTAAAGAAAAATTCATGCACATGGGAATTTGACATGGAATTAATAACAAATTTAGGCTAGGGTGATGACATTCACACATAGATAATGCTAATAAATAGTCAATGATTGCTAATTACAACAACAACCCAATTACCAATGACAATAATGAACCACATTTACAAATGTAAGTAATAGAAATGTAGCTAATAATAATAGAAATGATGTATAGTGATAATTACACCCATGGCAAAGTATGTAGACAAAATTAAACCAAAATGAACAAAATTACACTATTACCATTTATCTTTATCATAGTTTTTTTTCCACGAAAAAGGCAATATATATATATATATATAAATATTTGAAAATGTTGTACAAAAAATGACATCAGAAAGATAACCAGTCTAGCATAGCTCATGAGAGAGACCAAAACATAAATAAATAGGCCATTAGTGGAAATTTGGGGTCTAAAATGGGCCTTATAAGAAAATGCACCAACAATAAATTTTGTGAGTTGGAATTCAAGAACCAATAGAATTTCAATAAAATGAGTCAACCATAATGGTTGAATTGACATATTTGTCATAAAAAAAACTATTTTTTGTGTTCATATTTTCGACATATATCCATGTGTTTTTATTCAAATTTCAAGAGGGAGAGCTCGTTGGATGCATAATTTAATTCTGCATCCAACGAGTACCCACATTGCATACTTTTGATGGACCCCGCTACCCCAAAAACAAGAAATACCTGAAAAAATGTGATGATGACATCATCATCATGTTTTTTTAGGTATTTCTTTTTTTTGGGGTGGCGGAGTCCATCAAAAGTATGTAGTGTGGGTACTCGTTGGATGCGGAATTAAATTTTGCTTCCAACGAGCTCTCTTGCTTAGAATTTGAGTAAAAACACAGGGAGATATGTCGAAAATACGAACACAAAAAGTAGTTTTTTTCATTCTTCATCCGAAATTAATAACTATTATTTTATTATATGAATTATTATTTTATTATTTTAACTATTATTTTATTATTTTCCTTAGGAAGCCCATTTTCGACCTCAAATTTCCTCTAATGCAGCATATAGATCTAATAGAACCAAAGGTAGATGGAACCAACAAAACAACCATCGTCAGAGAATGTCGAAATGGTAAAAATAGTTGAGGGCTAGACCACATCAATGAGGCATAGAGCAATAACAGAAACACATAATAGTCAATAAAAAGGAGCCATGCTTCCTCGATCCATCAGTAAGCCCTCAACCAACCACTTTTCAAAGAAAATGAGGCCTTCATCCACCTGCAAAGCCAACTTCGATAACCTATCCGCCTAAGAATTCTGAGCACGGTATATATGAGAAAAGGATAACTCATGAAAGAATTCAATCAACTTCCTTACTCAATTAAGCCATAGATCTAGGTGGGAGATATGAATGTGATCGGATCCCAACGCCCAGCCAATGATAACCATAGAATCATTGAAGATGTGAATCCCATCCAAGTCTTGTGATTCATAGAAATGAAGAAGCAACCATAAAGATAAAATTTCACCTTTTGTGTCGGATACAAGACTATAGTTCATCCAAATATTGTAATATCTTAGGTCAACCAGCTTAAGAATTTCCCCCGCTCCACACTACCTGGAATCATCCTGTGAGGTGTCGTTGAAGAATCCCACCAAACTGTGGGCAGGAGACATTTCGTTTGGCCTCCTAATGTTCAAATGGAGACAGCCCCATCTTGTGAGGTCCCCCCCATTTCCAAAGAAATCCTTTAATATTATGTCAGCAATTTCAGAGATGCTCAACCGCTTGCCCTTGAAAATGATTTGGTTCTTGCACCGCCATAGTTCCCACAAGATGAAGCATGGGAGAGTATGCCAACTTGGAAACTTTTTTCACCAAGAACATAAACAAGAAGAAAGTGTCTCAACCCTCCAAGGTGCATCTACGTTTATCATTGAACCAACAAACTTCCAAACTGATTGATAGAAATAGTAGGTGATGAATAAGTGGAGAATACTTTCCTCACATTTCCCACATAGTAAGCAAATACCAGGCCTGATCAGGCCCCTGTGAAGAATGTTTTCCCATGATAGTAGACAGTTTTTTGACACCAACCAGCAACAAATGGCAATCCGAGGTGGAATTTTCCATTTCCAAATAAAAAACCACCAAGCCCGTCTAGAAGGAACAACATCCATAAGGAGCTGATAAGCCCCCTTGGCTGAAATCTTACCCATGACTGTGTCATATGACCATCTAATAACATCTGGATATGCGTCCAATGTAATCACTCCCTTCTTTAATCCATGGACATAAGTAGACCATTCCTCTCCCATCGATCCAGATAGGCCCAACTATGCAGCCGAGAGCCAACCCTACAGAGAGGACCCCTGAACGGGAGAAGAGGCTATGTGATAAAGGGAAAATATCCCCTTGCAATGAATAAGGAAAAGTATCTCTCAAGAAATAAAATGCTTACAAACCCCCCCCCCCCCCCCCACTATCGTATCTTCACCCACATAGACATACCTCCCATCCCCCAGGGACCAAGCTAGCCATGAAGAGAAGAGATTGAAAGACCCAAGTAATATAGCCCAAATGTTGGATATGTTTTTGCCAGGCTTCTTGAAGATTCGCACCCATTGAATTGTTGAGATTCTACGGATGTATTTTTCTTTTATAACCTTCGACCACAAACTATCCCCTATAATAATGAGCCAAAGACTTTTTCCCTTAAATCCAAAGAGAATAGATGCATATTCTTCAATCCCCGCCCTCCTTTCTCCACAGGGTGAGCAATAACCTCCCAATGGACCAAATGGGATTTAGACTGCTTCACATCTCCCGACCAGATGAAATCCATGATCATCATTATGATATTTTTGATGATTGACTTTGGAACTTTGCATAAAGAAAACCAGAACACTACCATGTTTGAAAGGATATCCAAAGCAAGCATTAAATGAACACCCAATATGCTGCAGTCATACCTCTATAAAAGCCACAACCATTCCCTTGAATTGTAACCATTGGGCTTTAAAAAATAACCCACATATTTAGTACCTTCCACTAAAGGGTAGGGATGCATCTGCATTAAGCTCTCCATCTCAGCCCAATGCAAGTCAATGGATTCGTTCAGAAGAAGCTAAGATTTTCTCTTATTGATTCTTAGGCCTAATACATCACAAAAATTATGAACAATATCAGAGATTTCATCCCATTCATAAATTGTGCCCGATCCCAAGATCATAATGTCGTCAACGAACATAAGATGAGTAACATAAAAGTTTTTGCTGATCTTAATACCTTTTATCAGGCCCGATGCCTTATCCTTCAGAAGCAATCTACTCATGCCATCAATTACCAGTAGGAATAAAAATGGTGACAGTGGGAACCCCTGTCGCAGCCCGCATTCTACTTGAAAAAACTCTGTAGGTTTTTCATTGACAAACACAACATATGATACTGAAGTTACACAACCCATTATCCATTTCATCATTCTGAAAGGTAGATGAATATAGATCAATATCAGCCTAAGAAATCCCCAAGACATCCAATCAAATGCTCCATTCAAATCTAGCTGCAAAACACAATCCTCCATAGCTTTGATTTGTATGCTATGAAAAACTTGCTGGGCCACCCTCACTACCTCCAAGATCTGGCGATTCTGCAAGAAACCAAATTGCTCCGCCGAGAGGCCCCTCGAAAGAATTGGCTTCAACCGGTTTGCTATAATCTTTGAAATGATTTTGTATACATAGTTGCATGAAGAAATCAAACGAAAATCCCCCACGTCCTTTGTTACAAACTCCTTTGGGATTAAGGCCACAAAATTGGAATTCGTAGCCCCAAGTATCTCACTCCTGATCCCAGATTCTTTCATTGAACACAAGAGGTCTGGCCCCATAAGGTCAAAACATTCCATAAATAGTTCCATTGTCCATTTGTCTGGACCGGGACTTTTGGCTCTAGCTGAAGCCCATATGACTGCTTTCAGTTTTTCCATCTAGACAGGCAAGAACATCTTGTTACCTCCCACCTCATGAAACATTCTAGGATACTCTTTAACAACTTTCAATTGTTCAATTACCGGAATGTTCCCTTAACCACTGAAATAAGACTTGAAATATGAATTGGCTTCCTTTGCAATGCCATCTTGATCTTTAATAAAAAAAACCATCCTTTGATTTCGCCGCCGAGATGGAGTTAACATTCCTCCGGTGATTCATGAATTTATGAAAAAATTTGCAGTTCGAATCACTAGCCTCCAACCAAACCATACAGCTCGCTAGCCTATCCTTTTCGTATGCAATCTGAAGGATGGATGCTTTCTGCTTTTCAAGACCCAACAACAGGTCTCTCTCATTTTGGTTCCATGCCTTTGTGTTGGTTTTGGCCATCAAACAACCAATTTTTTATTCAATTTCCACCAATGTTTTTTTATCCAAGGCAGTATGAGATTTTACCCAACCTTTAACCTCATGTTTTAACCTCCAAAGCTTATTAGATAGTAAATCCAGAGGAGACAAAATGTGCATATAATCTTTAGATGACCATACCTTTGTAATCATGTCCTTGAAACCCTCCACCTTCAGCCATTCGTGGTTGAATTTGAAAGGTCCAAGAACAATGCAACACATCTTCTAGGATATGATTTTTATAAACATATTAATTGATTTTATATCTTCTTGTTTTGGCTAAGGAACACCATTTATATATAAAGATTCTATTTCTTTTTATAATTGGAAAAAACACAATTTGACAAGCTGTATTTTTAAAAAAATGAATAATCTAAATTTCAATAAATCATAATAAAATATATAATCTATATTTCAAGATTCCATAACGTTTTCATTTACACCTTGAAAAAAACACATTTTGACACAACCTATTTTAACAAATATATTATATAACAGTTGATTTATGATGTTTCCTTTTTCTTGTATAACCGTTGCTTTATGTTGTTTCCTTTTTAAGCTTCAAATTGATTTGCTTTATGTTGTTTCCTTTTTAAGCTTCAGATTGCTTTGCTTTATGTTGTTTCCTTTTAAAACTTTTGTTTCCTTGTTAATGACCTGTCTGTGGCATTGTCCGCAGATACAAAAGAATATAGAATGTATGAGGAAAGAAAATCCATGCTATTCCACTCCACATATGTATGCATCTTTGTCTCCTCATGTATCTGCATTTTTATTTTTTTGTTTGTCTAAATCAAATCTGATATAGGAATGAGTTTCTACCAACTTCTCTATTTTCAGTCAATTTTTAACCCACAAAACCCTGCAGCTTTTGTCATTTTATCAACCATACCTACTCTATTATTAACCCTTCCCTATGTCATTTTGGATTCAATCATATAATAAGATGATCTCATTTCTCATTTCAGATATAATGGCATAATCGCATGATCTCATTTATTTTTCAACCTTCTCCTTTGGCCATGGGAATTGATGGTTTTTGGGATACATCACCCGTTCTGGGGGTTTTTTTCCTGCAGTTGAGCCTTAAGTGGAGACCATCTTGTCCATGTTTTCGATTGGGCGTTTATGGGTTTTATTTTGGTTGAATCAAATATTTTCACTAAAAGGGCTATGACTCATACTAATTATAAGATGACCGCAAAGAACTATTATGGCTGTGACCCATCCATTGCAAAGAACTATTCTGGATCTGTTTTTCTTCCTCCTCTATTGTTTGAGACCATCATCGTCATCATTAATATGAATCTAATGCAACCCCCTTCCTCCTAGTCCACTGCTGCAGGTTTGGTTTCAGAGTCCATGTGGGGCATGGTCAAACTATATTCTAAATAATTGTTTTGTTTGATGCCCCATAGATAGAAACCTGTGCATTCATTGAACAGCAGCAGCACTACCTGCTATGCCATATGAGTTGGAATTTGATTGCTCTGCTATGCCTTATGGATATGTAAATGCTATCAAGTAATGCAACAGTTTCAATTCAATTCACTTAAGATTGCCTTCAATTTCTACTATAAGGAAACATCAATTAATAATTAGAATGGATAATTTTATGTGGATTCCTTTTTTATAGATATTGATGATCTAGATTCTTGAAATGTGTAGGTGGGACTACATTGATTAGTTACAATCATTGCACATATTTGTTGGGCATACAAGGATTATAAGCCAGGCTCCAGTAATGTTCAAAGCTATATACTCATTTTGGAGGTCATCTCAGTTGGATGATCATCAATCATTATCATAACTCTCTAGGAAACCTGCAAAATGCACATGAAGGGTAAGGGTATCAAGTCTCACCAACAGTTACTATTACTTTAAAGTCTACATTACATATTATAGAGTGCTATTTTCATACTTTTTACTAGTTTTACTGAATGGTATGCATTTTTTATACATGTTTATTTCTTCTTCCACATGTACAATATATATTACTGTTGTGCTTTGTAACCTCTAATAGCTCTTTTTGATATTTTCCATATGATATGTCCTCTCTAGGTTTCAAGTGTAGGTTAAATTTTTTTTTGCATCAGCAAAGTTTACAAAACCCCTTCCTGCTTTCTTGTTGTTTTGTCCAAACTTCCTTTTCTGATTATTTGCACATTAACCCGAACTCACTATTTTCTTATTCCTTTCCATGTTTTGGATTGGGCGTTTATGGGTTTTAGTTTGGTTGAATCAAATAATTCACTAGAAGATACTTAGAACTATTAATGTTTAAATATATAAATATTAGAGATATATAGTTTTAACTGTATATTTTTTTCCAACAGAAAATGTATAAGTTTTATTAGTATTTAACATTTTGAAGTTTTAGGTTAATTTATTTTTTTAACTTATACCTTTTGCAATAAAGTATTACTATTTAATTAGTGGTCATTATAATTTTGTTTGTAGGTTTAAAATTGTAAATAGGGGATCATCAAAATTTCTTTCTTAATTCATTATTAACTAATAAAACACATTAATACTACTTCTCAAATTTATAAATATAACAAAAGTTTAAAGAGTACTATTTTGGATCTTGTTTAAGTATGGTATTTTTTGGTCATATTATATTGTGTATGTGAAGGAGAAGAGGAGGGGGAGGGGGAGGGGAAAGGGAAAGGGGGAGGAGGAATAGGAATAGGAGAAGGGGGAGGAGGAATAGCAGGAGGGAGAGTAGTAGGAATAGGAGGAGCAAGAGGAAGATTAGAAGTAGGGGTGGAAGGAGGAGAATGGAGGAGAGTGGTAGGAAGGATGGAGGAGAAGGGGGGAGGAGGAGGAGAGGCCATGGAGGAAAAGGGAGGAGGTTAGAGGGAGGTGGTAGAGGAGGAGATTAGGGGTGGAGGGAGGAGAGAGGGGGTGGTAGAAGAGGAGAGAGGGAGGGGAAGGGAGTCCATGGAGGAAAAGGGAGGACGAGAGTGGGGGTGGAGGGGTGAGAGAGGTAGGTGGTAGAAGAGGAGAGAGG
>LPNX010117238.1:22075-32920 GCA_001517045.1 Pseudotsuga menziesii | reverse complement strand
GAGGGGAAGGAGGAGAGAGGGAGGAGAAGGGAGGCCATGGAGGAAAATGGAGGAGGAGAAGGAGGAGAAGGGAGCAGGTGTACGAGGAGGAGGAGAAGGGTGGGGGGTGTAGGAGGAGGAGGCAGAGGGAGGGTGGAGAAGGAAAGGAGTGAGAGGATGGAGGAGGAACAGAGGAGGAGGTGGGAGTAGAGGGAGGAGGAGGAGGAGGAGAAGGGATGGAAGGGGTGGAAGAGCGAATGCTTGGGATAGAGGAGGAGGAAAAGGTGGGTAGGGGAAGGGAGAGAGGAGGAGGAGGGAGAGAGGAAGAGGAGGGGGTGGTGGAGGAGTGAGGATTTGGAAGAGGAGAGGGGTGGTGGAGGAGGGAGGATTTGGAGGGGTGGTAGAGGAGTGAGGGGTAGGGAGGAGTAGGATGAAAAGTAGGGGGGATGAGGATGGAGGAGGAGGATAACCAAGGAGGGAGAGAGGAAGAGGAGATCAAGGGGGAGGAGTGGGGAGGAGGAAGAGGAAAGGGGTTGGAGAGGAGGAGGTAAGTGGGGGCAAAGTGGGGTGTAGATGAGGGAGGGTGGAGGAGAAGGGAGGTGATGCAGTCTATGCTCAACTACCAAAACAATCAGAGTTTCTATAGCTTCACAGGCACACCTTAAACTGAAAAACAATAATGCTTATACATAAAGGAACAAATTCAACTCAATAATACACAGACCATTTTATTGATTAAATACTAAAACTAACACATCCTGTGAGAAATGAGCAAATGCTCTTAGATACCCAATATAGGACACTTAGGTCCCAATTCACACTCATGGTCTACAACTGCAACCCGTAGCCACTAAAATAAATAAAACATTGAAAGCAAATATCCTAAGGAGAGAGGAGGAAGAGAGAGGAGGAGGGAGGAGAGAGTGGGGAAGGGGAGGAGGAGAGAGGGGGTGGAGGAGGAGGAGAAAGGAAGGGGCAGAGGAGGAGGAGGACAAGGGAGGGGGGTGTAGGAGGATGGAGGGTGGGGAAGAGAGGAGGAGGAGGTAGAGGGAGGGTGGAGGATATTGGGAGGAGAAAAGGAGCATGGGAGGGAGGTGGAAAGGAGGGAGAGAGGAGGATAAGGGAGGGAGGGGGTGGAAGAGGGAAGGTAGTGGAGAGAGGAGGAGGAGGGAGAGAGGAAGAGGAGGGGGTTGAGGAAGAAGAGGGGAAGGTAGAGGGGTGTTGGATGAGGGAGGAGTTGGAGGGGTGGTGGAGGATTAAGAAGTGGGGAGGTGTAGGAGGATAGGTAGGGGAGAAGAGGAGAGAGGAGGAGGAGAGAGGGGGTGCAAGAGGAGGAGAATGAAGGAGGGAGAGAGGAAGAGGAGGTCGAGGGGAGGAGTGGGGAGGAGGAAGAGGCAAGGTGATGGAGAGGAAGAGGGAAGTGGATGCAAAGCGGTTGCAGATGAGAGAGGGTGGAGGAGAAGGGAGGTGATGCAGTATGTCCTCAACTGCCAAAACACTCAGAGTTTCTATAGCTTCATAGGCATGCCTTAAACTAGAAAACAACAATGCTTATACATAAAGGAATAAATTCAACTCAATAATACACATACCATTTTATTGATTAAATATTCAAACTAACAAATCTTGAGAGAACTGAGAAAATGCTCTCAAATCCCCAATACAGGACACGCAGGTCCCAATTCACACTCACGGTCTACAGCTGCAACCCATAGCCACTAAAATGCATAAAACATCGAAAACAAATTTTCCAGAAAACCAAAGAAAAACTAACTCCCCTCATTTTCCCAGGAACATTCTTTTTATTTTGGATATTTCTGCCCAAAGGTAGATCCAGAAAAGATGCAACCATGTTTTGGTCATGCCTAATTGAACTCAGAGTGCTTCTGATGTTGATGTATTTGTAATTTCAGAATGTATTCACCTATATATCTTATGTCTTGTACCCCGATGTTTATTCTGGGAAGTGTTTGTAATGTAATTGAGTCATGTCATTCCCTGATGTTCCTATCGGGATATTCAATAATGTAAACAAGTCATGTCAAGTCATTGTGGGTAACCCTCCTATTGTTCAAGGGTTAAAGTCCCCGTAGTTGCGGGGCCCTAGGGTTATTAGACTCTCCTAGAGAATTCATCCCTATTGAGTTATTTTCAAGTTGATAATTAGTATAAATAGAGAGTGAGCCTCTCTATTTATCACACACTCACTCACACTCAGTTGTAGCGCATAACTGAGAGAGAAGAAGTTGCTAGGGCTAGAAAGAAAGAGGCTACTGCTGTCAGGAGATCATCTTCCTTTTTTGGGGTTTTAATTTTGGTGTTGATTCTATCTCTGAGGAAGTTGCAGGGTTTTCCACATTTATGGTTTCCATGAGGAAAAACATTGTGTTCATTGTCTCTTGTGTTTGATTACTGTGCTTGTTATTCTCTCAGTTAAAGATCCTAATATAATGCTAGCTTGAATGATAAAAATCTAACATGGTATCAAAGATAACCTAACAAGAAGACACTGTGTAGCTGTGGAAACTAGGGCTTCCTACTTTTTGGATCTCTCTCCACATATTTTCAGCAAAAGAAGGTTGGGCTGACTCTCCTCTCTAGGGTGCATCTTTCTGTCAAAGCAGAATCTGATTCTAAGCATTCACAGTTTTTGACTCGACACTACTATTGAAATATAGGGCTTTCCATAGAAGTGGAATTTTTTAGTGATCCTAGGCCTGGATTGATCTCCTCCTAAAAATAAAATTTTAGAGATCAAGATCAAAGCTTTTGGTTGGATAGAACTATGGGAAATTCAAACCCTAATCTGCTCCTGAACCAACACTGCAGAAATTCAGCTCCAGATCTAGATTCGACATCTTAACCTGGTAAGATCTAAATCTTTTGTATTTCCATTTGAGGTTCTTAGTTAAGATGTCTCATCATACCAAGGTTGATGAAAATATTGAGGGAGCTGATAACTTCTGAGCCTGGAAGTATAGGATCTCCCTGGTCCTGGAAGAAAGTGAGTTGGACTCCTATATCAATGAGGAGGTTCCATTTCCAGAGGGAGATGAGGCTAAGGCCTTACACAAGAATAAGTTGTTCATGGATAAGAGGATTATTGTTGATTCAATCAAGGATCACCTCATACCACAGGTGTCCTCCCTAAAGACACCTAAAGCTATGTTTGATGCCCCGACCAAACTGTTTGAAGGGAAGAACATAAACTGGAAGATGACTCTGAGAAAACAACTGAAGAATGTGAAGATCCAGAATGCAGAGACCATCCAATATTACTTTAAAAGGATCTCTCAGATCAAGGAATAACTGGAAGTAGTAGATGAAGAAGTGGAGAATGCAAAGATTGTGATGACTACCTTGAATGGTCTTCCTAGGGCATGGGAATAATTCTCTCAAGAAGAAGCTCGGATAGTAGCTTGAGAAGAAAAGATGGGAAGTGATGATCAAGCTCTCACAATCCACACCAAGAAAACTAGAAGGGACCATCATCACTCCAAAGGTAATAATTCGCACTCTAGAAGAGATCTGTCTACTATTAGATGTTACACATTGTGATGAGAAAGGTCACATATCCAAATACTACCCTAACAAAGGGAACTCAAAGAAGAAAATGGGAAACAAGAGAAGACATCATGCTCATGTTGCAGCGGATGATGAACCTTCCACAAAGAGAATCAAGAAAGTGATAAAGAATATGTGGCGATCTCTGCTCTTACGGGAACTATCTCACATGGAAGAAATCATTTTCTTATAGACAGTGGTTCTTCCAAACATATGATAGGATTCAAAGAATCATTTGTGAAACTATCTGAACATGAGTCACCTCACAAGGTGAAACTTGGGGATGACTACCAGTATCCAATAAAAGGTAGTGGTGAATCCTCCTATAAGCTAGACTTTGGAAAGTCTATGAAGATGAAAAATGTATTGTTTGTACCAGGACTAAAGAAGAACCTCCTCTCCATATCCGCATTGGATGCAAAAGGAATGAGGGTTGCTTTTGTAGATGGCCAAGTTCTTATGTGGCCAAAGGGAAATACTTTTGATGATGCAATAGTGATTAGGGAACAAGAAGGAGGTCTATACAAATTGAAGGGCCAACTAGAACAAGATTTGGTTCATGACTCAGTAGAACCAAATGAACTTTGGCATAGAATGCTTGCACATGGGAATTACAGGGCACTACCACTTGCAAGTAAAGTTGTTGAAGGTCTTCTAGAAATGCATACAAAACATGATAGTGTCTACAAAGGATGTGCAAAAGGAAAGAACACAAAGAAGACATTTCCAAGTAGTGAGAGAAAGGAAAAGAAAATCTTTGAAATCATCCACTCCGATGTATGTGGTCCAATGTCATCTAGTTCATTAAACGGGTATGTTTACTATGTTTCTTTCATTGATGATTTTTCTAGGAAGACATGGATATACTTTATGAAGAACAAAGATGAAGTATTCAGCAAGTTCAAGGAATTCAAAGCCTTGATTGAGAACCACATAGAAAAGAATATCAATATTTTCGATCAGATAATGGCAGAGAATTCACATCGAATGAATTCAAAGACTTATGAAAATATTCAGGGATTAAGAGGGAGTTAACCACTCCATATAATCCCAACAAAATGGAGTTGCAGAAAGGAAGAATATAATGATCATGGAAGCTGCAAGGGCCATGCTTCATGATCAAGATATTCCCATGCATCTATGGGAAGAAGCCATGCAAAAGATACCAGAACAACAGTGTATGTATAGAACCATACTCCACACAGAGTACTCGAGAATAAGACACCTAAAGAAGTATTTTCCAGTAAGAAACCAAAAGCCAACCATCTCAGAATATTCGGTTATCCAGTGTACATACACATTCTGAAAGAAAAGAGGACAAAGTTATATCCTTCAAGAAGGAAGGGTATATTTGTGGGATACTTTGAAATATTGAAGGCTTACAGTATATACTTCCCAGGATTCAAGAAGATTGACATCGGAAAGGATGTAACATTTGATGAAGACTCAGCTTACAAGAAATTTAGAAAGAGACCTGTTGAAGAACCTGAAGAAATAGAAGCACCCAGAATTCATGACACAACCATGAATGAATAGTATCAAGAAGAAGATCAAGAAAATAGAAGAGCCTCAAGAACCTGTAGATCCACCTCAAGAGAAGAATCCTTAGAAGAGGAAACCTGCTTGGGTACGAGAATCTATCCAAGGTGCATAAAGATATGGGGCTCCAGAAGAATCACACAGAGAAAGGAAAAGAACTAGGTCTTGTTCTAGTTATGTATCCTTATTATTTGATTTCATTGATAAAGAACCTTCCAACTATGAATAAGCAACAAAAAAAAGAATGGAAGGATGCTATGATCGAAGAGTACCAATTGATCATGAAGAATGATGTTTGGAATATTGTCCCAAGACCTGAGGGGAAGTCTGTGGTGACTTCCAAATGGATCTACAATAGCAAGCATGCTGTAGATGGAATCATAGAAAAATATAAAGCAAGATTTGTGGCTCATGGCTTCTCCTAGAAAGAAGGAATAGATTATGAATAAACTTTTGCACCTATAGCCAGATGCACTTCCATCAGATCAGTACTTGCTCTGGCTACAGTGATGAAATGGAAGATACACCAGATGGATGTCAAGACTACTTTCTTGAATGGTGTAGTGGAAGTGTATGTGGAGCAGCCACTTGGATTTGAGACACATGACAGAGAGACTCATGTGTGTAAATTGAAGAAAGCCCTGTACAGTTTGAAACAGGCACCCAAGACATGGTATGATAGCATTGATGGCTTTCTATCCAGTTTGGGCTTTACCAAAAGTAAAGCAGATTCCAACCTTTACTACAAGGTTGAATAAGGCAATCCAATGATACCCCTACTATATGTAGATGATCTGTTTGTAATAGGTATGGATGGATTGATCACTGATACAAAGAGAAATCTTGCTGCTAAGTTCAAAATGAATGACTTCGGTATGATGCATTATTTTCTAGGCATGGAGGTGTGGCAGAAAGTAGATGGAATATTCCTCAGACAAGGAAAGTATGCAGTAGAGATCCTGAAGAGATTTGGGATGATGGACTACAAGGCCATAACCACACCTATGGCATCGAACCTAAAGCTATTGAGTGATGCTTCATTTGAGTCGATTGATGCCACGATGTATTGTTAGATTATTGGGTCCTTGATGTACCTGATGAATATGAGACCAAATATTTTCTTTTCTGTGAACACCTTGAGCCAGTTCCTGACAGATCCAAGACATGTTCACTTGATTGTTGCAAAGCATATTCTGAGGTACCTAAAGGGTACAGTTGATTATGGGCTCAAGTATAAGGCTGATCATAAGATTAAACTGAAGAGTTATGTTGATTCAGATTGGGCAGACAGTGCCATCAATAGGAAGAGCACTTCAAGGTGCTACTTCAATATGGGATCAGGTGTGATCTCTTGGTTTAGCAGGAAGCAATCCTATGTGGCATTGAGTACAGTTGAAGCAAAGTGTGTCGCAGCTTGTTCAGCTAGTTGTGAGGCAGTATGGCTAAGGAAGCTACTGTCTAATCTATTTGATCTCTAGTTATATGATACTTGTATATATTGCAAAAACCAGAGTTACGTGAAGTTGTCAAAGAATCCGGTGTTCCATGACAAGTCAAAGCATATCAAGATCAAATATCACTATATCAAATATATGGTTCAGAGAGGAGCAGTGAAGCTCTAGTATGTTGCGATAGATGAATATATAGCTAATGTGTTGACTAAGCCATTTCCTAGGGTGAAGTTTGAATACTTCAGGGAGAAGCTTGGTGTTCTCCAGATCGAGGTTCCTTCCAAGAGGAAGTGATGAGTCCATGATGTGCCTTTTTGACATGGTGAGAGGATTGGTTCTTTCCATGGTCAGATGTAAGTGTTGTGCCCTTCTAACATGGTGAGAGGATTGGTTCCTTCCATTTATAGATGTATGTGATGATCCCACATCTAGTATGAAAAAGGGATGGCTCTATGAAGACACATCTAGTATGAAAAAGGAGTAGCTCTATGTAGATCCCACATCCAGCATGAAAAAGGGCTAGCTCCATGAAGACACATCTAGCATGAAAAAGGACTAGCTCTGTGTAGATCCCACATCCAACATGAAAAAGGGTTGGCTCTATGAAGACACATCTAGTATGAAAAAGAACTAGCTCTGTGTAGATCCCACATCCAGCATGAAAAAGGGCTGGCTCTGTGAAGACACATCTAGTATGGAAAAGGACTAGCTCTGTGTAGATCCCACATCCAACATGAAAAAGGGCTGGCTCTATGAAGACACATCTAGTATGAAAAAGGACTAGCTCTGTGCAGATCCCACATCTAGTATGAAAAAGGACTAGCTCTATGAAGACACATCAGTATGAAAAAGGACTAGCTCTATGTAGATCCCACATCTAGTATGAAAAAGGAATAGCTCTGTGAAGACACATCTAGTATGAAAAAGGACTGGCTATGTGTAGATACCACATATAGTATGAAAAAGGACTAGCTCTGTGAAGACACATCCAGTATGAAAAAGGACTGGCTCTGTGTAGATCCCACCTCTAGTATGAAAAAGGACTAGCTCTGTGATGACACATCTAGTATGAAAAAGGACTGGCTCTGTGTAGATGCCACATCTAGTATGAAAAAGGACTAGCTCTGTGATGATACATCTAGTATGAAAAAGGACTGGGTCTGTAGATGTACATCCAGCATGAAAAAGGGTTGGATCTGTAGAACTTCCTATGACGAGAAGAATCAAGAGAGAGAACCCGTGATGATGACCCAGTGATGAACTAGATCGAGTGATGATCCAAATCTAGTGATGATGATCCAGCAGTGATGATCCAGATCGAGTGATGATCCAAATCAAGATGAAGATAACTTGAAGATGAACATGACTTGAAGATGAAGATTCCTTGAAGATGAAGATGACGAGATCTCATTGATGATCTAGATCGTATAGAGAATAAGACCTGTGCTGATAAATTGTGTCAAGAGAATACCTTCCTAGTTAAGAGGGAGTGTTGATGTATTTGTAAATTTGGAATGTATTCACCTGTACATCTTATGTATTGTACCCCGATGTTTATTCCAAGAAGTGTTTCTAATTTAATTGAGTCATGTCATGCCTCGATGATCCTATCATGAGATTCAATAATGTAAACAAGTCATGTCAAGTCATTATGGGGTAACCCTCCTATTGTTCAAGGGTTAAAGTCCTCATAGTTGCAGGTCCCTAGGGTTATTAGACTCTCCTAGAGAAGTCAATCATAGTGAGTTATTGTCAAGTCGAGAATTAGTATAAATAGAGAGTGAGCCTCTATATTTATCACACACTCACTCACACTCAGTTGTAGTGTATAGATGAGAGAGAATAAGTTGCTGGGGATAGAAAGTGAGAGGCTACTACTGTCGGGAGATCATCTTCCTATTTTAGGGTTTTACTTTTGGTGTTGATTCTATCCCTAAGGAAGCTGCAGGGTTTTCTCCATTTATGGTTTCCCCGAGGAAAAACATTGTGTTCATTGTCTCATTAGATATCCTAATATAATGCTAGCTTGAATGATAAAAATCTAACATCCATTAGTCACGGATCGAAACAACCGTTATATTTTCGAACCCCATGCTTCGCATCATCCTCTTCTTTTAAAATTGCAGAACCTCCTGGTTCTAGGTCACCTACTGTAACTTCTCGGTTGTGCTTAAGTAACTTTGCTTTTGTGATCCAAGAGTTAAAGGAATTCGATAGTCCTTCCCACTTAACTAGGTATAACTTATAATCCTTGGAGCATGTTGCAACTAGTTTTGTGTCTAACACACGTATAAATTTTTCTCTCTTTTTTTTGGGTAAAAGTTTGGTCCAGTCCCCCCCTCTGTCATGCTAATCATTAATTGACTAGTATTCATTGGCCTCTTTGCTTGAATCAATTGGCAGCAAATAAAGAATAGCCACATTGAAAATAGGATTGATATCTAATTCTTCTGGTAGATCCATTAGGTAGGTGTTGTCATTTATTCTTCTCTTAATTTAACAAGGACCAAATTTCTTGGGTTTCAATTTGTTGTAGGTTCCCTTGGGGTATCTTTTCTTGCTTAAATGTACCATGACCATTTCTCCTTCCTGAAAGACGTTTCTTCTCCTCTGCCGGTAAGTATCTTCCTTGTATTGATCAATCATTGACTGCAACTTCTGCTTGACCTATTGATGTATTCCTTGAATATTTTCCACAAAATTTGCAGCATCCCTCTTACGATAGGGATCTGTAGGCAAGTCCACTAGGTCAACAACCCCTTTGGTATTGGTTCCATAGAAAATTTGAAACGCATATTTGCTCATTGATCGGTTGATGCTTGAATTATAGGCAATTCTTCTTATGGTATCACCAGGTCCCACTAGCGAGGTTTGTCACCTACTAAACAACGCAGTAAATTTCCCAAGATCCTATTGATGACCTTGGTTTGAACATCAATCTACTGTCCAATTTTCTCCATAATACTCTCCAAAAGTGGCCTAAGAAATTGGTGTCTTGATCACTCATTATAGTTTTTGGAAGACCATGTAAATGAACAATTTCCTTAAAAAATAGTTATGCTATTTGACTAGCATCATTTGTCTTTTTACATGGTAAGAAATGGGCCATCTTGGAAAACCTATCCACCACTACAAACACTGAATCATGACCCCTTTGGGTACGTGGCAGTCCCAAAACAATATCCATGGAAATATTAGTCCATGGTTCCTTTGGGATATGTAGGGGCATGTACAGTCCTATATTTTTCTATCCTCCTTTCGCTGTTTGGAAAAGTCTACAAGGAACAACAAATCTGTTCACGTCCCTCCTAATATTAGGCCAGAAGAATTTTTCGTTTACTAGTTCATTTTTTTTATCCATTCTGAAGTGTCTAGACAACCCATTTTAGTTCATTTATCTCACAGGTTTTTCTCGTCAGGATACAAATGGAATGCATAGTTGGGAACCTTCGAACAAAAAATGGAACTCCTTAAGTGAATGTGAATCAGCCTGGTCTTGCTCACTCAAAATTACAGAGATTTGGGGTAGGGATTTAGAGAGAGAGACAGAGATGGTTTGAGAGGTTTACAGAGAGATATATGGGTTTAGATGCAAAGACCGAGAGATATTGGGGTATAGGGGTTTACATAGAGAGAGGAAGAGATTGGGGTATAGGAATTAGAAGTCTATAGAGAGAGGGTTAGAGGTTCAAAGGGTGAGAAAGAGAGAGAGACTATGGAATAGGATTTAGAGTGTTTGTGTGTGTGAGAGAGAGTTATTGGGGGTTAGGGGTTTACATAGAGAGAGAGTGAGAGAGATATTGTGGGATAGTGGTTTAGAGAGAGAAAAATTAAGGGTTAGGGGTTCTAAGTGAGGGATAAATAGAAATAGATATTGTGGGTTAACATGTTAAAGAGAGAAAGGTTGAAGGTTATGGGCTTAGAGAGAGAAACATAGAGAGATATTGGAGGTTAGGGGTTCAAAGACAGAGAGAGAGAGATATTTGGGATTAGAGAGAGAGAGAGAGAGAGGTTTGGGGTAGGGGTTAGTAGTTTGGAGAGAGAGAGAGAGAGAGAGGGAGAGAGAGATTCCATTTTAGGGGTTTAGAGAGATAAAAAGGATTAGTGATTTAGAGAGGCAGAGAGTGGTACTATAGGTTAGGGGTTTAGAGAGACATAATTGGGGTTATTATTTTAAATAGATAGAGAGAGAGATTGGTTGTTAGGGGTTTATATACATAAATATATAGAGAGAGAGGATTAGGGGTTTAGAGATAGAGCAATAGAGAGAGAATTGGGGTTAGGGGTTCAGAGAGAGGGGGGGGGAGAGAGA
>LPNX010117238.1:0-11577 GCA_001517045.1 Pseudotsuga menziesii | reverse complement strand
GAGAGAGAGAGAGAGAGAGAGAGAGAGATTGGGGGTTAGGGTTTTAGAAAGAGAGGTTAGGCGCTTATATAGATAAATAGATAGATAGAGAGATTTGGGGAAAGGGGATTAAAGTGAGAGAGAGAGAGAGAGAGAGAGAGAGAGAGAGAGAGAGATTAGAGGTTAGGGGTTTAGAAAGAGATAGAGATATTGGGGGTTATGGATTTAGAAAAGAGATATATTGGAATTTAGTGGTTGAGAGAGAGAGAGAGGTTGGAAGTTAGGATTTTAGATAGAGAAATTGGAGGTTAGGTGTTTAAAGAGAGAAAGATTGTTGCTTATGAGTGGAGAAGGAAAGAGAGATATATTGGAGGTTATCAGTTTAGAGAGGTAGATTGGGGTTTAGGGGTTTAAATAGAGAGAGAGAGAGAGAGAGATTGGTGGTTGCAGGTTTGGAGGGTGAGAGAGAAATTAGAATATAGGGGGTTAGGGGTTTAGAGCGTGAGAAAGGGAGAGTAAGATTGGGGGTTAGGAGTTTCGAGAGGGAGATAAATTTAGGGTGAGGGGATCAGAGGTCTAGAGGGAAAGAGAGAGATTGATGATAAGTGGTTTAAAGACAAAGAGAAACAGAGAGATAAGGAGGTAGAGATTGGGGATTAGGGGTTTAGAGGGAGAAAAAGAGAGATAAAGATTGGGGTTCAAGAATTTAGAGAGAGAGAGAGAGATTGGGGCTATTTAAAAAGAGAGAGATATTAAAGGTTAGGGATTTAGAGAGAGAGATTGGGTTAAGTGTTTCGTGAGAGATAGAAATTGGAAGAAAGAGATTAGGGATAGCGGTTTATAGAGAGAGATAGATATTGGAGTTCATGTGTTTAGAGAGATAAAATAGAGAGAGAATCAGGGTTAGGGGTTAGGAAAGACAGAGAGAGCGATGGAGATTCGACATTAAGGGTTTAGAGATAGAGAGGGTTGGCAGTTTATATAAAGAAAGCATGATAAAGGGAGAGAGATAGATAGAAAGAGAGACATTTGGGGTAAGTCATTTGTTTAAGGGAGATATTGGAGGATAGGGGTTTAGAGAGAGAGAGAGAAAGAGAGTTAACAGTTTAAAGAAAGAAAGAGATAAAGGGAGAGATAGATAGAAAGAGAGACATTTGGGGTTTTTTCTTTTGATGAAGGGAGAGATTGGAGGTTAGGTGTGTAGAGAGAGAGAGAGAGAGAGAGATTGGTGGTTACCAGTTTAGAGAGAGGGAGAGAGGTATTTGGGTTTATAGAGTGAGAATTTGAAAAAGAGATATTAGGGGTTAGCAATTTAGAGAAAGAGAGAGAGATTGGCGGTTACCGGTTTAGAGAGAGGGAGAGAGGTATTTGGGTTTATATAGTGAGAATTTGAAAAGGATATTGGGGGTTAGAAATTTAGAGAGAGAGAAAGAGAGACTGTAGGTTAGGGGTTTAGAGGGAGATATTTCAGTTTTGGGGTTTAGAGAGAGAAAATGGGGGCTTAGGTGTGTAGAGAGAGAGAGAAAGAGAGAGAGATTGGGGGTTAACAAGTTAGAGAGAGAGAGAGGTTAGGGGTTTAGAGAGAGAGAGAGAGAGAGAGAGATTTGGGGTAGGTGTTTAGAGAGAGAGAGATATAGGTTTAGAGTCTTAGAGAGAGAGAGATATTTGGGGTTAGGATATTAAAGTGAGAGAGAGAGAGGGATGGTTTGAGAGGTTTATAGAGAGAGATATTGGGGGTTATACATACATACATACATATATATAATTATTGGGCTTAAGGGTTTAGAGATATTGGAGGTTATGAGTTTATAGAGAGAAAGAGAGAGATTAGGGTTTATGGGTTCAGATGCAAAGACCGGGAGATATTGTGTGTTAGTGGTTTAGAGAGACAAAAATTAAGGGTTAGGGGTTCAAAGAGAGCGATAAATTGAAATAGATATTGTGGGTTAACATGTTAGAGAGAGAGAGGTTGATAGTTATGGGTTTATAGAGAGAAATAGAGAGAGATATTGGAGGTTAGGGGTTCAGAGACAAAGAGAGAAATATTTGGGATTAGGGGATTAGAGAGAGAGAGAGAGGGAGAGAGGTTTGGGGTAGGGGTTAGGAGTTTGGAGAGAGATAGAGATAGAGATAGAGAGAGAGAGAGAGAGAGAGAGAGAGATTCCAGTTTATTGGTTTAGAGAGATAAAAAGGGTTAGTGATTTAGAGAGATAAAAAGGGTTAGTGATTTAGAGAGAGAGAGAGAGTGGTACTATAGGTTAGGGGTTTAGAGAGAGAGATATTGGGGGTTATTAATTTAAATAGATAGAGAGGGAGATTGGGTGTTGGGGGTTTATATACCTAAATAGATAGAGAGAGAGGGTTAGGGGTTCAGAGATAGAGCGAGAGAGATAGAGAGAAATGGGATTAGGGGTTTAGAGAGGCGGGGGGAGAGAGAGATACATGTGTTAGGGGTTAAGACTGTAAGAAACATAAAGAAATTGGGTGTTAGTGGTTTAGAGAGAGGGGGGGGGGAGAGAGATATTGTACGTTATGAACTTATATATATAGAAGGAGAGAGAGAGAGATTGGGTTTTAGGAGTTTATATATAGAGAGATATTGGATGTTATGGGTTTAGAGAGACAAAGAGAGTTTAATGGTTAAGGATTTAGAGAGAGATAGATTAGGGGTGAGGGGTTTAGAGAGAGAGTTTAGGGTTTTGGGGTTATAGGATTAGAAAAATATAAAGTGTTTGGAGTTTAGGGATTATAAGTTTAGATAGAGATAGAGAGAGAGTCATAGAGAGAGAGAGAGAGAGAGAGAGAGATTGGGGGCTATGGGTTTAGAGAGAGAGAGGGGGGGGGGGGGGGGGAGGAATGGTGGTTCGTGGTATTAGAGAGAGGGGGAATTGTGGTTAGGAATTTAGATAGATAGATAGATAGATATATAGATAGAGAGGTGGTAAGAGTATAGAGAGAGAGAAAGAATGGGACATTAGGGGTTATGGGTTTAGACTAATAGAGAGACATTAAAGTAAGGGGTTTAGACTGAGATAGATGTTAAAGAAAGGGGTTTAGAGAGAGAGAGAGAAGCAAGGGGTTTAGAGAGAGATATTTTTTGGGCTAGGGGCTTAGAGAGAGAGAGAGAGAGAGAGAGATTATAGGCTAGGGGTTTATTTAGAGAGAGAGAGAGTATTAGTGATTCAAAGAAAGAGAGAGAGAGAGATAGAAGGAGAGAAGTTGTGGGCAAGGGATTTAGAGAGAGAGAGAGAGAGAGAGAGAGATTGAAGATTAGGGGTTTAAAGAGAGATATTGGGAGTTTGGTGTTAATTGAGAGAGAAAAATAGAAAGAGAGAGATTAATGGTTATGGGTTTAGAGATATAAATAAATAGATAGAGTGTGAGATATTGGGGGTTAGGAGTTTATAGAGAGAGGCTAGAAATTAGGGGCTTAGATAGATAGAGAGAGAGAGAGAGAGAGAGAGAGAGAGAGAGAGAGAGAGAGAGATTTGGGGCAAGGGGATTAGAGATAGAGGGAGAGAATGGTTGGAAATTCTAGGTTTAGAGAGATAAATATTGAATTCCATGGGTTTATACACAGAGAGAGAGAGAGAGAGAGAGAGAGAGAGAGAGAGAGGTGTTAGGCGCTTATATAGATAGATAGATAGATTTGGGGAAAGGGTATTAAAGGGAGATGAAGGGAGGTTTATAGAGATACATATTCAGCGTTAGGGGTATATATATATATATATATATATAGAGAGAGAGAGAGAGAGAGAGAGATTAAATGTTAGGGGTTTAGAGTGAGAGATAGAGAGAATCGGAGTTAGGAGTTTAGATAGAGAAATTGAAGGTTAGGTGTTTAGAGAGAGAAATATTGTTTCTTATGAGTGGAGAAGGAGAGAGATATATTGGAGGTTATCAGTTTAGAGAGATAGATTGGGGTTTAGGGGTTTAAATAGATAGATAGATAGCTAGATAGACAGATATAGAGATAAATAGAGAGAGAGAGAGAGAGAGAGAGAGAGAGAGAGATTTGTGGTTACATGTTTAGAGGGTGAGAGAGAAAGTAAAATATAGGGGGTGGGGAGTTTAGAGCATGAGAAAGGGAGAGAAATATTGGGGGTTACGAGTTTCGAGAGGGAGAGAAATTTAGGAGGAGGGGGTTAGAGAGAAAGAGAGAGATTGGGGACTAGAGGTCTAGAGGGAAACAAAGAGATCGATGATAAGTGGTTTAGAGACAGAGAGAGACAGAGAGATAGGGAGATAGAGATTGGGGATTAGGGTTTTAGAGGGAAAAAAGGAGAGATAAACATTGGGGTTCAGGAATTTAGAGAGAGAGAGACAGAGATTGGGGCCTAGGGATTTAAAGAGAGAGAGATATTGAAGGTTAGGGATTTAGAAAGAGAGAGATTGGGTTAGGTGTTTAACGAGAGATAGAAATCGGAAGATATAGATTGGGGTTAGCTATTGAGAGAGAGAGATATAGATATTAGAGGTTATGTGGTTAGAGAGAGAATCGGGGTTAGGGGTTAGGAGAAAGAGAGAGAGGAGGTTATGGGTTATTTGAGAGGGAGAGAAATTTGGGGTAGGGGTTTAGAGAGAGAGAGAGAGATGGTTTGAGAGGTTTATAGATAGATATATTGGGGGTTATATAGATATACAGTGATTGGGGTAAAGGGTTTAGAGATATTGAAGGTTATGGGTCTAGAGAGAGAAAGAGAGAGAATAGGTTTTATCCGTTCAAATGCAAAGACAAAGAGATATTGGGGTATAGGGGTTTACACATAGAGAGAGAAAGAGATTTGGGTTTAGGGATTAGAAGTATACAGAGAGAAAGGGTAAGAGGTTTAGAGGGTGAGAAAGAGGGAGAGATTGTAGATTAGGATTTTAGAGTGTGTGTGTATGAGAGAGAGTGAGAGATACTGTGGGATAGTGGTTTAGAGAGAGAAAAATTAAGGGTTAGGGGTTCAAAGAGAGGGATAAATAGAAATAGATATTGTGGGTTAACATGTTAGAAAGAGAGAGAGGTTGAAGGTTATGGGTTTAGAGAGATAAATATATAGAGATATTGGGGGTTAGGGGTTTAGAGAAAAAGAGAGAAATATTTGGGATTAGGGGATTAGAGAGAGAGAGAGAGATCCCAGTTTAGGAGTTTAGAGAGATAAAACAAGTTAGCGATTTAGAGAAAGAGTGGTACTATAGGTTAGGGGTTTAGAGAGAGAGATATTGGGTGTTACTATTTTAAATAGAGAGAGAGAGAGGGTTAGGGTTTAGAGATAGGGATAGAGAGAGAGAGAGATATTTGTGGATAGGGGTTCAGAGAGAGAGGGGGGAGAGAGACATACATGTGTTAGGGGTTAACAGTGTAAGAAAATGAAAGAGATTGAGTGTTAGGGGTTTAGAGAGAGAGAGAGAGAGATGGAGAGAGAGAGAGAGATTGTGCATTATGAACTTATAAAAAGAGAGAGATTGGAGTCTATGGGTTTAGAGAGAGAGACCGGGGTTTATGGTTTTAGAGAGACATAGAGAGATAAAAAGAGAGATATTAACGGTTATGGTTTTACAGAGAGATAAATTAGTGGTTTAGAGAGAGAGAGAGAGAGATTTTTGGTTATGGGGCTTAGATAGATATATAGAGGGAGAGAGGGAGAGAGAGAGAGATTTTGGGGGCTAGAGGCTTAGATAGATAGGTAGAGAGAGAGATTAAAGGCTAGGGTTTATTTAGAGAGAGAGAGTATTAGTGATGTAAATAAAGAGAGAGAGACATTTAATTTTATGGATTTAAAGAGAGAGATTAGGAGTTAGGTATTTATTGAGACAAAAAAATAGAAAGAGATAGATTAATGATTATGGGTTTATATATATAAAGAAATAGATAGAGAGTGATAGATTGGGGGTTAAGAGTTTAGAGAGAGAGATTAGAGCTTAGGGGCTTATATAGATAGATAGATGGAAAGAAAGAGAGAGATTTGGAGCAAGGGGATTATAGATAGAGGGAGAGAATGGTTGGAAATCATGGGTTTTGAGAGATAAATATTGAATGTTATGGGTTTACACACACACACACACAGAGATTAGGAATTATGGGTTGACATATATATATCTATATATATTGGGGGTTAGGGGATTAGAGGAAGAGAGAGATTGGGATTTAGGGGTTTACAGAGAGAGAGAGATAGGCTGGAGGTTGGGGTTTTATAAATAGAGATATGGGGGGTTAGTTTTCAAGCAAGAGAGAGAGAGAGAGAGAGATAAAGAAAGATATTAATGGCCTCGGGTTTATAAACACACACACACACAGAGAGAGAGAGAGAGAGAGAGAGAGAGAGAGAGAGAGATTCTAAGTTAGAGGTTTAAGAAAAATATTGGGGGATAGGGGTGTAGAGAGAGAAATAAAATGAGAGATATTGGGGGATAGAGGCTTAGAGATAGAGAGATTTAGGTTTAGGGGATTAGAGAGATTGAGGGTTAGGGATATTGGGAGAGATTAGGAGTTTAGATAAATAAAGATAAAGAATGGGGTTTAAGGGTTTAGATAGATATTTACAATGAGAGAGCTTGGGGATTATATATATATATATATATATATATATATATAGAGAGAGAGAGAGAGAGAGGGTTTAGGGGTTTACAGAGAGAAAGAGAGAGAGATTGGAGGTTAGGACTTTAGAAACACTAAGAGAGAGAGATTTGGTATTAGGGGGTAGAAATAGAGAGGGAGAGAGAGAGAGGTTGGGGGTTAGGGGTTAGGTGGTTAGATGGATAGAGAGAGAGAGACTAGGGATTAAGAGTTTGGAGAGAGAGAGAGATAAGGGGGTTATGGGTTTAGAGAATGATTAATGGTTAGGAGTTTATATATCTAAACCCCTAACACCCATTCTCTATCTCTCTATCTATTTAAACCATTAAACCCCAATCTCTCTCTCTAAATCGCTAACCCTTTTTATCTCTCTAAATCCCTAACCTATAATCTCTCTCTCTCTCTCTCTCTCTCTCTCTATAGATTTGGAGAAAGGGAATTAAAGAGAGATCAAGACCTCAGTTTCATAGAGAGAAATATTCATCTTTTGGGGTTTATATATATATATACACACACAGACACAAAGAGAGAGAGAGAGAGGTAGATAGAGAGAGAGAGAGAGACTTTGGGGGTTAGGGATTTAGATAAATAGATATATCGGTAGTTAGCGGTTGAGAGAGAGAGAGACTGGGAGTTAGGAGTTTAGATAGAGAGATTGGATATTTGGTGTTTAGAGAGATAAATATTGGGGTTCATGGATTTAGAGAGAGAGGGAGAGAGAGAGGGATTGACGTTAGGTATTTAGCGAGAGATAGAGATTGGAAGAAAGAGACTGGGGATTAGGGATTGAGAGAGAGAGAGAGAGAGAGAGAGAGAGAGAGAGAGAGAGAGAGAGAGAGAGAGAGAGAGAGAGATTGGAAGTTAGGTGTTTAGAGAGGGATATTGGGGGTTGGGAATTTAGAGAGAGAGAGAGAAAGGGAGATTAAAAGTTAGGGGTTTAGAGAGAGAGATTGTGGGCTGGGAATTTAGAGAGAGAGAGAGAAGGATATTGAGGGTTAGGGCATTAGAGAGATAGAGAGAGAGGGAGATTGAGGGTTAGGGATCTTGGGAGATATTAGGAGTTTAGATAAATAAAGAGAAAGAACGGGGTTTAAGGGTTTAAATAGATATATAGATAGAAAGAGAGAGGGATTCGGGGTAGGGGTTTAGAGAGGGAGAGAGGAAGAAAAAAAAGGTTTATAGTGAGAGAGCTTGGGGTATATATATATATATATACAGAGAGAGAGAGAGAGAGAGAGAGAGAGAGAGAGAGAGAGAGAGATATTGGGGTTAGGGGTTTGCAGAGAGAAAGAGAGAGAGAGAGATTGTGTGCTAGTGGTTTAGAGAGAGAGAGAGAGAGAGAGAGAGAGAGAGAGATTCTAGGTTAGGGATTTAGAGAGATCAAAGGGGTTATCAGTTTGGGGAGAGGTTTGGAGAGAGGGATAGATTGGGGATTAAGTTTTTAAATAGATAGAGAGATAGAGATTGGGTGTTAGTGGTTTAGATATATAAATAGAGAGAGAGAGAGGGTTAGGGGTTTAGAGAGACATAGATTTTGGGTTAGGAGTTCAGAGAGTGAGAGAGAGATACATGTGTTAGGGGTTAAGGGAGATATAAAGAGAAAGAGATTGGGGGTTAGGGGTTTAGCGAGAGAGAGAGAAAGAGATTGTGTTATTTACTTAGAGAGAGAGATAGAAATAGGGGGTTCAAATTTTAGATAGAAAGAGATATTGGATGTTATGTGCTTAGAGAGAGATTTTGGGGTTTAAGGTTTTAGAGAGAGAGAGAGAGAAAGATAAAAAAGAGAGAAACATAGAGAAAGAGAGAGATTAGGGGTTAGGAATTTAGAGAGATATAGCTTAGGGGTGAGGGGTTTAGAGAGAGAGAGATTATGGGCTACAAATTGAGAGAGAGGGAGAGAGAGAGAGGTTAGGGTCTTAAAGAGAAAGATAGAGTGTGGTTTAGGGTTTAGAGGTTTCGAGAGATATAAAGAGACCGGGATTTAGGTCTTATAGGTTATTTATATATATATATATATATATATATATATATAGAGAGAGAGAGAGAGAGAGATTGGGATTTATAGGTTTAGAGAGAGAGAGTGTGGGTGAAGAATGGTGGTTAGTGTTTTAGAGAGAGAGCGAATGGTGGTTAGGGGTTCAAAGAGAGAGAGGTGGTTAAGAATTTATAGAGAGAGGAAGAGTGAGATATTTGGGGTTTGGGGTTTAGAATGAGAGAGAGAGAGATTTTTTAGAGAGAGGGGGGGAGATATTTGAGAGAGAGAGAGATGTTTAGGAAGAGAGAGATTTGAGGTTATGGGTTTAGATAGAGAGAGAGAATGTAGGTTATGGGTTTAGAGAGAGACACATAGAGGTATTGGGGTTTATGGGTTTAGAGAGAGACATAAAGAATGGGGGTTAGTGGTTTCAATATAGATAGGGTTAGAGGTTTAGACAGACAAAGAGAGAGAGAGAGAGAGAGAGATTTTTGGTTATGTGTTTAGAGAGAGATTATGGTTTCGATGTTCTAAGAGGGATTCGGGAATAAGAGTTTAGAGAGAGAGTGAGAGAGATTAGAGATTAAAGGTTGAGATATATATATATATAGAGAGAGAATGGGGTTAGGGATTGAGAGAGAGAGAGAGAGATTTGGGGGTTAGGATTTTAGAAAGAGAGGTTAGGCACTTATATAGATAAATAGATAGAGAGAGAGATTTGGGGAAAGGGGATTAAAGTGAGACGAAGAGAGAGAGAGAGAGAGAGAGAGAGAGAGAGAGAGGTTGGGAGTTAGGAGTTTAGATAGAGAAATTGGAGGTTAGGTGTTTAGACAGAGAAATATTGTTGCTTATGAGTGGAGAAGGAAAGAGAGATTTATTGGAGGCTATCAGTTTAGAGAGGTAGATTTGGGTTTAGGGGTTTAAATGGATATATAGATAGAGAGAGAGAGAGAGAGAGATTGGTGGTTACAGGTTTAGAGGGTGAGAGAGAAATTAGAATATAGGGGGTTAGGGGTTTAAAGCATGAGAAAGGGAGAGGAATATTGGGGGTTAGGGGTTTCGAGAGGGAGACAAATTTAGGGTGAGGGGATCAGAGGTCTAGAGGGAAAGAGAGAGATCAATGATAAGTGGTTTAAAGACAAAGAGAAATAGAGAGATAAGGAGGGATATTGGGGATTAGGGGTTTAGAGCGAGATAAAGAGAGGTAAAGATTGGGGTTCAATAATTTAGAGAGAGAGAGAGAGAGAGATTGGGGCTTGAGGATAAGAGAGAGAGATATTAAATCTTATGGTTTTAGAGAGAGAGATTGGGTTAGGTGTTTAGCGAGAGATAGAAATTGGAAGAAAGAGATTAGGGATAGCAGTTTGGAGAGATAGATAGATATTGGAGTTCATGTGTTTAGAGAGAGAAAAATAGAGAGAGAATCGAGTTTAGGGGTTGGGAAAGAGAGAGAGAGTGATGGAGATTCAACATTAGGGGTTTAGAGATAGAGAGGGTTGGCAGTTTAGATAAAGAAAGCATGATAAAGGGAGAGAGATAGATAGAAAGAGAGATATTTGGGGTAATGCATTTGTTTAAGGGAGAGATTGGAGGATAGGGGTTTAGAGAGAGAGAGAGAGGGTTAACAGTTTAAAGAAAGAAAGAGATAAAGGGAGAGATAGATAGAGAGAGAGAAATTTGGGGTTTTTTATTTTGATAAAGGGAGAGATTGGAGGTTAAATGTTTTGACAGAGAGAGAAATTGGAGGTTAGGTGTGTAGAGAGAGAGAGAGAGAGAGAGAGAGAGAGAGAGATTGGCGGTTACCAGTTTAGAGGGAGGGAGAGAGGTATTTGGGTTTATAGAGTGAGAATTTGAAAAAGAGAGATTGGGGGTTAGCAATTTAGAGAGAGAGAGAAAGAGAGATTGGCGGTTTTTGGTTTAGAGAGAGGGAGAGAGGTATTTGGGTTTATAGAGTGAGAATTTGAAAAAGAGAGATTAGGGGTTAGCAATTTAGAGAAAGAGAAAGAGAGATGGTAGGTTAGGGGTTTAGAGGGAGATATTTTAGTTTTGGGGTTTAGAGAGAGAAAATAGGGGGTTAGGTCTATAGAGAGAGAGAGAGAGAGAGAGAGATTGAGAGTTAACAAGTTAGAGAGAGAGAGAGAGATTGAGAGTTAACAAGTTAGAGAGAGAGAGAGAGAGAGATACATGTTTAGAGTCTTAGAGAGAGAGAGATATTTGGGGTTAGGATATTAAAGTGAGAGAGAGAGATGGTTTGAGAGGTTTAGAGAGAGAGATATTGGGGGTTATACATACATACATACATATATATATAATGATTGGGGTTAAGGGTTTAGAGACATTGAAGGTTATGAGTTTATAGAGAGAAAGAGAGAGATTAGGGTTTATGGGTTCAGATGCAAAGACCAAGAGATATTATGTGTTAGTGGTTTAGAGAGAGAAAAATTAAGGGTTAGGGGTTCAAAGAGAGGGATAAATTGAAATAGATATTGTGGGTTAACATGTTAGAGAGAGAGAGGTTGATGGTTATGGGTTTATAGAGAGAAAGATAGAGAGATATTGGAGGTTAGGGGTTCAAAGACAGAGAGAGAAATATTTGGGATTAGGGGATTAGAGAGAGAGAGAGAGGGAAAGAGGTTTGGGGTAGGGGTTAGGAGTTTGGAGAGAGAGAGAGAGAGAGAGAGAGAGAGAGAGAGAGAGAGAGAGAGAGATTCCAGTTTACGGGTTTAGAGAGATAAAAAGGGTTAGAGATTAGAGAGATAAAAAGGGTTAGTGATTAGAGAGATAAACAGGGTTAGTGATTTAGAGAGAGAGAGTGGTACTATAGGTTAGGGGTTTAGAGAGAGAGATATTGGGGGTTATTATTTTAAATAGAGAGAGATAGAGATTGGGTGTTGGGGGTTTATATACATAAATAGATAGAGAGAGAGGATTAGGGGTTCAGAGACAGAGTGAGAGAGATAGAGAGAAATGGGGTTAGGGGTTCAAAGAGAGAGGGGGGGAAGAGAGATACATGTGTTAGGGGTTAAGAGTGTAATAAACATAAAGAGATTGGGTGTTAGGG
>LPNX010117233.1:14283-30951 GCA_001517045.1 Pseudotsuga menziesii | reverse complement strand
GGCCAAGTTCAATTCTCTAGTGACTTTGATGGCTTAGATGCCCTTGAGTTGTGGTTTCTTAGCTAATGATTCAATGCAATAACCTTGAGTAACAATGACCGATATTCTAAAAAAAACAACCTAAAATTGAGAATAAATTTATTTTGAATGCATTAGTTTACATTTGGAAAATCCACATCATGCAATAGCTTTGAGATTTAAAGAGAATATCTTCATTTATTTTAAGCACTTGAGAATGCATGCATTACTATGGGCATTTTGTAGAATCAAAGTTAGATGGATCTATAGTGATGATTAAGAGTAATAAAACTATACTAATCATAGACTATCCATTTTATTTGTAATGCATGATTACTAAAAACATCAAATATTCTTTCTTGTGCATTAAGATGTTATGTCATTTTGTATTAATTTTAAATATTAAGTGAATCAAATTATCATTACATTAATCATCAACATGCTTGCCAACCAAATTTAGACAATTATTTATTCAAACTAATACATATACAATATATCTTTCAAAATTTGATTTGACCATCCATCTCACACTCATATGATCTACTAAGGTTGCGTTGAGTTTCACACTCATATGATCTACTAAGGTTGCGTTGAGTTTCAAGGTGTTCTTGGAAATGTGTTTAAAAAATTCTCATAAATAGCCAATTCAAAATAATTTATGCAATCTAATAATCGCTAGAAGTAATGCTTTCAATAGAATCAGTTTGTGTTTGAGTTTGTTTAATGCAGAAAAATTATAATGTTAACTGTGAAGAGGACACATGATTCACACACAACTTTAGATATCCTGTATTATATTCAAAAATTCGTACAATTATATTGTCTAATCTAAGTTTTTGTCAAATTTAGTGAGATAGAAGTTCAAAGAATATTTCAACAACCTCAAATAAAACCAAACTAATTCAATTGTAAACATTACTTCTAACATCTTTCCTTAATGATTACATTATAAATCACACTAATGAAATTTTATAAAAATATTTATGATTTATGATTTCTATTTAGTACCGTCTTCATTGGCACTTTTACCCACTTTGAAATATTCTAGACTACGATCTTTCTCAACCATCATCTTTGAGCTACCACTTGATCCATTTAAAGTACAATTTCTTATGATCATTAATGACGTATTTGTAGGACCAAATATTTTTGACATGCTTACATGTGCAAAGTACTTAAGTCAATGTATTTGTGAGAGAAATAGCATAGATATTGGACTATGTATTGGGAATCGAGTTCCTTTAATTATCATGTCCCTAGTGCTAGAAAAATATACAATTGTTCGATATACTAAAGTTAAAGCTATGGATTATATGAGAGGCTATAATTACCTAGATTTATCTTTTTACATTGATGTTATATCTAACTATGTTAGGATTGAACCAACCATAATTAAAACTTAAAACTTAGAGGATAAGGAAGAATTATGCCCTTTCTCAGATTTTATATAAAATAAACCCCATATAACCTAACAACTAGATGGCACTAACTGAAATTTAACTCAACAAAACCCTTCTATTTAAAGACAAAAATACTGTTACCAAAAACTGAGAACACAAGTAAACCCTATTTAAAGACACAAAAACTATTACCAAAAACTAAGAATAGAAGTATTTGAGAGATTGAGGTTACAACCTCGATTTTCTCATTCTAAAACTATGGAGAAAAAAAAAACAGAGCATACAACAAAACTTGGAAGAATATTTATAGGGCCGAGAGTATTTTTGGCCTAACTAATATATATATAAAAGAAATAAAAAATAATTATAGGGACGTAAACAATTGCATAAATATCAAAGACGGCGATAAAAGTATGGACTGTAACCCTCACAAAGATTTCAAAAACCTGGAAGTTAGTTTTTAGCCATTGCATATGGCATACTTATGAAAAGAAATACATCAACCCTACCTGTGATAATGTCTATGAAATGAAACATAGTACATAGAATAATAAGTTAGCATCAACCCTAGGCCGTGACAATGGCCGTGAAATGAAACACAGTACATAGAATAATAAGTTAACATCAACCTTAGCCGTGATAATTCCTGTCAAAATGAAACACAGTACATAGAATAATAATTTAACATCAACCGTAGTTGTGATAATGGCTGTGAAATGAAACACATTCGTCAAAAGAAAAAATACGGGCAATAATGAAATTACCAATTCAGGCCAGATAGAGTGGATAATATATATCCTCAGCACGGTTATATCCCTCAGTAAGAACGATGGACTGAGCATAGCACTATCAACATAGCGAAGCCATGGAATGAGCATAGCACTGTCAACACAATACAAATGATTGACTAGAAAGTAAGGTTTGGGTTTGGGTAATGTGTAAGTCAACTGAATAAGTGCCGAAATTGGATTTCAATATAGAACCATTAAATCTCTGCTACATAGGCCAAAACCAATAGTTTCAATTTTGGGGTATTACAACTTTTTATTAACCATTTTCTTGTTGCAAACATGAACACTTTGGAGTGGAAAACTTAGAAAACCTGTACGATGAGAAGGACCACCTGGAAGACTAAAGAAAATGGGGGGTTAGTGATGAAGCTAAGTAAGATGGGATTTAAATCAACGTTTAACAAGCTGAGAATTTATATTTTCTAATAATTTTATTCATTGCATGAACATGGTGAAAATGTAACAGCCATAAAAACTTATGTAAACATTGCTAAAGTAATAAAATATAAAAATAAAAATAAAAATAAAAATAGAAAAGAATTTACTTGGTTTTCCAATAAAGTTTCTGAGGAGTATTACATAGAACTAGCGAAGGACGAAGATCTAAATCTAATATATAAATATTAAATGTAGATTACGTAGACAAAATTTTCCGAAATCTATTTTAAATATATTATATTTTTAAAACAAATTTCAAAATTTGAGTACATCGTACGCTGTAGCACTCCTAATTTACCGAATGAAAACCTAATTTACCAATGTACACCATAGCATACATTGTAATTATCAATCAACCGAGTTTCACTTCTATTCTAAATAAAACCTAGCACTCACCGATCTATTATCGTGCAAATCTGAAGCTCACGAATTAGCTCCAGAAAACTCTGAAGCTCACGTAGCTCCAGAAAAATCTGAAGCAAAGTTCTACTCTATCGAATTTGCAATGTATTGTGATAGATGTTCAATGTTATTTTCCATGACTATGCATGAGGGATATCCTCTTGATCTCAATCATTCATCTAAGCAGATAAATTTGCGCTAGTAGCAAGGTACACTTCCATTAGAATCATCATGGAACTTGCATCCATGATGAAGTGGATTTTACACCAGATGGATGTGAAGACAATAGTCTTGAATAGTATTATTGAGGAAGAATTGTACATAGAACAACCAAAAGGATTTGAAGTTCAAGATAGAAGTGGGCCACCTCGAGATATTTGGTTTTCTAGTATATGTTCACGTACCAAAAAAAAAGAGATCCAAGTTGGACCCTTCCAAAAAGAAGGGAATATTTGTTGGATACTGTGAAGTCTCTAAATCCTTCATAATATACAATCCCATATTCCATCACACAGAGAATAGTAGAGATGTAACATTTGATGAAGAAGCATCTCTCAAGATATCCAAGAAGTGCCGGCATCAAGAAGTATATGAAGAAGATGCACCCTCCCAGAAATATAGAAGTCGCACCCTCCCCTGGCAATGAAACATAAGAGGACCATGATATGATAGAACCTCAAGAACCCCCTACTATGAATAGATCATGAAAGAGAAATATTTCTTGAGTAATAGAAATTATACAAGAACCATAGAAGTATGGAGTTCCAGAAGGCTCCACAAGAGTAAGTCAGAAATCAAATCCATTCTCCACTTATGTAGCTTTGATGTGTGATCTTATAGATCAAGACTATGTAGAAGCAATGATAGAAGAATACCAATCAATAATGAATAATGGTGGTTGGGATATAGTTCCCAAACCAAAAGGAAAGAGTGTGGTATATTCCAACTGGATCTACAAGATAAAGCATGCAACTAATGGAAGTATTGAAAAATACAAGGCAAGGTTTGTGGCTGGAGGATTCTGTCAGAAAGAGGGAATTGATTATGAAGATAAATTTGCAGTAGTAGCAAGGTACACTTACATTAGAACCATCATGGAACTTGCATCCATGATAAAGTGGATTTTACACCAGATGGATGTGAAGACAATCTTCCTGAATGGTGTTATTGAGGAAGAAGTGTACATAGAACAACCACGAGGATTTGAAGTTGAAGATAGATGGACTCATGTATGTAAGTTGAAGAAGGCTCTGTAGAGACTGAAGAAATATCCTATATCTTGGTATGGAAAGATAGATAACGTTTTGGCGAGATTGGGATTTAGTAAAAGTAAAGTTGACAGTAACATTTACTTTAATGTTATGGATTATGAACCTGACATATTATTGTTGTATGTGGATGATTTATTTCTGATAGGAAATGGGAAATAGATTGTAGAGTCCAAGAAGAAGATCGTTGAATAATTTGAGATCAAATACCTTGGATTGATGCGCCGTTTTCTAGGTCTATAAATATGGAAAAACCTAGAAGGAATCTTTCTCAACCAGGGAAAGTATGCTGTGGAAATATTAAAAAGATTTGATATGTTGGAATGTAATGTGATGGCCACACCCATGGATACCAACATAAAGTTGTTAGCTAATGAATCATCAGACTATACAAAAGGGAGCTATAAAGCTCCAGCATGTGAGTCTCGATGAGCAAGTTACTGATGTGTTGACTAAGCCTCTATCTCGAACAAATTTTGAATACTTCCTTGAGAATTTGGTGTGGTTCCAAAGGAATTTTATTGAAAGGAGGAGAAGTGATGATGATCTTGCAGACCCTCCTCATAAGGAGGAGCAGTGATGATGATGTTTCATACCCTACTCGTAAGGGGGAGTAGTGATGATGATGTTGCAGACCCTCCTCAAAAGGGGGAGCATGTTGATGATGTTGCAGTGGGATTGTATCATCCATACACATTATTCCTAAAATGATCCACATACCTTTGTCTCTGTGTTGTGGTGGATTGTATCATCCTTGGGCATTAGTCATAAAGTGATCCGTATAATTTTGTCTTTGTGTTTTGGTGGATTGTGTCATCCTTGGACATTAGTCCTAAAGTGATACACACATGCGTGTCTCCGTGTTGTGGTGGATTATATCATCCTTGGACATTAGTCATAAAGTGATCCACAAAATTTTGCCTCCGTTTTGTGGTGGATTGTATCATACTTGGACATTAGTCCTAAAGTGATCTGCAGAATTTTTTCTCCGTGTTGTGGTGGATTGTATTAGTAAGTTTAATTTCAATATTGTCAGAGTCTCTGAAGAACTCCCATTGGAAATCCAGAACAACAAATTTTGGTAAATTCGATATACATCAAATTCAAATTTTAAATTGATTGGTTATACCTATAATGATTTTCCAGTTTCTACTGATGATAGAAGAGCGAATCGTGATATGTCTTCAATTTTGGATCAATAGAAATTGCATGGGATTCAAATAAGAAACACATTGTGACTTTATACTGTGTCGAGGCAAAGTATGTTGTAGCAATAGCCACTGCATGTCAATCTATACGAATGAGAAAAAAATTGTCTGAGTTGCAGCATGAGGAGGATGAGCCAACTTATATTTTTTGTGACAATCTATCAGCCATTGCAATATTGAAAAATCACTTCTTTCATAAGAAAAGTAAACATATTGATACAAGGTATCACTATATTTGAGAGAGAATAAATAACAATGAAATTTGTGTGAAGTTTTGCATATCAAAAGATCAATTTGCGAACATGTTTACAAAATCTTTACCAAAGGAAATGTTTGAAATTCATAAAAAATGCATAGGATTTTGTATGAAGTAAAAACAATTTTATAAATGTTGTTACTTGTTACAACAGTAACCACAATTTTGTAATTTTAACAGGATTAGTAGAAATTTGTTTTTGGATGAAATAATTAAGGGGGAGAATGTTAGAAATTTATTATTTCACCACCACAATATGCAACCTGTCAAACTCCAAAGGGACATTCATCGCTTTAGTTTTGGTTGTTGGAATACCAAAGGGTCATCACTGCCTTATTGTTTTGACTTTGGGGAATCTGAAAAATTCATCACCACTCCAATCTTGTTCAATTGATGGACTAAAGGGTCAACATTGTAACTATTGAAATTGCAAAGAGTCATAAAAGGGGAAACCACCTTTTTTGTTTTTTGATCGTGTCAAATTTCAAGATGGCAAAGTATTCATGAAAATTATAAAGAGCCAAATCTCGAAGAGGCATAGTGAAGGGTCAAAATTAATTGGCAAACAAATCTCATGACACACATGCACACGCACTCAAAAACACATACACACACACAATTCAGGTTTTGAATATGCAATGGAATAAAATGAATTAAAGTTGAAAACAACGTATTTTGTTGGCTATGTTGTTCTTGTGTTAATTAAGAGTTTGTAAACTTAGTAATGGCTTGTTGTAGCATGTTATTAATTTTTTTTAGATTATTGCGGTAATAAAGTAATTTCTTATGATTGCAAGGGTGATTTGATCTACAATATCTCTTTGGTATTATTGTGTTTTGAGTTTAGTGTATGTTTTTAGATAGTGCTAAAGCTAATTATAAATTCCATGATAGTGCTCACCTACTACCTTCAAATATTAAGACATTAATATTTCCTATTTACATACAAAATTTATATATGAGAACAACACCATGGTTTCATGTGGGGTTGTGCATATAAGAAAAAATAAAGTTACACTATGTTTGATATATTTTATTTTATTATTTTGTCTAAAGTCATGAAAACTCTCAAAACAACCTATAATTGATTTATATAGTTGATTTATTGATTAAGATTAGTATTTGGTTCTGATGTAATCTTTACAAACTTCTTGATAGTTTCATTAAAAAAAATTACATATATATAATAACAACTACTATATGGAACATTCCATTAATAAGAACTAATTAATTCTCATCATGTTTTGTCTCACTCTCTTCATTTAGTTATTCTTACGTTTACTAATTTTTTTTAATTTTTTAATTTTTTATATACTTATTATTTTATTTTATTTTTAATTATAATTTTGTTTTATGCTTTATGATCGTAAAATATGAAACAACACAAATACATTCATATTCATTGTTGTACCTTCAATTATGATTTTTATACTATAT
This sequence comes from Pseudotsuga menziesii, assembly GCA_001517045.1. NCBI lineage: Eukaryota > Viridiplantae > Streptophyta > Pinopsida > Pinales > Pinaceae > Pseudotsuga > Pseudotsuga menziesii. The sequence continues at coordinate 23,733 of LPNX010117233.1, read as the reverse complement.
TATTTTGTCGATTTGGGTTTATTTTATGTTCTTTTCATGACTCATGACTTAGCATTTGGAAGATAATAAAAAATTGAGTTTATGAAAATGCAATTAATTTTTATTTTTTTATTTAGATAGATTTTTTTTTAATTTGAATATAAAATTGTCAATTTTTGTTAGCACGTTTGGGTCTTTTTTATTTCAATTATTTTTAGGGGTGAGCTAATTGGGAGGAGACATCAAAAAATATATTCATATTAAGGGTTGGTGTGTTTTTGGCCAATTTCAATTCTCGGGTAACTTGATGGCTTAGATGCCCTTGATTTGTGGTTTCTTAGCTAATGATTCAATTCAATAACCTTGAGTAACAATGACTGACGTTCTAAAAAAAAACAACCTAAAATTGAAAAGAAGTTTAATTTCAATGCATCAGTTTACATTTGGAAAATCCACATTATGCAATACCTTCGAGATTTAAAGAGAATATCTTCGTTTATTTTAAGCACTTGACAATGCATGCATTAATATGGGCACTTTGTAGAACCAAAGTTAGATGGATCTATAGTGGTCATAAAGAATACAAAAATTATACTAACCATAGACTATGCATTTTATTTGTAATGTATGATTACTAAAAAGATCAAATATTCATTCTTATACATTAAGATTTTATGTCATTTTGTATTCAATTTAAAATATTAAGTAAATCAGATTTTTATTACATTAATCATTAACATGCTTGCCAACCAAATTTAGACAATTATTTTTGCAAACTAATACATATACAATATATCTTTCAAAATTGGATTTGACCATCCATCTTACACTCACATGATCTACTAAGGTTGCGTTGAGTTTCAAAATATTCTTGGAAACGTCTTTAAAAAATTCTCATAAATAGCCAATTCAAAATAATTTATGCTATCTAATAATCCCTAGAAGTAATGATTTCAATAGAATCAGTTTGTGTTTGAGTTTGTTTTAGGTTGTTAAGATACTCTCTCAACCTATATTTCTCTAAATTTAGAATTAGTTATATTTGAAAACAATTCAAATCATACAATAGAATTGTACCAAAATTTGAGGATAATACTAGGTCTAGAAGTAATGCTTTCAATAGAATCATTTTGTGTTTGAGTTTGTTTGAGGTTGTTAAGATACTCTCTCAACCTCTATTTCTCTAAATTTAGAATTAGTTAGATTTGAAAACAACTCAAATCACACAATAGAATTGTACCAAAGTTTGAATATAATACTTGCTCTATGAAGTCCGTGTATGAATCATGTCTCTTTACATTTTTATTTTTGAGTTGGTATAGGTATTAGTTCTAACTTAACTCTCTTATGAGAGGGCCAAGAAAATGTGAGGGATAGTTGTTACTAATGTAGGAGTAGGATTAGTGTAGGTGTGTGAGTTTCTTGAGTGATATTTTGTTTGGTGTGGCATACCTACATAGAGGAGACATTGGCATCACCAATGTGTGTACAAGAATGGTTGTGGTCATTGTAAGGTTAAGCAGATGTTATTATTTATGTAGAAAGAAAGGCATGAGACACATCAGATATGTTTGATTGCTACATTAAAATCATTGTTTCATTCAACTAAAGTGTTCATTCCAATCCTATACCTATAGGTGTGAGCCATTATACGAATCTTCCATCCATTTTTTTTGTGAAGTGTTGCCAATCTACTAGCACGTAAATTATAGACCAAAGAAGGAGACTAGTACGGAGAAAATTTAATTGAAGAAATATCTCTTATATATATGAAACACAAGTTGCATAAAATATCCAGGATATAAGCTCTCAAATATTTGAGTAGTAGAGAGAAAAACCTAGTATCTGTTGTTGTTGGAAAGCGCTACAAGTTTAGATGAGGAACCCATGTGAAGTTGTGTACAACCACTTGATAGCTAGAGAAATATTATGAGTGGATGTATAATTGACAAGGACTCATTGCATTTATCACAACAAGGTATGAGTTTGAATATATATTATGTGATCAATGATTAAGGAAATATGCACTTAGTTATCAATTCTATAATCCCTAATCATCAACAAATTAGAGGTTGATTCCTTCTTTTTATTCATATACATTTCTATGTTCACATAATTCAGTACGAGGTTCCTTGCTTCTCTCAATTTATGTTGTTGATTGATATAAATACATTGATCATGCCATCGTGATTGAATCACTTAAGAAGTAATATTACCTAGGAAGCATGGTCAAGTTTTACCAGAGAAGTTTGGTGTGCAAGTATGCATATTTATTATGTATGCAAAATTATATTATGAATAACCAATAATAAAATAGAGTAACATGTATTAAGCTAGTGGTTCTTGACATTCTTTGGTGCCTTCCAAACATATTATTTATTTGATTATGTCTACATTTTGTTATGGCTTGAGGTGCTTGGAGAATTCAGTCACACAATAACAATAGCTACTAGTTAGGGTTGTGATAGTTGTGTGTTTATAATCCTGTGAGAAACAGTTCACTTTGTAAGATTGATTGTTGGATACTTTCAATACCTAGACTACTCTTCTACATTACTAGAGAATATAACGATCCTGTGGGGGGATAGAAAGTGGTAAAGTTGAAATGGTTGTAAATGGAAGGTCTCATGTTCAAATCCCACCAAATTGATCCATGCGTCATGGTTCAGGATCTATGGATGCACCTAGGAGTATAGTGGTAACGGGATTGGATCCCTGGACCTCGTGTCACATGAGTGCTAGCCCCATCCCGAGTTGTTGATTCCCCTAGTAAAATAAATAAATAGGGAAGACACTGAGCTATGTAATTTGACCAATAGAAGTATGTCAATAGGATAGTCCAATATCTAGGCTATTTCTCAAAAATATTTGGTCCTACAAATACGTCATTAATGATCACAATAAATTGTACTTTAAATGGATAAAGTGGTAGCTCAAAGATGATGGTTGAGAAAGATCGTAGTCTAGAATATTTCAAAGTGGGTAAAAGTGCCAATGAAGACGATACTAAATAGAAATCATAAATCATAAATATTGTTATAAAATTTCATTAGTGTGATTTATAATGTAATCATTAAGGAAAGATGTTAGAAGTAATTTCTACAATTGAATTAGTTTGGTTTTATTTGAGGTTGTTGAAATATTCTTTGAACTTCTATCTTACTAAATTTGACAAAAAATTAGATCAGACTATATAATTGTATGAATTTTTGAATATAATACAAGATGTCTAAAGTTGTGTGTGAATCATGTGTCCTCTTCAGAGTTATCATCATAATTTTTCTGCAATTATCATTATAATTTTTCTGCAATTATCATTATAATTTTTCTATGTAATCTAATCATTTCTATAAAATCTTTCTATGTGTATTTGAAAAGTGTATGTTATACTTTTAATTTAAGACTCATATTTACTTTCATATATTGTTGTTTCCAATTTTTATATTACTTTGTTTAGTACCGAAGAAAACTACAAATGTATAAAAAACGTCATAGAATTTTATACGTTTTCACTAAATCATAACCTTATTTTAATAGAACAAAGATATGATGTGTACCTTGTAATAGGTGACTAATTCCTTTAAAAATAAAAATAGAAATTAGTTTTATTGACTTTTTTTTGCAAAAAATTCAATAATGAATAACAACAAAACAAACATTATAAATATTAAAAAAAATTATAAACACCAAAGAAAAATCTCAACTATTAATATAAATTAAATATTTGTTATAATGTTATTTAATTAAATATATTTATATTATCATATTTTAATATGTAATAAAATATTTTAAGCCCCAAGAGTTAGCTCAATCGGTCGAGTACTCGTAGTTAGGCCTCCCAGCATGTGAGGTCACGGGATCCATTCTCATCGACTCTCTTGGGGTTAGGCACGTAGCGGCCGCGGGTGTGAGGCCCCTTCGGGTGGGTCCGCTAGAAATTATTTCGTGGATGTAGCGGTCGGCCAAGCCAATTAGTGAACCACATGGGAAAAAAAATGTAATAAAATATTTTATAAGTAAATTAGATGATAAATTTATAATAATAAAATTATTAGAATTTTTTTTAAGAAAAAGACATTTTTCTTGCTATTATATTAATCATAGAAGAAGTTTTTACATAACCCCATCATGTATTCATACTTCATCTTTTCTATGCATTCATACTTCATTTTTCTTACAGAATACTCTTTAAGGAAAACTTCTTCCCCTTACACATGCTCTTTACATATAATCTACGATTACCCACAAAAAAGAAAAAGTTACAAAATGTCAAGTCACTACAAATCTTTCTTGACAAAAATTAGGCCATATCTATCAAATCAACCTCTCCTTCATGAAGCAAAAGACCCTCCATAAATTCTTGATACAACAGAGGGCATACCTTGAGATTAATATCATTTTTAGAAAGTATCAACCCTCACATTGAAGTATTTGGAGACATGTATGAAAGAAATCTGAATGAAGAGGCTTTTAGATTATCATTTTAGAATCACCAAAGATATGATATATGAGATTTCAATAAGGGAAACAAACTGTAATAAGCCTCATAAACTCATGATTTCAACTTTAGTGTTAGTTGCTTTTCCTTCACACAGACATAAAGTAAAATAATTATCCTTATTTGAACTAAGCACCATACCACAACCGTAAGAGGATTTTAAAGAAGCATTGTCAAAAAAAACTTTCAGCACAAAAGGAAGTGGTACCTAGAGGATATATATTAGTCTTCTTTGACATATTCAAGTCCATATATTCTTTAAAGAGACTAATTCCTATGATCCCACTGATCATTACATTGGGAGAGATTTTTCGAGAAACAACCATATTCCTCATATTCCAGATAGAGAATGAAATAAAAATAGGAAGAAGACTGAATAATTTAGATTTATGGAACCAACCAGTAAAAAAGGCTTCCAAATCCTCAAAACCCCACACATAATTGATACCAAAAAATCATTATCAACTAACCAAAATTTCTTGTAGAATAAACATTTTACAAAAATATGAAAAGCACTTTCACTCTCCTATTTACAGAAGAAGTAATAGCTTGGGCCCTACCATCCCCTCCTTATGAGATTTTTCCAAGGTAAGAGTTTTTTTTTATAGAGATAACCACCAAAAGAATTTCATTTTTTGTGGCACATTCCAATCCCACATATGTTTAAACCACCACCTATTGTCCTCCTTAATCCATTTGTTTGCTATAAAGTCATAAGCCAATTTAGCAGTGATTATCCCAGTTTTTTTGTTCTCTGGCCAAGCTAAGGTCAGAGCTACCAGAGAGCATCAGAAAGATGTAAGGATCTGAACAAGAAGTGCAAGTGAAGCATGTGAGAATGCTATGTTCTTGAATGATTAACTCCCTATAAGTTTTGGTGGAAACTTGAAGCTATTAGAGGATTATTTTAAATCGAAGAGTTTTCTCAAGGAGGTGGAATCAAACTAACAAGTCTATTGTAGATTCCTAAGGTTGGGTGGTGTGTAAGTGCTAATATCTTCTCTACAAACCTGGTTAGGGTTAACATATTTTAGAAAAATATTTATTTTTTTGAGATATAAAGTGTTTTCAACTATGTATTGGGAATTGAGTTCTTTAATTATCATGTGGTTGGTGCTAGAAAAATATAAAATTATTCAATATACTAATGTTAAATCTATGCATTATATGAGAGGGTGTAATTACCTAGATTTATTTTTTTACATTGATGTTATATCTAACTATGTTAGGATTGAACCAACTGTAATTAAAACTTAAAACTTAGAGGATAAGGAAGAATTATGCCCTTTCTCAGATTTTATATAAAATAAACCCTATATAAGGTAACAACTAGATGGCACTAACTGAAATTTAACTCAACAAAACCCCCCTATTTAAAGAAAAAAAACTGTTACCAAAAACTGAGAACACAAGTAAACCATATTTAAAGACACAAAAATTGTTACCAAAAACTAAGAATAGAAGTATTTGAGAGATCGAGGTTACAATCTCGATTTTCTCATTCTAAAACTGTGGAGAAACAAAAAACAGAGCATATAACAAAACTTGGAAGAATATTCATAGGGCCGAGAGTATTTCTGGCCTAACTGATATATATAGAAAAGAAATAAAAAATAATTATAGGGACATAAACAATTGTATAATTCTCAAAGACGACGATAAAAGTATAGACCGTAACCATCACAAAGATTTCAAAATCCTAGAAGTTAGTTTTTATCCATTGCATATGGCATACTTATGAAAACAAATACATCAACCCTGGTCGTGATAATGACCATGAAATGAAACACACCACATATAATAATAAGTTAGCATCAACCCTAGGCCGTGAAATGAAACACAGTACATAGAATAATAAGTTAACATCAACCCTAGCCATGATAATGCTCGTGAAATGAAACACAGTACATAGAATAAAAGTTAACATCAACCGTAGTTGTGATAATCATCATGAACTGAAACACAGTTGTTAGAACGAAAACTATGGGTAGTAACGAAATTACTGATTCAGGCCAGACAGAGTGGCTAATATATATCCTCATCACAGTTATATCCTTCAATAAGAACGATGGAGAGAGCATAGCACTGCCAACATAGCGGAGCCATGGACTAAGCATAGCACTATCGATGCAATATGAATGATTGCCTAGAATGTAGGGTTTGCGTTTGGGTAATGTGTAAGTCAACCGAGTAAGTGCCGAAATTGGATTTCGATATAGAACCATTAAATCTCTGCTAGGTATGCCAAAACCATTACTTTCAATTTTGGGGTATTGCAATGTTTTATTAACCATTTTCTTATTTCAAATTGGAGTGGAAACCTTAGAAAACCTGCACGATGAGAAGGACCACCTCGAGGAGTAAAGAAAATGGTGGGTTAGCGTTGAAGCTAAGTAAGATGGGATTTAAATCAACATTTGACAAGCTGAGGATTTATATTGTCCAATCAATTGATGCTTTGCATGAACATGTTGAAAATGTAACAACCGTAAAAAATTATGTAAACATTGCTAAAGTAATAAAATATATAAATAAAAATAAAAATAAAAATAGAAATAGAATTACTTGGTTTTACAATAAAGTTTCTGAGGACTATTACATAGAACTAGAGGAGGACAAATATCTCGATTTAATCTATAAATATTAAATGTATATTACATAGACAAAATTTTCCTAAATCTATTTTAAATATATTATATTCTTAAAAACAAATTTCAAAATTTGAGTACGCCGTACACCATAGCACACCTAATTTACCGAATGCAAACCTAATTTACCGATGTATGTCATAGCATACATTGTAATTATCAATCAAACGAGTTTCACTTCTATTCTAAAGCAAACCTAGCGCTCACCGATCTATTATCATGCAAATCTGAAGCTCATGAATTAGCTCCATAAAAATTTGAAGCTCACGCAGCTCCAGGAAAATATGAAGCAAAGTTCTACTCTGTCGAATTTGCAATGTATTGTGATATATGTTCAATGTTCTTTTCCATGACGTCACATGACGGATCTCCTCTTGATCTCAACAATTCACCTAAGAAGATACATTTGCACTAGTAGCAAGGTACACTTCCATTAGAACCATCATGGCACTTCCATCCATGATGAAGTGGAGTTTACACCAGATGGATGTGAAGACAATATTCGTGAATAGTGTTATTGAGGAAGAAGTGTACATAGAACAACCACAAGGATTTGAAGTTGAAGATAGATGGACTCATGTATGTAAGTTGAGCAAGGCTCTGTACAGACTGAAGAAAGCTACTAGAGCTTGGTATGGAAAGATAGATAATGTTTTGACGCGATTGGGCTTTACTAAAAGTAAATATGACCCTAACATTTACTTAGGGGTTGTCTCTTGGTTCAGCAGGAAGTAGAAGTCAGTTGCATTGAGCTCGGAAGAGGTTGAGTACATGGCATCCAGCATGGCTGCTTGTGAGGGTGTGTGGCTAAGGAATTTAGTTGCAGGGTTGTTCGATTGTAATCTAGAGGCTACAGTAGTTCACTGTGACAATCAAAGTGGAATTAGGCTATCTCAAAATCTAGTGTTCCATGACCGGAGCAAACATATAGACATCAAATACAACTTCTTGAGAGTTTGTTCTCATAGGGGAACCATTCGGTTGGAGTACATACATATAGATGAGCAGGTGGCGGACATTTTCACCAAGGCACTTTGCAGACATAGTTTTGTGAAGTTTAGGGATAAGTTGGGGTTTCTACCGAATCCATTCCTCATTGAGAGGGAGTGTTAAACTAGTAGCAACAAGGAAGGTCTTCCTTCATACATGTGTTCTTGCATGCAGAAGACTTAAATTGGGAAACCAGTTGTATTTAATTTACTTTTCCTATGTTTACTTTGGAAAAAAAATTAAAGTGATCTAAATTAACTTTAGTGAACCACTAGTTAAAGTGAAAGTGAAATTAGGGTTTTCGCTTTACCTAAAGTTATAAAAGAGAGATCAATTGGTGGAGAGAAAACGCACTTGTATTTCGACAAAGACATGATACAGGCAGGGAGAGAAATTCAAACAGAGGATTTAGCCAAGAAGACGAAGGAGCGCACAATAGGATCATCAAGCTTCATACAGCTGAGTCGTACACTCACACGGGAGGGTGTTGAGGTTTAGCTAGGATTTTACCAGTGATTCTGTTGGGTACTGCATTCGACAGGTTTGGGTGAATTGCGGTAGTGATTCTAAAAGTTCCATATTTTCTCATAATGAAATCTATATCTGACTGCTGCACTGGTTTTCCCATCTTGGGTCTTTTCGGGGGTTTCCATACCCAAAATAATAGTTTCAATATTGTGATGTGATGTTGTGATTTATTTCTCAGTTTTATATTCTGGTGCATACTATAAAAGATATTCATGTTTGGTTCTCAGTTGATATTTTGCATGCGCTGTTTAGCCCGAGTTGAATATTAAAGGAAAATTTACACCATTATGGAAGTAGTGAAGGAAATGATACATGATCAAGATCTTCCAATTCCTCTATGGGCTGAAGAAGCAAGAACGACAGTTTATGCACATAATAGATTATCCAATAATTCCCTTGGATTCAACACTCCCGAATAAATGTTCACAGGAAAGAATCCTAAAGTGATCCACCTCGAGATATTTGGTTGTCCAGTATATGTTCACATACCAAAAGAAAAGAGATCCAATTTAGACCCTTCCAGAAAGAAGGGAATATTTGTTGGATACTGTGAAGTCTCCAAATCCTTCATAATATACAATCCAGGATTCCATCACATGGATATTAGTAGAGATGTAACATTTGATGAAGAAGCAACTCTCAAGATATCCAATAAGTGATAGCATCAACAAGTATATGAAGAATATGCACCTCCCAGAAATATAGAAGCCACACCCTCCCCTGAAAATGAAACATAAGAGGACCATGATATGATAGAACCTCAAGAACCCCCTACTATGAATAGATCACGAAAGAGAAATAATTCTT
>LPNX010117228.1:19712-73264 GCA_001517045.1 Pseudotsuga menziesii | reverse complement strand
GACCAAAATTTGCATATCAATGACCAAAAAACCGTTTTGGTGGCTAATTTATGGTCTTTTATTACACGACCAAATTTGGTCATATTTTAGTTTGTCATGTAGTCATTAATTTGGTCATATATTTGGCCATTGATTCAAATATATGACTAAATTAATGACCAAATATATGACCAAATTAATGACCAACTAACAAAGTTATAAATGACCAAAATAAAATGACCAATTTTGGTCGCATAATAAAAGACCGCAAATTAGCCACCAACGATCGCCAAACCAAAAGTGGTCATTGATATGCGGATTTTGGTCATTTTTTTGGTCACTAATCTCTCATTTTCCACTAGTGGATATAGAATAATAGAGGGGGGTAGGATAGGTGAGGCTAGTCTAGAATATGCTAGAGTAGGTTAGGCGAGACTAGAGTAGGCTGGACTAGAGTAGGCTAGAGTAGGGTTGGCTAGAGTAGGGTAGGCTGGAGTAGGTTAGGCTAGCTTAGAGTAGGTTAATCTAGGGTAGATTAGGTTAGGCTAGATTAGAGTAGGTTGATCTGGGTTAGAGTATCTTAGGATAAAGTAGGCTAGGATAGGCTAGACTAGAGTAGGCTAGAGTAGGGTAGGCTCAACTAGGGTAGGATAGACTAGGTTAGGCTGGCTTAGAGTAGCTTAATCTAGGCTAGAGTAGGTTAGGATAGAGTATGGTAGGCTAGAGTAGGGTAGGATGGAGTAGGTTAAGCTAGGCTAGAGTAGGTTAGGCTATATTAAAGTAGGTTAATCTAGGCTAGAGTATGTTAGGATAGAGTAGGTAGGGTAGGATAGACTAGAGTAGGCTAGAGTAGGGTAGGATAGAGTAGGGTAGGCTATCTTAGAGTAGGTTAAGGTAGGATAGAGTAGGTTAGGCTAGATTAGAGTAGGTTAAGCTAGGCTAGAGTAGGCTAGATTAGAGTAGGTTAGGATAGAGTAAGATAAGATAGGCTAGTGTAGGCTAGGATAGGCTAGAATAGGCTAGGATAAACTATAGTAGCCTAGGTTAGGATAGGTTAAAATAGGCTAGGTTAGGGTAGGCTAGAGTAGGAAAGAATAGAGTAGTTTAGGCTATATCAAGATAGTATACAGCTCATTAGGCTAGGGTAGAGTAAGTTAAGCTAGGATAGTGTATGTTAGGCTAGAGTAAGCTAGGATAGAGTAGACTAGGATAGAGTAGAGTATAGTAGCTTAGCCTTAACTAGGCTCAGGTAGAGTAGGCTAGGATTGGCCGAGGTAGGCCATGCTAAGGTTGAGTAGGCTATGCTAGGCTAGAAAAGGATAGGCTAATGTAGAGTAATGTAGGTTACAATAGACTAGGATATGATAGAGTAGGCTAGTCTAGTGTAGGTTAGGTTAGGCTATAATAGGTTAAGGTAGGATATAGTAAGCTAGGATAGAGTAGTCTAGGATAGGCTAGGATAATCTAGAGTAGGCTAGGTTAGGTTAGGCTAGAATAGTTTAGAATACATTAGGATAGGCTACACAAGGTTAGAGTAGGCTAGGATAGAGTAGCCTAGAGTAGAGTAGGTTAAGGTAGAATAGGGTAGTCTATGGTTGGTTAGGCTACGGTAGAGTAGGTTAAGATAAGCTAGGTTAAGCTAGGATAGAGTAGGCTAGGTAATTCTAGGTTGGAATAGGATAGGTTAGAGTAGGATAGAGTAAGCTAGGCTATATAGAGTAGGGTAGGCTAGGTTAGGTTAGTCTAGAGTAGGCTAGGTTAAGCTAGAGTAGGATAGGTTAGTTTAGAGTAGGATAAGCTAGGCTACACTACAGTAGGATACGCTATGCTAGGCTAGAGTAGGATAGGCTAGGCTAGGATAGGCTAGAGTAAGATAGGCTAGAGTAGGCTAGGCTAGGCTAGGATAGGATAGGCTAGATTAGGCTAGCTTATCCTAGGATAGGCTAGGCTAGGATAGGCTAGAGTAGGCTAGGCTAGGCTAGAGTAGGATATAATATGATAGGCAAGAGTAGGCTATGCTGGGCTAGGCTATAGTAGGGTAAGATAAAGTAGGGTAGGGTAGCCAACCCTAGAGTAGGGTTGGCTAGGGTAGAGTAGGGTAGGCTAGAGTAGGCTAGAATAGGCAATTCTAGGTTGTTCAGGCTAGGGTAGAGTAGGTTAAGCTAGGATAGGGTAGGCTAGGATAGAATAGGGTAGGGTATCTTAGGTTTGAATAGGCTAGGCTAGAGTAGGGTAGGGTATCCTAGCTTTGAATAGGCTAGGATAAAGTAGGATAGAGTAAGCTAGGATAGAGTAGGATAGGTAGGCTAGGTCAGTCTAGGGAAGGCTAGGTTAAACTATAGTATGATAGGCTAGTCTAGACTAGGGTAAGTTAGGATAGGCTAGGGTACTCTATGATAAAGTAGTGTAGGGTAGGGTAGATTAGAGTAGGTTAGGATAGGACAGAGTAGGCTAGACTAGGTTAGATTACGCTAGAGTACGCTAGGCGAGAGTAGTATATGCTAAGCTAGGTTATAGTACGATAGGATAGACTACCCTAGAGTAGGGTAGGCTAGCTAGAATAGGCTAGGATAGGATATTCTAGAGTAGGCTAGAATAGGAAATTCTAAAGTAGGTTACGATAGGATATTCTAGACTGGCTAGGCTAGGTTATGTTAGGATGGGATAGGCTATGCTATACTTGGGTAACCTAGAGTAGGATAGAATAGAGTACTCTAGTCTAGAGTAGGTTAGATGAGGCTAGAGTAGGTTAAGTTAGGCTAGAGTAGGAAAAGATAAAGTAGGATAGGGTAGGTTAGATTAGACTAGGCTAGAATAGACTAGGCTAGGCTAAGATAGACAACGCTATATAAGGAGAGACTAGAGCATGTTAGGCTAGGTTAGGCTAGAGTAGGGTAGGATAGAGTAAAATATTGTAGAGTAGGTTAAGCTAGAGTAAAATAATCTATTGTTTCCTAGGCTAACCTAGAGTAGGTTAAGCTAGGATAGAGTAAGCTAAAATATAATAGGGTAGTGTAGGATAAGTTAGACTAGGCTAGGGGCACTCACATGAAGTTGGTTCCACTTTTTGGTGCCACTTAGGAAATAAAAAATGCACTTCTGAAGTGCAAATCAAGAACGCATGTGTTATTGATGATACATTCAAAATAACCTGGGCCCAAACACAAGGCTAAGGTTCGTGAAAACGTATTGTGTATGAAATATATTGCATATGTATTTTGTAATGTTAAATATCGCATATGTGATATATCGCGTATGCAATATGCAACATTTACAAAACGCATATGTGGTATATCGCACTTGTGATATATCACATATGTGTTTTGTAAATGTTGCATATTGCATATGCAATATATCGCATATGTGATATTTAACATTATTGTTAGAATGATGGTTAAATGATCATAATGGATGTGGAAGAAATGGTTGATACCTATCCATACTAATGATACCCATCCATGCATCATGTTGGTTCCTTGCATCCATACATCATGTTGGTTCCTTAATTCATGCTTCAATCTTGCTTCATTAAAGGTGATGGTTCATGGGATGATATGAGTAGGGTCTATTTTTTAGGTTTTATGAAGAAACCATTGTGGAGGATATACGATCTAAAGATATTCGAAATGTAGAGATCGAAAGCCATGATTTTAGAGTAGCCATTCATTAACCCTTCCATCTCACTCTCTTCTTCCACTACCTTCCCAATGAAGGTTGACTACTTTCGAAAACAACCAATCAATCAATTTCATTTTGATATTTGCATTGGATGGACTACAATAGCAAGGTCCAAAACATATCTATAGATATGAGTAGGGTGGATTTTTTAGGTTTTATGAAGAAACCATTGTGAAGGATATATGATCTAAAGATATTCGAAATGTAGAGATCGAAAGCCATGATTTTAGAGTAACCATTCAACAACCCTTCCATCTCACTCTCTTCTCCCACTACCTTCCCAATGAAGGTTTCCTACTTCCAACAACACGCAATCAATCAAATTCATTTTGATATTTGCATTGGATGGACTACAATAACAAGGTCCAAAACATATCTATAGATTTTCCTAGAATATATTGTTCATACAAAACAATATGGCATAAATGAAAAATGTGAATTATATATATTGTTGTGTTTGAGTTTGTTTGAATAGAATGTTTGTGCCAATATTGTAATCTCAGAAGGAACAAGATCAATCATATAATTTCTCATAGCCTCCATGGTATAATGAGCTTTGAATGACACTCTTTTCATCCTTCCTACTCTTTCCAACCTTCCATCAACTAGTAGATAGGAAAGCCTAAATTTTTCTTCATTAACATATGAGCTATTAATACATAATAATCCATTTGGTATTGTATCATGAATTCTCCCAATTAAATTATATCTGGATAGAACAAGGAAAGTAAGAGGACTCAAAAATGTTTCTTACATAGCATACGATATTTAGTGCTTGTAAGTTGAAAGCAGTATGTGCAAAGGGAAATAATGATCAATGCTATTAAAAAATAACAAAATAGTGATATTATCTCCATAAAGTAGTATGTTAACATTGCATAGTGTACATATGGCTAATAATGGATCTCGACAATGTGCCTATAAAATATACACAAATGATACCACATATTACCTTTGATAAAAAGCATGCAATATAGTGTTTCTTACTCTTTAATCCATTAGCCAAAATATGTTCAATTATCTTAGATACCGAGGTTACACAAAGATATGGGTTATTTTTCTTTGAGATAATTTCTATAAAATATAATATAGTTCCCCCAACAATTTCCTATTCTTTAATTATTCTTATTAGAATCTTCTATCATCTCAAAGAAACAAAAATAAAATTTTACTATCCACCCAGCTAGGATTGGATCCTTTTCTTTCTTAAATGGTGATATTAGGAAAAAATTGAGTTCTTCCTTTGTAACATAATCTTTCAAATCCTTATTTCCCTTATCCTCCATCATTTTCAAAAACAAAGAGACAGTATTCAATATTTCAACAATATTTTACCTTAAATGTTCTTGGAAGTTAGTAAAACAATTTACTCTTGCATATGATATTTCTCCAAAAATAATTACTCCAAACCCCTCCATGTTTTTATCTTCCTAAATGTACAAATTATTTTTATATGTTTAGCATAAATTTGAAATAATTTTGTATTATGATCCCCTTTTGCTAACCAAATTGATCTAATTCTTCAACTTGCATTCTATTTCCTCTTTCCCAACAAAATCTCTTCTCCCATCTAATTCTTTTAGATTATTTAATTCCACTTTTCTAAAGGTTCCTTCAATATTATCTTCTAGAAAAAAATGTGTTTGATATTTCTATATATATTAGTTCCTTAATTTTCAATATCGCCTATGCAATATATCACATATGTGATATATATCGCATATACAATATTGAAAAGCAAAAATTAAAAATAAAACAGAGGCTGCAGGCCCCTCAAATTTCATTGGCATAGGATCGGGAAAGCAAAAAACCGCAAGGGAGAAATAGCGCAAGTGCGATTTGCATTTTTTATTTTCAAGGTCAAGTTCAAGGTGGAAGGATCCAATGGCAGGTAAATGCTAGATTATCCTTTTCACTTAGTCTTTCATTCTTTAATTTTTCTATAATTTCATTGTTTTTATAATTATTTTAAACAAATTTAAAAAAAAAATTGAATGTTCAATCAAATATTGATTAAAACTAAAATAACTTGTAGTTTTTAGTTTAAATCTTAATAGACAACACAAATGAACAACACAATGTGGAAAACACACCCTCTAATAACCCACAACAACCTAACCCAAAACAACCTAACCCACAGCCTAACCCATAACAACCTAACCCAAACCCAAACACAAACATGGAGAGATAACAATAGAAACACATGGATTATTATGCACTTGGCGTCAGTGAAGCACCATAGCTCATTTATTAGAGGGGGGGATCATTTTAGAGAGTCTTTAGCTGATGCCTTGGACATAATAAAAAATACAATTTTTGATTCCCAAGGAGCTCTGTACAACATTACATCGTATAGAGAATCCAAGAGGAAATACTACTCTGATGGATTGACTCATAAAAACATCAAAGCCCTTAAAATTACAAAAGACCAGTTATTTTCATTATTCTGGGACCCTAGCACCAGATTGGTTCCGCCCACTAGTCAAGCACACATTTCCATAGGCTGTTCCATTGAACCAAATATAAAGGAACATTAGATGGATCATTGGTATATGCTATTCGATGAAGACCCCCATGGGAATAGGGACATTCCAATTTATTTCCTTAGGAATTTGTATGCAGAATTCATCCTAGGGAGACATGTTAACTACTTCGTTCTCTTAGGTAACCAGGGTGTTGGTCATGGGATGCCCCAATATAGGGAAGGTGCCAGGACAAATCCTAACTGTGTGCCATGCCCACCATGCACACCAAAACCCCATCAGGTATATCCTCCTGCAATTCCTATGATTGAGTATACACAAGAGGCATTATTTGACATGGCAGATACATTGCTTCAGCATGGGACTGATGTCCAAGGCAATGTAGACTAAGGGGATGGAACTTCTAAGGTAGGCCCATCTACAGATCACAGAGGAGATGTAGAGTCTTTAGAGCATCATTTTACTCCACACCCTTGCACATCGTGTGGAGGCATATGCTATGGCCCTACTTCTAACTTCTGAGATGATGGATTACTTTTCTTTGTAAGTAAAACTCATTATTTTCATATTATATTTTTTTTCATGTCAAAATGTTCAATTGTTTCGCAATTTATTTCTATTTAATTATCTAACAAATTATGTGAAAAAATATATAGCTAGTGTCCCATGGCACACCACAGTCTCATAGTCCATCGATCAATGTTGAGAATATTGATGCAGCTGTCAATATTGCTTATGGGTTTGGTTCTTCAACAATAGGGGTAAGAACTATACTTGTTAATTTGTTAACTTTATTTACATATTTATTGTATATATTGTAACATTCAATATGTATCATAAATTTGATACAACATGTTTTATGCATGTTCACCAGGATGAGTATATTGTATCGTAGCCTATTCCCTCTCATGCAGAGGTAGATTCATAGACACGGGTATTATTTGAAATATGCTTTTAATTATATGCTTTTAATTATGTTTCACTTTCTTTGAAAAAATAAAACTAGATGCTAAATGGGATGCATCATGGAAAAAACTTAAAGCGTCTCAAAAAACGTCTTTTTTTGCTTCCTAAATAGCATCCTTTATGATGTCCAAAATAGTGTCTCTTTTTTTGCTCCGGAATAGCATCCAAATTCACTTCCTAAACAACATCAAATTTTTCTTCCAGAATAGCATCCAACTTTGCTTCCTAAACAACGTCAAGGTTTTCTTCCTAAATAATGTCCTACTTTGCTTCCTAGCGAGTGTCTTCTTTTACTTCTTAAATGACACCGCCGTTAGCACCATATTTGCATCCTTAATAGCACCATGTTAGCATCCAAATTAACATACAATATTGCATCCATTTTTTCTACCACTTTAGCATTTCATTTTGCACCATGTTTTACTTCCAAACATGTGCCAATTGTTGCTTCCAAATTTGCACCAATTTTGTCTTCCTTTTTCGCATCGTGTTTTGCTACCAAAATGACGCCAAATATTTATTCTATTGTTGCACCAAATTTTTCTTCCTATGGAACACCATGGTTTGCATCCAAAGTAACATCTTACTTTGCTACCATATCAACACCATGTTTGGTTCATCATTAGCGCCTTGTGTTGCATCCTTTTTAATGCCTAGTTTCATGTCTCTCATGTTTTGGTCACTAATTTAGTCATTTCTAGTATTTAATCGATATAATAATACCATCAAGGCATGGAGGAATCAAACCACCAACCTCCTTCTTGTAAGGTAGGCGTTCTTTCACTAAGCTAGAACCCTTTAAGAATTTGGGAACCTAGCTTACAGAGTCCTCTATAATGGTCAAAAGGATTAATACACAACTTTGAATATGTAATGGTTGACAAAGGATGATAGATTGTATTATCTTCAACATGGGATTGGTTACATTCCTTGGTTCTCTGTATATCATTTTCCTATGATTTCAAAGTTTCTATCATTACAGTACCAAAATCTATAGCTTGTGAGGCAGTAACATCGACTTTTTCCTGTGATCTGGTGGTATCATGGGCCTAATATGATTGAGTGTCATTACTGGTTGAGCCCTCTATAACTGAGAAACAAAATTACCTCAATTCCTAATTCTACTGTAGTGCCACTCATTCCTCTAAGTTGTTGACTATCATCAACCCATCTACTGAAATGATTTATTGGTTGCCCACTTCAAAGTGTTCAGTAAATAGAATCCAATAGGGATGAAGCTGAAGTACTTTCAATATTAATCTCTGCTACAACCCTATCATTCTCTGCAATCATAGACACATTACATTATATATGTCTCATCAATTGAAAATGGCAACATGAATTATGTTGATGTCTTTACTCTCGAGACTAGTTATTGTCAAATTGCCACATTTGGACTTGTTAAATAAGAAAAGTTCACAAATTCTAAATCAAAACTCCTAGCACAAATAAGAAGTTTTATACATCTGCATATTCCTAGTATGCATGATCTGGGTAACCTCTACCACAACTTTTATCCATAGCAAGGCAACCTTCATATTCCTTAAACCTCACCTAAAATAGCACAACCCTAGTGGAATCTTGGAAAAGTTACATGTTCTACATCTTCATCTAACTAAAAACAGAACTGGTAATTCACCTTCTAAATGCATGGCTGTAAATATTAGATACCTTAATGCATATCAGATGATTGCCAGTCATTCCCAGATTATTCCCATTTCCTTGTAAAACTGGTGTTTTTAAAAAAGTTCTAGATATTCTAATAAAAGCACAAAATACTATATTGCTGATTAATGTTCCACAAAAGATAGAACAATTGAATACTTACAGTAATCTTTGCAGAATATTCATGAAATGAGGAGACCAACAAGAATACGTAGCTACCTTCCATCCAACTTCTTTGCAATGGTGTTGTTGCACGATCAGAGTCTGAGAATTTCAAGGAAATGTATAGCAAAGGGACTACATAGTTAATATCCATGTAGATTTATTCCACTCACCCATTTCATTTTCAAATTTTCTCTTTGCAGGATCGTCTTGAGAAGTTTAAATGGTAATACATTGGTTAATAAACATTTTGGAGGATAAATCCCTATCAACATTTACAATGAGAAGAAGATCAATCATAATATAAAAATACAAGATTTAATATCTAACCTTCTCACATTGATCTCTGTTACTTCAACTCTACATCTAAGAGAATGTAAGAAATGAATAGCCTTTCCTAGCTCCACCCCTCACCCCTTAAAATGGAAAAATAAAAGTAAATTTTAAAATAAGAAAGTCTTTTCATAGAATGTGTTGAAACAAAATAACAAGATTATTTGCATAAATATAAACATGCATAGGTTTGTACACCAAGGTAGTTCCACTTTTTTCCTTCCAAATCCTAACAAGTCTATACACATTCATCATCATATTTCTCACAAATAAGGCCAAGACTAGCCATCTGTGTACGCTATCACTAGTATAGAATACATTGCAATCGAGTAAAATGCGCAATATAATTGAATTGAATTTATTGTCAAGGAAAGAATGTATTGAAGGTAGATTTAATTTCAATTTTTATCCCAATAATTTAATATTAAAATTTCAATCAGAAGCATGAAATGTTAGCTTAAAAAGGCTTAGATAATATTCAGGTAAACCATTTCCATTTTGAACATATAGAACAAATCAAACATCAGTATTCTTGTTGATCTGATCATAAATTATCCTCATCTAGAACGGTACCCCATCCCAACCTTAATTCAATGCCTAGAAGTTAGAACTAATAGAGATTTAGTTCATATTGATATTTTTACCTCAATCTAAAGTAAGCTACCCAGTCTGAAATTATGTTTGTACTCTTCCATTACTTTTCAAGTTTTCACATATCATCGTAAGTGACGTTGGAGTCATCACACCCTCTACCTTTTTAAATTTTAAATGATTGACAAACCTTTGAGCACTTGGTTATTTAGATTGCATTGATTACATGTTAGAACATAATTGAAAAACTAGACTTTCATTAAACACAATTTTCTTCATATAGCATATTTATTATTTCCTAGCTAGGGTAATGAAAAAAAAATGGACCCAGATTGTTAATTGAAAACTATCCATTGACCCTACAAAATTCATGCATGCAATAAAGAATAATACCACCACAAACCTATGTGGCATTTTCCCACATACCATTAAGAATATCATGCAATGATCCCATTGTTTCAAACTCATATGCAAGCACATGAAGGATTCCCTTGACACAATATCTAACAAGTTACAATACAGTTTCATGTTTTAATCTTGACACCATGGAAACCTACAAGCATATTTAAAATAATATTACAAAATCCGTGTGACAAAGTAAAAGTAGATATATGGGCTTAATATTTATTTGTTGACATATTAGAATTAAGAGGAACAACAAAATAGGTGAGCTTAACATTAGAATGTCTTACATGTGCAAGGAATTCTTGATCGAGTTGCTTGCTTGTATCAAGCTGCTTAATGGCTGCAGTACGACATGACCATAGGAACCCTCTCCAATCAACAATTTTGGACCAAAGTTATCTTTTCTTCTTTCAATTCCTCTATAGGAATCTGAGGTACTTCAATGAGTAGAGGCAGTATGATTTGTCCATCCTTACTAGTTTCTGCACTGTTGTGACCCCCATTGTTACTTGCAATATCCATTCACATAATAATGAGTAAAAAAAAGGGATCATGAACCATATCTATTGCGTTCATTTTAAGGATAACGGTTTCAAAATGAAAATCTCATGTTTAGCGTCCATGAGAACTTGAGTTAAATTTGTGATCTCAAATATGCTTAGTGTTGTATCAATTGGGTCAAGGTGCAAAGACAACCATAAAATATCAAATATGTCAAGATGCAAACAGTAAGAGACAACTATAAGTAAGGCTTATATTAAATTTACTATATAAGTCTTGAATTGAAACTTTCAATAGAGATTTGACACATTGGATTGTTGTGATATTCTTATCACTCCTTACCAATGTGATTGCAAGGCATTATTTGAAGGTGAATTCCATAATTTTAGGGCATATTCTTAATTATCATGCCTATTGGTAAGACAGTAAGGAAAGTAGTGGCCTGCATCAGCATGGAAGAATGTTTCGACATAGAGGTATACACATTAATTATTTTCATTAAATTACTTAAATTTCCTACGTGTGACTGCCTATTAACTAAATTATGGACTAGTACAAAACATAACAAATTATAGAGCCTCGAGACCTTAATCACTCACACCTATAAATTTCTCAAATCTAGCCATTAATAAACTTCTTTTGGTGTTTTTGTTCAATTTAAAATGCAGATTGTTGAGACTTAGACATGGAGTGAGTTTCAAGGATTCAGTTGACTTAGGCTTGATTTCATTACCCCTCCATCCAATGCTTGTATGCTATCATGACAAGTGTTGAACAACAAAACTTGATGCTAGGACCTTGGTTATGCTAGCATTGCTAACTTGCTTGGTATGTAGGATTTTTTTAATGTTTTCTGAGTTGTGTATTATTTTTTCTTAGGTTCCCAATCACCATCATTCTTACATCTCTCAAGCTTGGATTGTTGCCCTATCTCTATATAATGAAGTGTACTCTAACTCAAAAAAATACAATGGAATAGAATAATTGGTATGTTACTGAACTGTAAAATTAATGCCACATATATGACAAATTAATGTGTTCAAAATCAATTTTATTGAAAATATATCATTTTTTCATGTAGTTATTAAAGAATGCTCAATTGTTTAAAATTGTAAAACATTGGAAGAGCAATTTTTATTTTTTGCATTTTTTTTGTGAAAAGGTTTTGTTAATTTATACTTTTGAATTGAAGTAAAATTATTTATATTTCCCTTCATCTCCAAGAACCAATGCCCTTCCAATTGAAATTCACACTCACCCTTCAAATTTGATCACTGTCCATATACTATTTTTCGATGCACATGTAAGAAATGCATAAATCTACTACTGGGTCTATCAAGTACACTAACAACCTAGCATTTTATTCTAATAACACAAACATGCATGATAAAAAATTTCCATTATAATCAAGACACTGATATATTTATTTGATCTACTAAAAAAATATTTAATGTAGCAAGTGCAACTAAAGAACCTATATTGGCTATATGATGGCATTAGGCAAGGAAATCGAGCTTGTAGACTGTACTGTATCTTCAATTTGTCAAAATAAGTTGTATGCACATCAACCAGGTTGTACATACTATGAAATTCAATTTGGGTGTTGCATTAATCATTGTATGAACTATACAGGTGCAGGGGAAAGTTTACTGTATTTTCCTGTAGCAGATTTCAGTTTAGAACTAATGTAAAAGCAGTAACAGGTTTTGCAGTCAATGCACTCAATTTTTGTTTTGATTTTAATAGTGAATTATCAAGTATGTTGTACTTTTGTTTTCCTGCTTAATAAAAGTGATGTGATTTAGGACAGACCTGTAAATGTTATTTATACAGTTTATAGTATGTTTTAGTAGGTTTTAGCATTATTAGAGCAACATTTTTGATGTTCAACTATATCATAGGTTAGAGATTCTTACCATGCAAATTAAGCTTACCATGGTCTAAGAAAATCAACAAGGTATCGAAGCCATATTTTGGAGAGGCAAGTTACCGGGGGTAGAGAGTTTTCAGGAGGTTTCAGTGCAGTATGTCCAATATTCACTAATAGAAGTAAAATTGTGCTAGTGATCGGCACATGGACCTGAGAAGTGTTGTAGGATGACAAGCCCTTATTGATGCAATGAATGCATAGTATAGCTTGTTTGAAGAAGTTGCAATAATGGAAACTATCAGTATGTAGGAGTCACTTGTTGGAGGGAGCCTCCAACTTTATGCCATGGAAGTTAAGATTGTAGAATCTCCTAAAAATGCCATTGAATATTGTTGTCATTATTGGTGGAGGCTTGGTTCATATGATTCACCCACTATAGTAGAGAGACGATGTATGTGATTTTTATTGCTGGAGATTCTCATCGTAACCTTGAACTATAAATTTAATGGGGCTTTTTGTTGCTTGTGGTATTATTCTTAGGTGATCATGGCCATCATTTGTGTGCACCATGGTCCAGTGGTTTTGGTGTCA
The DNA here is from genome assembly GCA_001517045.1 of Pseudotsuga menziesii. Classification (NCBI taxonomy): domain Eukaryota; kingdom Viridiplantae; phylum Streptophyta; class Pinopsida; order Pinales; family Pinaceae; genus Pseudotsuga; species Pseudotsuga menziesii. Next base: position 60,040 of record LPNX010117228.1, on the reverse strand, counting down.
ATGAACCTTTGGTGTTGTGTAAATTTTTTTTAATTGCTATTACAATGCACCCATGTTGTGGGTGATCCCAACCCATTCTATGGTGGAGAGTTGAGGTCTATAGATTGTTGGCCTTTACATTGTGTAAAGGAATGAACTTCCTGCACAAGTCTTATTTTCTCATTCCAAAGTATTGGCAGATAGAGCCACTATTGAAGACCACAGAAAGAAATATTTTGTGGGATTCCTATTCGATAGAGACATTATGAAGGAGTTTCCACAACCATGGCTATATGGATCCAGCATTACCGTGAATAAATGTGTTTGTTAGATGTGTTAATATATGTCTCCAACGAAATAGGCTGCAATGGAGTTTAGATTAGTTGTTGGTGAATAGCTATTGTGTACAACAATATGAGAAGTCACAGATTTGTAAAACATGATTCCCCTAATTATTTGAAGAGCCAAGGTTATTGTTTGACTATTGTTAAGCACTGCGATCTGGAATAGAATATCCCATCTATCAGCAAAATGGTGGGGCATGTGCTAGTGATAATGTAGTGTTGTTGCATGTGATTGAAGGCTAGAGAATACTGCATCCTGCATGTAGAGAATAAAGGTGGTATGATTGAAGGTATAATCCCAAAGATGTAAAAAGAGGAGGTATTTTTTTATCTGGTGATTAAATTGTAGAATTCACGCAACTAAACACATTTTCTTTTTAATAGCGTGGAAGGAATTATTTTTTGTGTTCACAATGAAAAAAATTTCGGTGGATTCATACATTAATGAATCAAATAAGCTCGATGGGTCCAATTACCTAAATGGGAAATTTAAGATATAGACATTGTTAGAAGAAACAATGACCTGTAACATTGCTTCTGGAAAAGAAGACAAACCTGAAGTTCCTGCCAACTTAGTTCAGGACTCGGTTGTGAAAATGAAAAGTTGGGTAACACTTTTGTGAGAATCGAGTGCCTGAGAAACATAGCAGAAGTTATTTGGCCAAATAACTATATTTATTCGGTCTAATAAAATTTTTATTCGGCTAAATAACTATAGTTATTTGACTAAATAATCGATCCTTTATTCGGCCAAATAATGTTTAACGGTGAACCATTCAAATTGACGAAGACATCGAATTTTTTTTTTGCGTTTGGTTTTTCGGCCAAACAACCTTTGTTGTAAATAACAGTTCCGCAATGGAAAATTATTATTTGACTGAACAATTATTTGGATGAATAATTGTTCTGCCGAATAATTATTTGGCCGAATAACCTTTGAGACCTGAAACTTGCACAGTTTTTAGGTTTCTCCATTTTTGGAAGGTAAAATGGATGTCTTACACTATAAATCGACTGTTAAACTTGATACCATTAGTTTCGTCGTTGAATATACTTTCCATAGGTATAGATTTTGTTGTGTATAGGTGAGATTTGATATTTTTAATTTTTTTGTTTCCTAACATGTGTCGAGTTTCATTTCATCTCTTTCAAAATGCGATGAAATGAAAAATATATAACCTCAAAAACACACCACCAAAAAAATTGAAACAAATATGGTGTCGTTAATTGGAGTGTCTACTTCGAAAGGGTGTTCGTAGATTTTAAATTTTTATAGTCAATTGAGAGAAAAGTAGCGCAACCAAAAACATGTTGAAAATTGACAAGGTTTCCCCATTGATCGAATTCAAAAAAATATTATTATTAGTATATAGATCCATTGGTTACAAACTTATAGTCATCCTCTAGTATATTGTGTTTATATTGTCGTAGCATATTTTTTTTTTGCAAAACTCAAGATTAACAATGATTTTAGGGGTGCAACCAAACATGACTATTTTCTAGTCCTTTCATTTTATAAGGACACACTATCAAACATTTGCCAAAAAGACATATCAAAGCTCAATAAAAAAAATTGAAAAAATTATGAATAGAAACCTAACATAATTCTATGAAAGTTTTGTTTTTACTTAAAAGTGAAATTCTAGACAAAAATATCAGTTTTGTTCTCCCAAAGTTGAAAAACATGAAAAAAACAAATTTATTTTCTCATAAGACCCCTTAAAATAGACACCCGTCTTAATGGATTCACCCAGCACCAATCCTTGGACTAGTAGTGGGTTTTGAAGCACCATACGGGGAGGTCCTTGTGGTGCCAGGTTGGGTTGGGCTTGATTGGCAGCCTAATGGGCCTTTTTTTGAATGGCCTGCTTAACATGAGCCATGAGGGGAAACTCATATGTGTAGTGCACCTAAAAATCATAGAGTGTGGACGGTTGGTTTGTGTGCAACATGGAGTTGTGTCATGGTGTATTCTATCATGGGGGGTTTTGGGCTAGTTGGTTTGCCACGGCATTGTTGGGAGGTTTTGGTTGTTGACGGCCTCCCTATGGTTGGTTATTTCCTTGGTTACGGGGCCGGTTATTTTGAGCTTGCCCTTGTTGATTGTTGGGGGCAGGATGGTTGGGACAGTTTTGTTGTGTGAACACTTGTCCCAATGGATCGGGTAGAGCGGGGCTGGGGGCTTGAAATAGTTGAACTGGCAGTGCATAGTAGATTTGTGGGCATTTTCCCCACATACTACTATGTTGGCCAGGCCATGGCCTGAGCCTGATATGGTGGCACAAGCTATGCGTAGGAATTTTCTCTAGACTGGAACATCATTCTACCATAGTCCAGGGCTTGGTTTTGGTAAGCAACATTAGGAGTGTTTCTTGGTTGTGGTGTAATGATAGGTGGTGTTAGTCGAGGCTATGGTTGTTGGGAGATTGATCCTATGATGTCATCTACAGCATGGGATTCCCCCAATGCATCATGATATGAGGTACTCAATCGAGGAGCGTCTATAATTATGGTGTACAGGTATCCAGACTGAGCATAGATAAGTTCAAACTGTTGAACCTTCAGTATGTCCTCTTATTTGGATTGGGGACGTTCAAATGTGACATCTTTTTCTATGGGCTGGAGCAAGTTCTTAAGGAACCAATCCAAAAAGACCCTGTTGTCAAGTTGGATTTTGCATATGCTTCAGCATCACCACCACTCATGGATATGGTAAGTTATATGAGTGGCAGTGTTTTGATGGCATGATAATAGGATTTCCACCCCCTGATCATTTCTTACAAGGAGTTGGAAATAGTGTAGGAACATGAATGCTAGGGAGTTGAAGTTTGGGTACTTGGCCTGCGGTAGCTCAATGTAACATTTAGCTACAACACCTATAACGGTGCGTTGGAATAGCCTTAGCTTGATGGAATTGTATACGATGTTGTTGGATGAGCACCATAGATGGAATGTCATTATGTGGTTTTGGGGACATTCCCCTGCTTTGCCTTCAAACTTGGGGATGTCAAATGGAAGCTTAGTTGGCATTGGAGGCCGAAAGGCTTGATGGCGAATGGGGTCATTTTTTAATCTAGCCAAGTCAGGCAAGTTAACATGAGCCATCAATGGAATATTTGATTCTATGTTGATGTGGGATGGGGCTGCGATGGTGTTGGGGTTTGTAGGTGCATAATGCATCTGAATGACTGGGGGCGCCTGTGGTGGCACCATTGAAGATGGGCCAATGCCCCCAAATGTTGTTGTAGGGATAGTGTGGGTGGAAGGGACATTTCCCCCATGCATGATAGTAGGGGAAATGTAAGTGGATGGTCCACTGTCCCCCTGTGTGGCAGGAGGGGTAGTCTATGTGGAGGGGCCACCGACCCTGTGTTTTGCAAGTGGGCCAGCTTAGATGGTCACTATGGATGGTGGCAGCTGACTAATGATAGTCTGCATGACTATGCTTGGGCCACTTTCCAGGTTGTGGGTGACAAGTTGTGATGTGGACATGGGTATACTTGCTATGGTTATGATGAAAAATGGATCTACATTTGCACTAGCCATGGGGCTTGATGCTGCGGTATGGAGGTCTAGTTTAGGATGATATGGGTTTGAATCAGAATAAGAGGCTGTGTGGCCTTCCGATGGTGTGGTATATTGCTAAGAAGGGTTTCAATGATGTCAATTGAGTCTTGGAAATGGTGGTGGTTTTCCTCTTAGGCGTGAGGAAGAGCGTGGAGGATCAATTATGTTTTTATGTATGAAACTGGTGGGAATGATGTTTGGACCCCAGTTTTAGTGGCTTCCTATTGGTTGTAGGTGGTCACTCAGCCACCAAGACTACAAGAATACAGTTCTTGGCTTGTTCCTGATAGGTGTTTCTACTCAATCGAAAGGGGTTGTTGCCCATTTCGCTTGGAAATTCCTCTCAGCGGCCAACTACTTTGGGGTTCCTGTGGTACTCCTCACAATGAGTTTCTAGGTGGGTCCCAAGTACTTCCCACAATTGAAGTGATCAATGTCTTATGTCCTCAAATATTGCAGATTGGTTGTACTTAGTGTAAATTGGAAAATTTTAAAGCTCACACAACGTCATGAACTGAGTTGGGTTAATTAGTTTGTACATGTGTATTTTTTTGTTTTTTTTTCTGGTATTTGGTTACTGCAAATGGTTTATGAATTCATCATGGTAGAGTTCATGTCATTGTGTATGCATGTATTTGAATAATCAAAAATTGTGAACAAATACAATTTTTAACATTGAATATGTATGGCCTAACTAGATGTCTACCTCACACTGATATTCCTCTTCAACATAGAGAAGGTGCTTGGATCTCAACACAATGGGACTAATCCCATCCGTAGATACTCAGGTCACCACCCGGATGCAAGGTTGGTCAAATTTGGTGAATGCTTAGCACCTTTAGAATCCCTCCTTCTCTACCCCCTCTACCTTCCAAGTCATCTGGTTTTAGTGGTTTGGAACAATATTAGTGGAGTGCCTAGATCTATACGAGCTTGCCCTTCGTCGTATCCCAAAATACCCCGGAGTGTGATGACTGGGTAGAGGAGGAAGGGTAAGAAAGATAGTTTATTTTAGGTTGATTTTAATTAGGTTACATTCATTTGATTAAGCCATTAAGATTTACTTGGAATTTACACATTGTTTGTGAAATAAATTGCAGAAAAAAAATAAAAACTTGAAATTGAACTGGTGTGGTGGGTAGAGGCGGCCAAACCTCACTAAAAATCCTATAAAACTGAAATTTAATATATATTAAAATAGAATTGAAGTTCTGTTTGAAAGGCCACACATTTTTTATCAACTCTAGCGAAGGGGCGCAAGATTTTTTTAGAAACAGGTGAGGGGGACACATAGAATACAGAAACAATCATGATCTATGTTTCTGGGCTGAAGTCGCACTTATCAGGGGATTAAGTGCACCCTTAGTGCACCTCTTTGGACATTAAGTGTGCCCTCACCTCACTTTTGGGCCCAATAAGAGAACCCTGCCCTGAATTTGGGGTTTTTTGTGAGGCAGAGTCAGATCTGGCCGACAGTAACTTGTACTATGGCCAAATTGACTCGGTTTTTCCTAGCAGAGGCATCGATAGTACTAATAATTGAAAATCAAATGGATTTAAAGAGAATTTAATATATTTTTTTTGAAAACTAGGGCAAAAAATTAAACAACTTGAAAATTAAAAATTTGGTCCAGGGATCCTGTGGGATCGACCTGGTATGGTCACCAGTTCTGTAGCAGGGGTTTCTCCTTGCTACAGGGGCAGGAATGGCTCCCTTTTGTCTATAGGATAGAAGGGTAGTTTCTTGCTAGTGGGTAAATGTAGAAAACACAAACGAAAATGGAAATGGATAGAACAGTAAACTAAGCTACGAACAGAAAGAAGAGAGAAGTAATGGTGAACCCCTCTGCAAACACAAGTTAGGGTTCTACCTCCAAAGACCTGCAAGCAAATCCTAAGCTACAGTAAAACATGCAAAACAATGTTAAACATAAAACCTGCAAATGGAAACAAGGGTTAGAAAGCAAAGAAAAAAAATAAACAAGACATGAAAGACAAGCTATACCTTCTTTGGTGGAAATGCGCCACCATGCCCTAGCTTGTGGAATCACCTCTCTTGGATGGGGAGCTTTGGCTCAATGGAAATGGAGGAGATGAAGTGGGTGGATTGAGGAGAAAAGGTGCCTCAAGGAATCCACGAGTAGCATAACAATATGCAAGGGAGAAGTTCTTTCAGAGTGACCCCCCACTCTTATTTTATAGCTCTTTCAAGGGGTTTTAGGGTTTTAAGCCTTTGGTCAAGGATTTAGCCCCTTTTTTGGACTTTTAGCCCCTTCCACCCTAATTTTATCTCTTTTTAGGGTTTTAGCCCCATTTTGTGGGTTTTAGCTCCTACGAGACTATTTTGGCCTCCTTTTTGGGGTTTCACGCCCTTTTCTTCATCCTTTAGCTATTTTGAGGGTGTGGGGGTCTAATGGAGTGATATGAGGGTAGTGAGATGGTTTCCTTGGGTGGTGTAGGCCATTGAGAGTTTAGTGGAGGATTTTTGGGTTAACATTCCCTATCAGAATTTCTAGCACTTAAAATATGATTTTCTAGATCAGATTCATAGTTTCTACTTGCAAACATTAAATTCATATTATGACTTAGAGAATTTGCTACTTTATTTTATTTTCCCTTTATGTGTTTGATTTCAAAATCATATTCACTTAAAAAGGACAACCATCTAGCATGTCTTACATTAGAATTTTGTCGGTCAAATAAATATTTAAGAATTTTGTTATATGACATAAGTGTAAATTTTCTTCCAATTAGGTAATGTCGCCACATTTTCAAGGCATGAATTATAGCAGCGAGTTCTAAATTGTGTGTTGCATAGTTTTTTTCATGTTCTTTTAATTTCATGGATTCATAAGCCACAACGTAATTTTATTGTAATAAAACTACGCATAACCATTCTTTGCAAATGTCGGTACATATGAAAAAATCATTGAATGGATCAACAATATTTACGACTGGGGAGGTAGTTAATAGGTATTTTATTTTGTTAAATTTTTCCATTCATTTTTCTGTCCATTCGAACCTTTTTCCTTTCTTTTGTAAGGAATTTATGGGGTAGGAAATCTTAGAAAATACTTCTATGAACTTCCTATGGTATCCAGTAATTCCCATAAATTATATGATGCCGGATACATTTTTAGGAATCAGCCATTCCATGTTGGCCTTTACCTTATATGGATCAATTGTGATTCCATCCTTGGACACTACGTGTCATAGGTACTGAATCTTATCTTTAAAGAAATTACATTTACTGAATTTGCATAAAGTTGTTCTTCTCTTAGTATTTACAAAACTATTTTGAAATGTTCTTTATGTTCTTGTTCATTCTTAGAGTAGACTAGTATGTCATTGATGAATACAACCAAAAACTTATCTAAGTAGTTGTTGAAGATAATGTTCATCAAACACATAAATGCAGAAAGTGTGTTTGTTAACCCAAAAGGCATTACGACAAACTCATAATGACTATAACGGGTCGTAAATGTTCTTCTAAATATGTTCTCATATTTTATTCATACTTGATGATACCCTGACCTTAAATCTATCTTCAAAAAGATAATTCCTCCATGGAATTGATTGGACAGATCATGTATCTGGGGGATTTGGTATCGGTTCTCAAAAGTCATCTTATTTAATTGTCGACAATCTATGCATAATCTTAGTGTTCCGTCCTTCTTTTTCAAAAACAAGATTGGTGTTCCCCAGGGAGAGACACTTGGTCTAATGTACTATTTATCAATTAGTTCTTGTAGTTGTGATTTATGTTTTGTAAGTTCTGTTTTATTCATTCAAAATGGAGCTTTCGATGTTGGTACCACTCTGGGTATGAGATCGGCTGTGAAGTCAATATCTCTTTTCAAAGGAATTCAAGGGACTTCTTTCAGAAATATGTCTTCAAACTCTTTCAAGATTGGTATGTCTTCTAGTTGAAGTTTGTTACCATTTTCTTTACCATTCATTATATAGAATACAGACACTTTACATATTTTTCTTACTGATCTTTTCATTTTTAATGCAAATATTTCTCAGAGGGTCACCTTCCTAAGGACCCCTTTAACTTTTATATCGTTTCCATTATCATCAATAGAAGTAAAGGTTTTATCAACACAATTTAACACCACTTTATGTTCCTCTAGTTAATCCATTCCTATTAATAAGTCATAGGATCCTAACGGCATAATATTTATATTAACATGCGTAAGAAAATAATTCATCATCACTTTACAATTTCTAATAAGGCTAGTAACTTTTTGTTTTGTACTTGTGGCTAATTTTACTATCCATGCTTTGTCAAAATTTTGAGGTACCAAATTGCATAAATAAACTATTCTAGGTGATATATGGCTAAGGATTGCACCTAGATCAATTAAAATAGAGATAGGTTGATTGTTCATCATACCTTCAATTTCAACCATAAAAGTCTCATGGTCTTCTTACTGATTTTCCAATGCAGCGTAGATCCTGGGCATGCTCTTGTCCATGTACCAAACTGTGACTGCTTCTTGAATAGAGTGAACAATAAAATTCTTTTTCCTTGTTTGAAAATATTTAAAGTAGCATGTCCCTCCAAACTCCCAACATTTTAAGAGTACTTTTTGTGTTGGGTTTTTATGAAGAATAGTTGCAGGTTCTTTTATTGTAGAGTCTCGGGGTTTAAATATTTTGTAATTATTACCCTGATACTCTCTAGAGTTATTTATCGTGTGTTTATGGAACTTATTTTTATTTTTCCTTGAATAAAAATTATTTTTCCTTTGATTTTTCCAAGCTGGTATAGTTTCCCTTTTATTCTTGTTTTGGTCATAGCATAAGTTTTCCTTCCTCCTTGTTTCTTATAGTGTTTTTGGATTGATGTACTCAATTCGTTTCTCAGACATTATGGGAAAACTACTCAGGAACCGTTGTATTTTAGGATTCTTGTCAATTATATAGGGAACATAAGGAAGTAGGATTAAGAAATTACTACATAGTTCTTTCATAGTCATGGCTCCTAACCTTAGTTCATAAAATTATTTTTCTTTTTATTCATAATATTGTTCTGACAAGCACATTCTTTTAAAGAGTTTCTTAAATGTTTTCCAAGTTACATTTCTCTATTTTTTCCCTTTAACCTTCTTTATGTCTTTCCATCATATATCTTCTTTTCTAGTCAAATTATAGATGTCCATTTTAGCGTTTAACTCATCTAAGTAGTTATGTATTTGAAAACACTTTTTCATTCCACAAAACCATGCGTTTACCTCTTCTCCTTTCTCAATTTCCCCATTAAACATGGCTGGTTCAATTTTCTTAAAATCCCCAAATATTTCCTCATAGGGTCTGTATTTATTTTTATTTTTATTCTCATCATGGATTCCTCTTGAATATTGTTGTTTCTTATGGTGTTTGACTCAATATTCACTTGAAGTGTCAGATTTATGGTTGGAAAATTCCATCTTTTTTCCATTACATTTGTAAGGTGTAGTTGTAGGCATTTGATGTTCATATTGTTTACATCATCATTATGGAGCTTAGAGAATAGAATAACATTTATTTCTTCCCAAGACTTTAGTATTATCTCATTATCTTATTTAACTTTTATGAATTCAGACCTTAACTCTTGGACATTTTGTTTAAGTTCGGATTTATTATCCTAACTGTCATTTAAATCTACCCAAAATTCCCCATCCCTTATGTTACCCCTTTTGTTATTTAAAGGGATTTCATGGTGATGTTCCTCTTCTATAGACATCTCTGCATCTTCCATGTCTCCTGCAAAACATAGTTATTCTTCTGTTTGTTGTTTATAAGAGAATTTAACGAAAATAAAATTGAAGTTAGTTTTCTGTTGTAGCAACTTTAGTGTTGAGTCAATTAAGGCCTAGTGTTTTAACTGTGCTCAGTTACCGTATGTAACATACCTCAAATTTAAAAAAAAAACTTTCTATAACAATATAAATACAGACATATTGTTGAAGTTTCTAACTATAATAGGAAATTATTGAACCTTGAGAGTTTAATGAACATTATTCTCATTACAAGTTTTATCAACCTTTCCTCATACACAAAATCAAATTCCAAAACAATTAGTTGTCCAAATACTTTATTGTTTACCCTTATTTTGCTAATTTAACAATATTTTTTTGTGGGTATTTAACGCTGCAAAAATGAACTTTCCACAAGTTTCCTTCCATAGAAAATGTCCTCCACAGGAACCTTTCTGCAATGCATATTGCAGATCATGGATCACCCTTTAATTCATTATAAAATCAGTTCTTCCGCAATTATGGATTGTAGATTGTGGAAACACATTTTAACTTATAAGAAAATAAAATTCTGTAATGGAGCTTCTACAACTACTTTGATCCGTCTATCCTTTTGTGGCCTTGATCTCATATGTCTATTTGACTTCCTTGCGCATTCCATAATCAAACTTCCACAACTCTTGTGAGCCGTCGACCCATTTGCGGCTTCAATATCCACTATCTATCTAACTCCCTTTTCATTATGTACTAAAGCTTCCACAACTCTTGTGAGCCATTGATATTCCTACGGATTTAATCTCTATCATTGCTATGACTTCCTTGCAGATCAACACCTTTTGTAATGCGGATTGTGGAATGCGGATTTTATACTTTAGCCTACAAAATTATCCTTCCTCCTTCCACCTTTTGCAACTCCTATTAGTCATTGATATTCTTATGGCTTTAATCCCAATCATTGATCTAATTTCCTTGCAGATCAACAATTAACCTTGCGGATTGCAGTTTGCGGGTTGCCTTTAAATTTTTCGGAATTGTTCCTCCACAAATCCATTTTCCGCAACTCATGAGATCCTTTTATCTCATTGTGTCTTAGATATTAGTCATCGATCTGATTTCCTTTATGAATCAACAAGTAACCATGCGGATCAACTCTTTAACAATGTATATTTAAATGGTTTTGGTTTAAAAACTTAAGGTTTTAGTTTAGTGTAAGTTAATTAGGTCTAAATATCATCTTTATGATGAACCGTTCTTGATTATGTTTCCTTGTACATGATTTAACAGTCATGAATCTAAGCGACGCTAAGTTGATTATGGATTTAAACAATAAATAAAGGTTTTCTGTATGTAATTGGATTTCAATTACAATGTTGAAAATTATGAATATATACCATAAACCAATATCATGATTTCAATCATCACTCAAAATTTGAGAAGAAGAATTACAGAATATTTAAGCAGAATCGATACAGACACGAAAACATAGCTAAATGCAGGAATACATGATACAGTTTAAAACAAAGGATTAAATACGTTAGATCCAGACTCATCAATTCTAAATCATTCAAGTATTGGATTCAAAACCATAAAAGAACAACAACAGTCATACCTAAATAATTATTCCCATAACTAAATACTAATACTACATAAAAGCATGGATAATTGTTCTACAAAAATGCATAAACACTACTTCCTAGAAGTATAACTACAACTCAACATTAAAATTTACATTCCACTACAACTAAAATCAATCATAAGAAAAAAGAGTAGGAACCTGGCACCAATTATGGGAAAACAAAAGTGAAGAATTTGTTCGTCCCAACCAAGTTCTAGAGGAGCCAAATTACTTGCTCTAGAACCCTTGAGCCCATTAATTGACTCACAAGAAAAAAGTATTTCAATGTGTGATCTCTTTGATTTTAGATATATTAATCCCCATCTAATGCTATCCTCCTGCTCCTCATGGACATAATAATATATATTAGTTTTCCTATGACTTGGTCATTTAAATAAAAATGTGTTTTATTACAAGCTGTTTTATTTTTTTACCTTTGTGTCAAAAATAATAAAAATATCAATAAAGTATTTTCCAACAGAATTAATAGTAATTGTTAATTCAAGGTGTATTACATTATGGAATGTGGATGATTCTTCGAGCCTTGTAGATTGTTGAAGGAAGAACCCAGCATTCTTAGGGACTAAAAAATCATTTTACGGGTTATGGACTGTGGACATGATAGAGAATCACCACACCATTCTTACAAAGGAATATTTCGCCTATAATTACTATGTGGGTTCCATTTAAATGTTTTTATCATTAACGATGATTCTTGGGGTTGTGGGAATTGTGAGAGGAGGAGAACCACATATTAAGGCCTAAAAGAGGGTTTTGTAGGTCACGAGTCATGCACACCATCCAAAACAACCACAAACTTCATGTAAAGTGATTCTTTCTAGGTTTTAAGAAGAACATACGGTTCCTCATGTCCTTTATCATGATTTGGGAATCATAACTCAAGCTATAGATCCTATAAAATGCTTTATTGTGTCTACACTAGTCAATAAAATGTGGACTAGGTTTGTAGGCCCTATGTGGTAGTCGACATAATCACATTGTGAACATGATCCATAGGGAAAATTGGTATGGCCTTAGACCCTCACTTTCAACTAAAAATCATGCCATAAGAATGAGAAGAATTTGTAGAATTACAAATCTTTGAATGACCACCATAATAATAATAAATATTTACTTTTAAAGTAAAAGTTCATTTAATAATTGTAACCTAAACATTCATAATAAATTTTATATGCTAAAATAATAAAAAAAAATTTAAAAATCTATTAATTGAAAAAAGTTACTTAAAACATGGGCCAACAAGTTATAATTTCCAAAAATAAAAAATATTTGAATGGGATATTTAAATCCTTAATAAAATCTAGAAGATATTTGAAGCAACTTCAAATGCTTCAACCATGTTGTAAGTATTACCAACCTTAAAAGAATAGAATCATAAGATATCAAAAACTTAGAAAGGGAATAATTTCTTAAACACGAGAAACCCAAATGGATCATGCAAATGATATGTTATACAATTCAAATTCTCTTTTCAAATAATAATTTACAAATCCTCCATCAAATAACAAAGTGTCAAATATAAATGAGTTAAGAAGTGTTTCTTCTAATCTTCCTTATGCATAGAAAATGAAACTAAAATATATTTTTTCATTCATTATCTTACAAAGTGATCCAATTATTATATATTAGCTTATAATGTAATTTCATACAAATATAAATAAATAGATAATAATTTCATATAATAACAAAAACAAATAAAATTCAAAATAGATATAGACATGGCTATTATGAAAAGTATGATGCCCTTAGTAGCTATTCTAAAATGTAAATATTGTATCAAAACAAATTAACTAATATGATTTTTAGAATCAAATATCTTTAATGTAGTTAATAATAGATAATTTTATGGTATTAAGACATTGCAATATTTTGTGTAATATGAAGCTAAATTGTTTTTGAGGGATATGACAATAAAGTGAAATATTTGTATCCTTCCTTTCATGAATTAAACCATTTCTTTATCAAATCATGAATTAAAGTAGAAAAAATGTCAATAAAGTGGAACATTTTTATCTCAACGCTTTATCAATTAAACTATATTTTTATTAAAATATTAATTAAACTATATTAAAAGTAAAACTTTTTTTATAAATTAAAAAACTCTCCAATACAATTATCTAATAAATAAAAGTATTTAATAAACAAAAAGTACATCTAACTAAAATAACTGAAATGTGAGATATTGAATCATATTAAAAACTAAATCAAAACCTAAAAAACAGAAAGTAAACAGAAAAGGCACAAAATGTTAGAACTATGATACCCAAATCTTGAATAAAGTAAATCTTGAAAAAAGAAAAAAACTATCCGTTGAAGGGAAAAACGAAAACAAAAAACTATCCGTTGAAGGGAGACACAGAAGGATATATCGTTGTCCTCCTTTCGAGTCCTTGTGAATTTATAAGAACTCAGGCTTAGATGTTCTGAAACGTGAAGGGTACTCATTGTATGCCATTATGTTCCGAAAGGTGAAGGGTCCTCTGATTTGGTTACTTTTGGGCATGCTGCCATCGGTTTTATTCCAAATGTACCGTGTCTACGATCCAGTGCTCAAGCTCCACTTCTCCAATTTCGTGAGCCTCGGCGACGGGTTCTTCAACGCGGACGCCGAACGGCCAACCTTCTTCGGAAGAATTGATGGATCAGGGCAAACGATTACGCCTATTATTTGGAAGAATTGATGGATCAGGGCAAATGATTACGTCTGTGCTTTTGCTTGATGACGCCTGTTCTTTGGAAGAATTGATAGATCAGGGCAAACGATTATCCGATACGATTTAATCCCTTCTCTACAAATGAATTTGAGTTATGTTACCTTCTCTCTCAATTTTTCTGTCTCTGGGTTATGTTACTTTCTCTCTCAATATTTTAACCATGATGCCATGGCTATGGAAAAGGATCTCAAGAAAAGGTCGGTTGAACAACTCAAAGGTACATGTTGCCATGGCTAGGGAAAAGGCCTCATGGAAAATCCTGGTTTGGATTGGATCGTCTCAAACAAATTCAAGTTCAAGAGAAGGTCGGTTGAACAACTCAAAGGTACAAAAACCCTTCTACAAAACCCTACTTTTCATGGTCAGTGCATTCAACATTCTTAATCTCTTGTTATCTAAAATCTCACGCATATATTTTCTTTGATTCTGTCAATTTGACTCGATTCTGGTCAGATTGCAAATATTTTATGTTGTCTCTCTTCTATTATGTTCGGATGCAATATTCCATATGAATGATATCAAGCCCTTTGAATCCCTTTTCTTGAAATCTTAGAAATATTCATTTCTGTAAATTGACTGACCATTATTAACCCATCACTGTTTATCTCAAATCTTATCCATAGCCTCCATTTTATCTCACATCTCAATTTTATTTTTATTGAAATGTTATTGCAAACTTCCAGTGAGAAGAAGATCTTGAGGCACCCAATACTTTCTAGATTTTTTCGATTTTTTTTTCCTCAATTTGGTCCTCATTTTCTGGTTTTTTTGTCCTCAATATTTTTGGGTTTTTTTTAAAGCCAATTTTTAAGAACTCACAGGGAAACAACAATATGAACTCAGAGATACTCCCCAAGTTTGAAAGACCAAAATGATCTCAGAGATTCAGGCTAATGCATTCCTCTATGCAGGATAGTTTTTATTTTTAAGTTTGAAAGAGCAACATGATCTCAAAGATTTCGGCTAACTATGGTTTTAATTTTTTAATTTTAAGGAATCTTTTTATAGATATTATCAATAGTTTAATAGTTGACCTTTTCTTACATGATTGAGCGTTTTATATTCTCCCATGTGTTATCACATTCATTATTATCAGATTCTTTAGACATATTTATATTTTTTAAACAAACAACTAGTGAATTTTTATCGTTTACTCGCAATATTTTTACATTAAAGTTTTAATAAATTTACATCTCATAATAAACTACTCAATAAAAATTTGTTTTGGAGGAATCAAAGATTTATTAGTTTTATTTTGTTAGAATATTTCATTTTGATATAAAATTTAATTATTACTTTTTTGGAGGAATCAAAGGTTTATTAGTTTTATTTTATTAAAATAAAAGATTTATTATAATTAATTGCTCAATAAAAATCTATATGTTAGTGGTGGCAAGCAATTTAGTCTCTTTTCAAGGAATCAAAGTTTTATTAGCTTATTTGTGTGTAGTTTCTTTTTTATGAATTATTAATTAAATAGAAAATTTGTATATCACTATTTTATTTTATGTACATTAAAATAAATATTGATTATATAATAACTATTTATAAATAAAATTGAATTGTAAGATATGCATTATATTCTAAATTGAATATTTTTATATAAAAGCTATTTCAATGTGTATAAAATTTGTTTTCTATTTTTTGTTTAAATTTACCATTTATGTTAGTTATTTTCTATGTGGATTTCTCTAATTTTTATTTAGCAATGTACATTTAATATTTAATATTTAATATTTTGTATGTTTTATTAAAATTATGTAATTTTTATTTCAAATGCAATAATGCATATGTGGTTTGGTATTTGACATTAAAAAATGGATTTTCATTAAGTTAGACATAGTATCGTTACAATTGTCATGTTCAACCTCTTAAAGATAAGATTGTGGTTAGGATCCTTGCTCACGATTAGCTAGGATATAATAAGATAAGCTAGGATAGACTAGCTTAGAGTAGGAAAATGTAGCAAGTTTTTCTTAATGAATGCTGGGGTAAGGTATTGTGTTAAAGGTTAGGTTAAATTAGGCTAGACTATTGTTAGGTTAGCCTAGGCTAGGCTAGATTAGGCTAGCTTATCCTACGTTAGCATAGAATAAGCTAGAGTAGTAGAGTAGGCTAGAGTAGAGTAGAGTAGGATAGGGTATGATATACTAGAGTAGGTTGAGCTAGAGTAGGCTAGTCGTGAGTAGGTTAGGCTATGCTATAGGAGGTAAAGCTATGCTAGAGTAAGCTAGCATAGATTAGGCAAGGGTAGGCTAGGTTAGACTAGGCTAGGCTAGAGTAGGCTAAGCCATGGTAGGCTAGGCTAGGCTAGGCTAGAGTAAACTAGGCTAGGATAGGATAGAGTGGGATAGGCTAGGAAAGACTAGGCCAAGATAGAGTCAGCTAGAATAGTATATGTTAGATTAGGCTAAGCTAGAGTAGAGTAGAGTAGGTTAAGATAGACTAGAGTAGGCTAGGCTAAGATAGGCTATCCTTTAGTGGAGTAGGCTAATATAGGATAGAATGTGCTAGGCTAGAGTACAATAGGGTAGAGTATGCTATAGTAGGAACGACTAGAGTAAGCTAGGCTAAAATAGGCTAGAGTACGGTACACTAAACTCGAGTAAGCTAGACTAGGGCACAGTAGGCTAAGATAGGTAGGCTAGGTTATGCTAGAGTAGGATATGCTAAGATAGGGTATGCTTCTCTAGGCTAGGCTAGGATAAAGTAGGTTAGAGTATGCTAGGCCAGAATAGGTTAGGCTAGAGTAGGCTATGCTAGAGTAGGACGTTCTATAGTAGGTTAGGAAAGGCTAGAGTAGGTTAAGATAGGCTAGGCTAGAGTAGGTTAAGCTATGCTAGGATAGAGTAGGTTAAGCTAGGTAAGGCTAGAGTAGGATAGGTTAATCTAGGGTATAGTAGGCTAGAATAGAGTAGGATAGTCTAGAGGAGTTTAGGATAGGCTAGATTACATTAATCTTAGCAAGAGTAAGCTAGGGTATAGTAGGAAAGGGTAGGCTAGGTCAGACTAGACTAGGCTAGAGTAGTCTAGAATATGCTAGCTTAGGAAAGAGTATGTTGGGCTAAGATATAGAATACTAGAGTGGGGTAGGATAGGTTAGGCTAGTCTAGGATAGGCTAGAGTAAGTTAGGCTAGATTAGAGTAGGCTAGATTAGGGTAGGCTAGAGTAGGGTAGGATAGAGTAGGGTAGGCTAGAGTAGGTTAGGCTAGCTTAGAGTAGGTTAAGCTAAGCTAGATTAGGTTAGGCTATATTAGAGTAGGTTGATCTAGGTTAGAGTATGTTAGGATAAAGTAGGCTAGGATAGGCTAGACTAGATTAGCCTAGAGTAGGGTAGGCTAGACTAGGGTAGGATAGACTAGGTTAGGCTAGCTTAGAGTAGCTTAAGCTAGGCTAGAGTAGGTTAGGATAGAGTATGGTAGGCTGGAGTAGGGTAGGATAGAGTAGGTTAAGCTAGGCTAGAGTAGGTTAGGCTAGATTAAAGTAGGTTAAGCTAGGTTAGAGTATGTTAGGATATAGTAGGCTGGGTAGGATAGACTAAAGTAGGCTAGAGTAGGGTAGGATAGAGTAGGTTATGCTAGCTTAGAGTAGGTTAAGCTAGGCTAGAGTAGGTTAGTCTAGATTAGAGTAGGTTAAGCTAGGCTAGAGTAGGCTCGGTTAGAGTAAGTTAGGAAAGAGTAGGATAAGAGAGGCTAGATTAGGCTAGGATAGGCTAGGATAAACTATAGTAGCCTAGGTTAGGATAGGTTAAAATAGACTAGGGTAGGGTAGGCTAGAGTAGGAAAGAATAGAGTAGTTTAGGCTAGATTAGGATAGTATATAGTTCATTAGGCTAGAGTAGGCTAGGATAGAGTAGGATAGAGTAGAGTAGACTAGGATAGAGTAGAGTATAGTATCTTAGCCTAAACTAGGCTCAGCTAGAGTAGGCTAGGCTTAGCTAAGGTAGGCCATGCTAAGGTTGATTAGGCTATGCTAGGCTAGAGAAGGATAGGCTAAGGTAGAGTAAAGAAGGTTACCATAGACTAGCATATGATAGAGTAGGCTAGTCTAGTGTAGGTTAGGCTAGGCTAGAGTAGGTTAACGTAGGGTATAGTAAGCTAGGATAGAGTAGTCTAGGATAGGCTAGGATAAGCCAGAGTAGGATAGGTTAGGTTACGCTAGCGTAGTTTAGAATATATTCGAATAGTCTACATGAGGTTAGAGTAGGCTAGGCTAGAGTAGGCTAGAGTAGAGTAGGTTAGGGTAGAATAGGGTAGTTTAGGGTTGGTTAGGCTATGGTAGAGTAGGTTAAGCTAAGGTAGGGTAAGATTAGAGTAGGATAGAGTAAGATAGGCTATATAGAGTAGGGTAGGCTGGGCTAGGTTAGTCTAGAGTAGGCTAAGTTAAGCTAGAGTAGGATAGGTTAGTTTAGAATAGGATAAGCTAGGCTAGGCTAGAGTAGGATATGCTAGAGTAGAGTAGGCTAGGATAGGCTAGGCTAGGATTGGCTAGAGTAGGCTAGGCTAGGCTAGAGTAGGATATAGTATGATATGCAAGAGTAGGCTATGCTAGGCTAGGATATAGTAGGGTAAGATATAGTAGGGTAGGGTAGCCAATCCTAGAGTAGGGTAGGATAGGGTAGAGTAGGGTAGGATAGAGTAGTCTAGAATATGCAAGTCTAGGTTGGTCAGGCTAGGGTATAGTAGGTTAAGCTAGGCTAGGGTAAGCTAGGATAGAGTAGGGTAGGGTATCCTAGGTTTGAATGGGCTAGGATAGAGTAGGGTAGGGTATCCTAGGTTTGAATAGGCTAGGATAAAGTAGGATAGAGTAAGCTAGGATAGAGTAGAATAGGTAGGCTGGGTCAGTCTAGGGTAGGCTAGCTTAAACTATAGGATGATAGGCTAGTCTAGACTAGGGTAAGTTAGGATAGGCTAGAGTGCTCTATGATAAAGTAGGGTAGGGTAGGGTAGAGTACAGTAGGTCAGGATAGGCTTGGTGAGGATAGGATAGAGTAGGCTAGACTAGGCCAAAGTAAGCTACAGTACGCTAGGTGAGAGTAGGTTATGCTACGCTAGGTTATAGTACAATAGGATAGCCTACCCTAGAGCAGGGTACGATATTCTAGGGTAGGCTAGGATAGGATATTCTAGAGTAGGCTAGAATAGGAGATTCTAGAGTAGGTTAGGATAGGATATTCTAGACTGGATAGGTTAGGTTACATTAGGCTTGGATAGGCTAGGCTAAACTTGGGTAACCTAGAGTAGGATAGACTAGAGTAGTCTAGTCTAGAGTAAATTAGATGAGGCTAGAGTAGGTTAAGCAAGGCTAGAGTTGGAAAAGATAAAGTAGGATAGGGTAGGTTAGATTAGACTAGGCTAGGATAGACTAGGCTAGGCTAAGATAGACAATGCTATATAAGGAGAGACTAGAGGAGGTTAGGCTATGTTAGGCTAGAGTAGGGTAGGATAGAGTAAGATATTGTAGAGTAGGTTAAGCTAGAGTAGCATAATCTATAGTTTCCTAGACTAGCCTAGAGTATGTTAAGCTAGGATAGAGTAAGCTAAAATATAATAGGGTAGCGTAGGTTAGGTTAGACTAGGATAGGCTAGAGTAGGCCATGTTAGCCTAGGATAGGATAGAGTAGGATATGCTATATAGAGTTGGAAAGGATAGGCTAGGCTAAGTTATATTAAGTTAGGCTATGCTATGCTATGTTAGAGTAGGATAGACTAGAGTATTCCAAGGTAGAGTAGGGCAGGGTAGGCTAGTCTAGATTATGTTAGGCTATGTTATGCTAGAGTAGGTTAGGTTAGAGTATCTCAAGCTGGAGTAGGGAAGTGTAGGATAGGCTAGGCTAGAGTAGGCTAGCTGAGAGTAGGTTAATCTAGGCTAGAGTAGAGTAGTCTAAGATAGAGTAGGCTAGAGTAGATTAGGCTAGGCTAGAGTAGGATAGTGTAGATTAGGCTAGGCTAGAGTAGGCTAGTATAGAGTAGGTTAGGCTAGGATATGTTAGACTAGGCTACTTGAGAGGTGTCTAGACTAGTCTAGAGTAGGTTAGGTTAAGATAGTTTAGGATAGGATAATCTAGGCTATTGTAGGCTAGGTTAAGCTATATTAGTCTAGGCTAGGTTAGGCTAAAGTTGGAGGGACTAGGTTAGGCTAGAGTAGGCTAGGCTAGGATAGAGTAGGTTAGGGTAGAGTAAGTTAGGCTAGGTTTGGATATGCTTGGGTAGGGTATAATAAGCTAAAGTAGGCTAAGCTAGAGTAGGCTAGGCTAGGTTTGTCTGGAGTAGGCTAGAGTAGGTTAGGCTAGAGTAGGTTAGAGAAGGATGGGTAAGGATAAGATAGAGTAGGTAGGAGAGAGTAGGCTACAATAAAGAAGGCTAGAATAGAGTAGGATAGCTTAGGCTAGGCTACAATAGGTCAGGATAGAGTAACCTAGGCTAGGTGAGGTAAGGGCAGAGTATCTAGGATAAGTTAGAGTAGGATAGGATAACGACTAGTAGGCTATAGGTTAAAGTAGAGTAGGTTAGGGTATTATAAGCCACATAAGGGTAGGATAAGCTAGAATATGCTATGCTAGGCTAGAATAGAGTAGTGTAGGATACGTAGTGTAGGTTAAAAAAATTTATTTTTAAATATTGTTTTAAATTTGATGTTGTGGGAGTTAGAGGGATGGTTTATAAAAAAAATTTATTTATATATTTTTTAATGTAATGTTGTGTGTGGGTCAGAGTTTAGGGGTTAGGGGGTATAATTGTTTTTCAAATTATTTTTGAATGTGACATGGGGGGGGTTAGCTGGTTAATCTAGGGGATTTTTTTTAATGTAATGTTCTTTAATATAATGTTGTGGGCGGTTCAGGAGGTTAGGGGAGGTTTAATTTTTTTTTAATGTAATATCGATGTAATTTTTTTTAAATTTTAGTGAAACACTTTTGGCAAATATGTCAAAAGGGCCTCAACCCCCATTAAGAGGGATGTTTGGAAAAAGAGAAGTTTGGGCATCTTATAGACATAGAATACTCAATGGAAGAGGGCATTGATGTCCATGAAGAATGACAAGCTCAAAAAATTCCAATTTCAATGAAGAATTTGGATTTCATGATATTTTGATTAGTTTCATGTCTTGAAGAAAATGTTAAATTTGACAACTTTTTGATAAGATATATTAGTAATGCTTTTACTTTCAAACTTTGTTTTAGAAATAAAATTTTATGAATTGTCACTTTCTGGAAAATAATATAAAACAATATCATTTTTTTACAAAATATCTATAAAAATCCATTGAAAATGTTTTTAAATGACTGTATTTTATTGATTTTTATACAATTTTTTCAATAAAAAAATATTATTTCATCCATAAAAATGTCTCAATTTTAAAAAAAATTGCAAAATGTATATGTTTTTCATTATAACTTGCTTCTAAATGTATGTTATTTTGTTAAATTTCTAGAAAGAAGACTTGAAAATAGAAATTAAAAATAATTTATGATTAAGATGATTCAAAGGCCCAAAAGAAATTCCTCAAAATGAAAATGTGTGATACTGATATCAACCCCTTTTGAAACAGAGGTAATAATAGCTACAAAAATTAGGAGATAGAAAACTGAGAACACCGTCGAGTTCTTGTTTCATAGTATAAATGGTTTAAACGATGGAATTGAAAAAACTTAAAATTATATTCAGTTTGATGTAGAATGAAATTCCTATGTAATATTGTTTAACTCCACGTTTCATACTAAATAGTGTAGCCGATTATCAAGAGAAGAGATCCAAAAAACCCTTGAGAGAATCATGTTCACTCTAGGTCTATTAATAATATATATTCAAGAATAGAAAAAAAATCCTAATTTGATGATTTCAACTTCAAGAAAAGATGAGGACAGAAAAAAACTATTTTTTTATAACCAAAACATTAATTAAATTATAAAAAAATAAATTTTTATTGAATAAATAAAAAGTGGTCGATAAATTAATATTTTAGGGTTGATTTGATTATTAAAATTATATTCAATTATAGTATGTTAATTTTGTAATCTAATTAATGATTATTACTTTTTTTTCGTTTCTATCTTGATGGTAGGAACCAATGACCAACTAAGGTTCCAACCATCATCCTAGTTAGAAGTTATTAGGGTTTTTTCTATCTTAATGGCCTCCGAGACACGTCCTTTTGTGTAGTGATCAATTTCATTAATCATTTTGGCGTCTTCTATGCATATGTGGTGTTTGCAAGCCAAAGAGTGTTATACCAACATTGATTTACTTGAGTTACAAGTATGTATGGCTCTCGGTTTTGTTTTCCTTCTCTCTCATTATTTTAAGCATGAAGCCATGGTTATGGAAAAGGCTCCACATAATGATTCAAGCCCTTAAAATAAGTCATCTAACAACTGCACATATGTATGGCTTTGGGTTTTATTTCCACTCAATATTTTTGGAATATGTTTTCTTTTTAGAGTGAACGGTGAAAAAGAAACATGATCTCAAAGATACGCCCCAAGTTTTAAAGAGCACCATAATCTTATAGATTTGGGCTAATTCATTCCTCCATTCTGGAATTTGAAGGATTTTTTTTATATATACTATGAATAGTTTAACGGTTCACATTTTCTTACATCATTTAGCATTTTCTTATTCTTCCATATGTTATGAGATTCATTAGACATATTTATATTTTTTAAACAAACAACCCGTGATTTTTATGGTTTATTGTTTCCTATGAAAGAAATGTCTTTACATTAAAGTTTTAATAAATTTACATCTAATAATAGACTACTCAATAAAAATATATTTCAGTAGTGGCATGTAATTTAGTTTTTCCTTCATTTTTGTAACACGCGTAGAACTGAAAAATCAATATTTATTATTTATTAAAAAAACATTATGTTAAATTTATTGTAAGGTTTTATGACCAATTTGGTGAAGGATGACTGTAATTGAAGAATGATTTATTTTAACAATTAAATACAAGAGACACCTATCCAAGGGAGACTGTTAAATGAGTGTTCATTGACCCACTAGGAGGACTGAGTCATTTTAGAAGGTTGGTTTACAAGTGGCAGTACTAGCATTTCACTTTCTAGTTGTTGTAGGAAGCATAATCCATAAAATTGTGCTCATGTTCCCTCTGAGGGGGAACTGAGTTGGTGTCTCATTTAATTCCAAAATTGACCCAAATACCTAGGAAATATTGTAAATACCATCAAATTGAGGAGGAGGCTCACTACTCATTCTGTTTCAAGTGAATTTACCTTGTGACTGCTGCAAACTAAAAAGACATGCAGAGAAGGAATTTGATGAGGGGATAGCTAAAGTGAAATTATTGAGTTAAGCATGCAACTGAGTGCTAAGCTGTAGCAAGTTGTTGTGTGGGATTTTATCTAGTGTTGTTCATCCTAGTGGTTTAGTGAATAGGCTCGGGGGTCCTAAGCAAGTAATCTTGGCTGCTTTAGGAGAAGGTTGGGTGGAATAGTCTCCTTTGGGTGTTTGTCCCCTTCTGCAAAATTATCTAATTTCTAATTCTTTTTATGCACTTGCGATTTAATTCTATGGCTTTATTTCTTATTTATATGAATTCTAAGTAGCTGCACAATTTAGTAATAAATTGTGGTAATTATCTATGATCCAGAATTTCTATTTGGAAGTGAGTATTTATTATTTTAAAAGGAGAAACCTGCAATTAGTAACCAAAATGAAGGTTTAAGGCTTGCTAATCTAAGTATTTATGTTAGATTAGTTTTAGCTTAATGATGTTTCTTTTCCTTCTCTTGTTATATTAATCATATTGCTCTATCTTAGTTATCTTAATTCACTATTTTGCTGGAAACTTTATAAAACCCTATTACAGAGGTTACTATAAAATATATATCTAGTTGCAGATTCATACAAATAAACACACACACACACACACACATATATATATATATATATAAAACTATTAAAACCTAATAAGGATAAAACTTGTACATATTTCATAAGCTAACTACATAGTTCTTAGTTTAAACAAAAACAATACTGATTCTAAACATACTCAAGGTTTAAGCCTGTAATAAAATACACATAATATACACATTTATATGTAGGTTAAACTTATTAACTCAAAGACGGAATATTTAAGTAAACCATCTTGTTCAGATACAAAACCCGAGATACAATAGATGAGAAAATCACTAAATCAAATTAATAACTGAGCTAGGTTTCAGATCTTGCTACAAGAATTTTTCTTATTAAGGAAACATGGTGAGATTCATGCAAAAACAAAAATTATTGAATACCAAATTGAGATTATCGAAAGGATGAAGCTATAAGCTATAAACCATTTTGGAATTATCATCTCTAATGTTATCATTACATAACAAAGACGTGACAACCTTAGGGATTAATTATTTTCACAAAACATTGTATTTTTTAATAACTTAAATATTTACGAATAGGAAGTATATGGTCTTTATCAAGACAGACTGATGGCCTTACAAATTTATCTTAAACTAAATGTGGTAGGGTAAAGGCCTCACAACCATGCTATTTTTCTTTAAATACAAACTGTAAACTTAAGATAAGTTTCTAATCTGAAAATGTGAAAACCCTCACTGGTCTTTCCAAAAATACTAAATCCTTTACTAGAAACTATCGCTGACAATGGACTTATGACCCTTTTTCTTTATAAAACAAGAATGATAGGGTGGAAGCCTTTGGATCTAAAAATATTTAATTCCTCCTTCATAATATTTTTTCCCAAACCTGCTAACTATCTTTCTAAGGAAAATGACTATGTAAAAATAAAAATAATATCCAAGACCATAAATATAAACGCCTCGCACGCTACATCCCATAAAATTTTCTCTCAAGGTTAAATAATAATAAATTATTTGAAAAGTGGATCTATGGCCCTTTTCAAGAAACAAATGCAATAGGAAAAGGGCCTCGTGGCCACAGTACAATATTGCAAAAAAATGAACTATAAAATCAAGTTAGAAGCAAAACCATCACAACATTGGTAGAAATTAATAACACTCAATATATTTTGATAAAGGCTTTACAAATATCTTTCCAAATCAATCACGATAGTAAGGCCTTGTTGCTTCCTGCAAGAGATCCTTATTTTGAGTCATCAAAATAGGGCCCCCCATTGACAAGTTTTATAGCCATAGTTCACTCAGGGAAGTTATGAAGTTGTAAGTTCTTTGTTATTTTGTGTGGATTGAATAAATTCCTTCAGTAAACCTTGTTTTTTTGGTTTTTTTTGGATTTTGGGACATTTTTATTTATTTCCAAACTTTTTAGATTCTTTGATCCCTACTTTCTGAAATCAGAACGAAGAAATCCTTTTTTTGGTGGTAAGTTGAAGCCCGTTTCGCGATTTTCGATTTTCAACATTTCGGATCTTGGAAACCTTATCCTTTCAAATAAAAAACATTTCATTTTTTTTATTTTTGGATATTGGAAACTAGACACTCTGATTTCATTAAGATTATTTGGTTAGTTCCCGATTTCTGATTTCTGACATTTCAGATATCCTATTTTGGTGACATCATTTTAATTTATAATACTATTCTCCTTTCTGACTTCTAACTTTTCCTTTTAGAAAATAGAAACCCTACATGATTTCTAGATTGATTGTTTGTTTCTCGATTCTCGATTCTCGATTTTCAAAAGTCAGACGTGAGAGACTATGAAAAGTGAATATTTTCAAATCATGTATATTGTTTTGCTACCTAGATCTCAGTCTCCCATGCATACGAAATCTACAGCCAAGGTTCTTTTAGCCGTTTTCTTTTGGGTTTTTAAATTTCAAAGTTACGAGTGTTGTTTTACCATTTTTACCTATTCTTTTTCACTATGCTTGGGTTTTTTATTGTGCATTTTCTCTTTGTCCCAGAGCACGAATTTGTAGTATTGTGAAGATTTTCACCGCCTGGCCGTTTTTCCTATTATGTTTGAACTCACATTATTATCAAACATGGTTTCCAAGATCCAATCAGAAAAGGCACCTGAAACATCTAGGAACTCCAGGTCCAAAACAAATCATCAAGAGTAGAAGAAAAAATACCCCAACATCAGTGTTTTTACTAATACTAGTGGGTGCATATCTAATACCCTATATCTAGACTGGTCCAAAATTTACTCTTTTCTTTACAATGATGATCTTTCCTGTGTTACCCATGACTATCCTGCTTTTTCCAATATTTGTAGTTCTCATATTCATTGCATTGCTTCCAAGCCTCCTTTCATTCCCTATATAGATCCTGTCAAGTGGGCATTAGACCATGCCGACCCTAAGGGGCGGACCTTTCATGGCATAGAGAATACGCTTGTTGATTCTTTCCATCCTAATGTATTTTCTAGGGATTATGCTTTGGGACTTCCCAAAGAACTTCTCACGTCAAATTTTTTTAATGAATCTCTCTCCAGGTTCATTTACAAAGAGGTAGTCAAATCCTGGTTGGAAGATCCAACATTAGTCATTCCTGCCTAAATTCTGGCATATCCAATTTCCTGGTTCAAAGAACCTTTCGCATTATTGGAAACCATGATTTTTCTGTTATATGGGTTACCAAACTGTTCCTCGTTCAAAGTTAATGGTTTCCTATGCAGCACAATATTTTACTTATAGGTGATTCATTCAAATGGGTGAAAATTGTGTCCTGCAATTTACGAGATGAAATTGAGAAGTATCAAAAAACCTCGTCCAGGGTGAATCCAAACTTTTATATGTCTCAGTTTTTTATGGATGCATTCTGTGTGTATTCTCCTTTCCTGAATTTAAATTGGTTTTGAAAAGAGGAATCTCCACCTGTAACTATCTATTTATCCAATATGTGGGAATATAAATTCATCCCTCAAGTTTATGAGCTTTGTGACCTATTTATCAGGTCAATGTATTTTAAAGTTTTCAAGGTTGATGCTCCTGCATTCTCTAAAGGTTCTAGGGAATTAATTTCATTGTATGGCGACTGGTACGTAGGAGAATATTTCTATTAAATAAAAATTTGGGGCAGAAATACAGTTCACCTACTTCCCAAGATAGTTCCCGACCACATGGTGCTATAGGAATTTTTCTATCAAAGTGTCATTGATGGGGTTTTTCCCAAGCTGACTAAGAACAAGAAAAGGGCTTGGACCAAATTTACTATTTCTCTCGACTCTCTTGTGCTACATAAA
Organism: Pseudotsuga menziesii; assembly: GCA_001517045.1. Lineage (NCBI taxonomy): Eukaryota > Viridiplantae > Streptophyta > Pinopsida > Pinales > Pinaceae > Pseudotsuga > Pseudotsuga menziesii. The sequence goes on along the minus strand of LPNX010117228.1, from coordinate 32,910 downwards.
ATCAGTCACACAACTCTGTTGGGTAATGAAATATCTATTATGAACTTGGGAGAGGAATCCAAGAGAATGCATGATCCATTGTTTTATTTGGAAAACCTCTTTACACATGAGCATGTTATATTGCATTATGTTCATTAAAATGACCATGTGATTCCATGTTCTGAGAAGCCATAGAGTTTCAAGAAGCGATGAAAAAGACAATTGATCTGAATGTCAAGTCTCATTTGCACAAGTACCAGAAGGATCTTATGATAAGAACTCTCTATGAAAGGAAAGATAAACTTAAGATAAAACAATATATTTAGAAGGAGGAAAAATAAAAGGAAGGTAGAGAACAAGAAGCAAGATTTGCTACTACCATTGCTGCTCAACCCAAGGACAAAGGTAAAGGTATACTTGATGGCCCATCGATTCCTCGTCCTGGTTCAATGGAAGACACATTGAAAATAGGGGTAGAATTCAAGAGGATTCTTGAAAAAATCAGTTCCCAACTACAAACTCATACAGATACGGCTGGAATGCAGCTTAAGAAACAAAAGGTTCAAGTAAGCTCTGAACAAACTAATATGCAGGAAGAGCCCACAAAAAAAATACCAAGTCCTTTGCTCCCTATTGTGAAAAAAGAGCAAGCTGTGATGCAAGACCCTTGTAGTAGGGCTTTCACCCTAGCTATAGACCAGGAATGGATCCCTTCCATCTATAGGACAAAATGGTAGGGTTCCTATGAGAATGGAAGAAAAGAGAGAAATAAACAGAAAATGAAATGAAAAACCCCTCTGCACATAAGCTCCATAACTCTGCATACAACTATTAGGAAACCAAAAGACCTGCAAGTAATCAATGGAAACCTGCAAGACAGTGTTAATAAAGAAACCCACAAACAAAAAGTCTTAGAAAACTACAATCTACCAAAGCAAAAACATGAAAAGACAAGCATACCTTCTGGTTGGAATGGGCCACCATGCCCTAGCTTGGGAGAGCACCTCCCTTAGGAATGGGGAGCTATGGATCAAGGGAGGAATGGAGGAGAGGGAGGGTGAATGGCTTGAGAGTCAAATGGTCTCAAGGCACTCACACAGGTAGCATAATGATAGGGAGTGAAGGAGTCATTTGAGAGTGACACCAACCCCTTTATTTATACTTTTTCTCAAGATTTTTAGGGTTTTAAGCCTCGGGTTGGGGATTTAGTGCCTTTTTTGGGATTTTAGCCCCTTTTGCTCAATATTTAGCTTGTTTGGGGGTTTTAATCTACTTTGAGGGGTTTTAGACCCTTTTTGGCTTTAGCCCGTATGAGAGCTATTTTGGCTCTTTTTAGGTGTTTTTAAGCCCTTTTTCATATTTTTAAACATTCTTGAGGGTGTGGGGGTCAAATGGGGTCAAATGAGGGTCATACATAGATTTTTTTAGGTGGTTTAGGTCATGTAGAGCTCATTATGGGATTTTTTGGGTGAACATATTGCCCCCTGATTTGTGAGGGAAGGATCTCATCGTATGTCTAACGATCATCATAATATTTTCTTGGGAGAGGTGGTGCTTCTTGGGCTAGGGCATGGTGGATTTTGGTTTTTGTATTAATATGGTTCCCATCAATGTGTGAGATACAAATAATGTGTGACATGTATATGGGCGAGGTGGGAAACCCCATGCTCGTAACAATGTCAAAAGGATAATGTGATATAAGCTCTATAATACAAGAGATGGTCATGTACAATTGTTATTACAATAGTGGTTGCCTCAATGAGAGGCCAAATACAATACTGTTTTGAATAACTACTACATTGGACCCATGGAATTCTCATGGAATGCTATATCTTCATGGATAATGGTCTGCTATATCTGGAACAACACATAGTTTATTGACAAATATTCAGAGTCTTTATGGTACAAGTATACTACATCAATCATAAATATATATAGAAGAATGACTGGGGCTTCTAGAAAAGAAAAAACTATGCTTTAAGGGACTCATAGTGGTGGTATCAAGCATAGACTCTCTTGAGGTAGAGCCCATTACATGTTTCTTCAAGAGGTGACCATCTAAGATAGTGAAGAGGTATTCCCCCTTACCAAGATGAAGGTCGTTGGCAAGGCGGGGTGACAGAATGTGGTTTTTCACGGGAATAACTGATTCCACCCTTTGGTTTAAAGGGTATGGGGTAAAACCGGATGCAGTCTTACAAATCTCTCCATCATCATGTAATTGGTGCTGAGATAGATCAAGTGGATCTTCCACAGCCGATCAGACGAAAGGGAAACTGGTATTAGCAATCATGTAAATGGTATTGGTTGTGGTTTTGGTGGTATTTCCCCCAAACTCTATTGGAGGAAGAGGGGAAGGCCTGGAGACGGGAGGAGTCTTTCACTACAACAAATCCTGGAATTAGCATCCCATTTAGTGTCCCTTTTTACTGTAATTTTTTTTACATTGAGTGTTAAAACTAGACGCTAAATGGGACACGTCATGGAAAAAAATTAAAGTGTCTAAAAAAATGTCTTTTTTTGCTTCCTAAATAGCATCTATTTTTTTTCTCTAGAATAGCATCCAACTTTACTTCCTAAACAACGTCAAGGTTTGCTTCTAGAATAGCATTGAACTTTGCTTCCTAAACAACGTTGAGGTTTGCTTCCAAAATAATGTCCTACTTTGCTTCCTAGCGAGTGTCCACTTTTACTTCTTAAATGACACCACCGTTAGCATCATATTTTCATCCTTAATAGCACCATGTTAGCATCCAAATTAGCATCCAATATTGCATCCATTTTTTCTACCACTTTAGCATCTCATTTTGCACCATGTTTTACTTCCAAACATGTGCTAGTTGTTGCTTCCAAATTTGCACCAATTTTTACATCATGTTTTGATACCAAAATGACACCAAATATTTCTTCTATTGTTGCACCAAATTTTGCTTCCTATTTAGTGCCATGTTTTGCATCCAAAGTAACATCTTATTTTTCTACCATATCAACGCCATGTTTGGTTCATCATTAGTACCATGTGTTGCATCCTTTTTAATGCCTAGTTTCGCGTCTCCCATGTTTTGGTCACTAATTTAGTGGTTTATAGTATTTAAGGGATATTATAATATCATCAAGGCATGGAGGAATAGAACCACCAACCTCATTATTGTAAGGCAGATGCTCTTTCATTGAGCTAGAACCCTTTAAGAATTTGGGAACCTAACTTACAGAGTCCTCTATAATAGTAAAAAGGATTAATACACAACTTTGAGTATCTAACGGTCGACAAAGGATGATAGATTGTATTATCTTCAACATGGGATTGATTAGGTTCCTTGGTTCTCTATATATCATTTTCCTATGATTGTAAAGTTTCTATCATTACAGTACCAACATCTACATCTTGTGAGGTAGTAACATCACCTTTTTCCTGTGGTCGGGTGGTATCATGGGCCTAATATGATCGAGTGTCATCAACTGGTTGAGCCCTCTATAACTGAGAAAAAAAATTTCCTCAAGTCCTAATTCTATTGTAGTCCTACTCATTCCTTTAAGTTGTTGACTATCATCAACCCATCTACTAAAACAATTTATTGGTTGCCCACTTTGAACTGTTCAGTAAATAGAATCCAATAGGGATGAAGCAGAAGTACTTTCAATATTACTCTCTACTACAAACCTATCATTCTCTGCAATCATAGACACATTACATTATATATGTCCGATCAATTGAAAAAGGCAATAGGAATTATGTTGATGTCTTTACTCTCGAGACTAGTTATTGTCAAATTGCCACATTTGGACTTGTTAAATAAGAAAAGTTCACAAATTCTAAATCACAAATCCTAGCACAAATAAAAAGTTGTATAGATCTGTAGATTCCTAGTATGGGAGATCTGGGTAACCTTTACCACAACTTTTATGCACAGCCAAGCAACCTTCATATTCCTTAAACCTGGCCTAAGCTAGCACAACCCTAGTGGAATCTTGGAAAAGTTACATGTTCTACATCTTCATCTAACTAAAAATAGAACTGGTATTTCACCTTCTATATGCATGGCTGCAAATATTATATACCTTAATGAATATTAGACGGTTTCCAGTTGTTCCGAGATTATTCCCATCGCCTTGTAAAACTGGTGTTTTTAAAAAAGTTCTAAATATTCTAATAAAAGCACAAAATACTGTATGGCTGATTAATGTTCCACAAAATATAGAACAATTGAGTACTTATAGTAATATTTGTAGAATATTCTTGAAATGAAGAGACCAACAAGAATACGCAGTTTCCTTCCATCCAAATTCTTTGCAATGGTGTTATTGCACGATCCGAATCTGACAAATTCAAGGAAATGTAAAGAAAAGGGACTATGTAATTAATATCCATGTAGAGTTATTCCACTCACCCATTTCATTTTCAAATTTTCTCTTTGCAAAATCATCTTGAGAAGTTTAAATAGTAATACATTGGTTAATAAGCATTTTGGAGGATAAATCCCTACCAACATGTACAATGAGAAGAAGATCAATCATAATAGAAAAAATACAAGATTTAATATCTAACCTTCTCACATTGATCTCTGTTACTTCAACTCTACATCTAAGAGAACGTAAGAAATCAATAGCCTTGCCTAGCTCCACCCCTCACCCCTTAAAACAGAAAAATAAAGGTAATTTTTAAAATAAAAAAGGCTTTGCAGAGAATGTGTTGAAACAAAACAACAAGATTATTTGCATAAATATAAACATTCATAGGTTTGTACACCAAGTTAGTTCCACTTATTTCCTTCAAAATCCTAACAAGTCTATGCACATTCATCATCATATTTCTCACAAATAAGGCCAAGACTAGCCATCTGTGTACACTGTCACTAGTATAAAATACATTGCAATGGAGCAAAATGCATAATATAATTGAATTGACTTTATTGTCAAGGAAAGAATGTATTGAAGGTAGATTTACTTTCAATTTTTAGCCCAATAATTTAATATTGAAATTTCAATCAGAAGCTTGAAATGTTAGCTTGAAAAGGCTTAGATAATCTTTAGGTAAACCATTTTCATTCTGAACATCTAGAACAAATCATACCTCAGTATTCTTGTTGATATGATCATAAATTATCCTCATCTAGAACGGTACCCCATCCCAACCTTAATTCAATGCCTATAAGTTAGAACTAATAGAGATTTAGTTCATATTGATATTTTTACCTCAATCTAAAGTGAGCTACCCAGTCTAAAATTATGTTTCTACTCTTCCATTACTTTTCAAGTTTTCACATATCAACGTAAGTGACATTGGAGTCATCACACCCTATACCTTTTTAAAGTTTAAATGATTGACAAACTTGTGAGCACTTTGTTACTCATATTGCATTGATTACATATCAGAACATAACTGAAAAACTAGACTTTCATTAAACACAATTTTCTTCATATAGTATATTTATTATTTCTAGCTACGGTAATGAAAAAAAATATGGAGCTGGATTGTAAATTGAAAACTATCCATTGACCCTACAAAATTCATGCATGCAATAAAGAATAATACCACCACAAACCTGTGTGGCATTTTCCCACATACCATTAAGAATATCATGCAATGATCCCATTGTTACAAACTCATATGCAAGCACATGAAGGCTGCCCTCAACACAATATCCAACAAGTTCCAATACATTTTCATTTTTTAATCTTGAGATCATGGACACCTACAAGCATATTTAAAATAATATTACAAAATCCATGTGACCAAGTAAAAGTAGATATATGGGATTAATATTTATTTGTTGACATATTAGAATTAAAAGGAACAACAAGATAGGTGAGCTTAAAATAAAATCCTTTTAGTTTAACATTAGAATGTCTTACATGTGCAAGGAATTCTTAATCGAGTTGCTTGCTCATGTCAAGCTGCTTAATGGCTGTAGTATGACCTGACCATAGGAATCCTCTCCAATCAACGATTTTGGACCAAAGTTATTTGTTGCTTCTTTCAATTCCTTTATAGGAATCTGAGGTACTTCAATGAGTAGAGGCAGTATGATTTGTCCATCCTTACTAGTTTCTGCACCCTTGTGACCCCCATTGTTACCTGCAATATCAATTCACATAATCATGAGTAAAAAAAAGAGATCATGAACCATATCTATTGAGTTCCTTTTAAGGATAACAGTTTCAAAATGAAAATCTCATGTTTGGCATCCATGAGAACTTGAGTTAAAGTTGTGTTCTCAAATATGCTTAGTGTTGTATCAATTGGGTCAAGGTGCAAAGACAACCATACAATATCAAATATGTCAAGATGAAAAGAGTAAGATACAACTATAAGTAAGTCTTATATTAAATTTACTATATAAGTCTTGAATTGAAACTTTCAACAGAGATTTGACACGTTGGATTGTTGTGATATTCTTATCACTCCTTACCAATCTGATTGCAAGGCATTATTTGAAGGTGAAGTCCATAATTTTAGGGCATATTCTTCATTATCATGCCTCTTGGTAAGACAATAAGGAAGGTAGTGGCCCGCACCAGCATGGAAGATGGTTTCGACATAGAGGTATACACATTAATTGTTTTCATTAAATTACTTAAATTTCCTATGTGTGATTTCCTATTCACTGAATTATGGACTAGTACAAAACATAACAAATTCTAGAACCTCAAGACCTTAATTACTCACAACTAGAACCTTCTCAAATCTAGCCATTAATAAACTTATTTTGGTGTTTTGGTTCAATTTAAAATGCAGATTGTTCAGAATTAGACATGGAGTCAATTTCAAGGCTTCAGTTGACTTAGGCTTGATTCCGTTGCCCCTCCATCCAATACTTGTATGCTATCATGAACAGTGTTGAACAAAAACATTTGATTGTAGGACCCTGGTTATGCTAGCATTTCTAACTTTCTTGGTATGCAGGATTTTTTTTTAATGTTTTCTGAGTTATGTATTATTTTTTCTTAGGTTCCCAATCCCCATCATTCTTACATCTCTCAAGCTTGGATTGTTGCCCTCTCTCTAATTGAATTGAGTTATTGGTTGGTTATATGGTTATATATATGGTTGTATGTCTATTATAGCCTGGTTTTGCTTAGTGGCTTCCTTTTGTGCATATAACACTAAGTAATTCTCTCATGGTTCTAGTTTTTCTTCAAGACTATATCTAGTTACTACATCCTACACTATGCATAAGATCACGTGGATGCCCAAATATGGTTGTCACATAGTCGAAGTAGTTTTCATGTATAATGAAGTGTTCTCTAAATCAATTTTATTGAAAATATATCATTTTTTCATGTAGTTATTAAAGAATGCTCAATTGTTTAAAATTGTAAAACAATGGAAGACCAATATTTATTTTTTGCATTTTATTTTTGTGAAAAGGTTTCATTAATTTATACTTTTGAATTGAAGTAAAATTATTTATATTTCCCTTCATCTCCAAGAATAAATTCCCTTCGAGTTGAAATCAAGACTCACCCTTCAAAATTGATCACTGCCCATATACTATTTTTCCACACGCATACAAGAAATGCATAAATCTACTACTGGGTCTGTCAAGTACACTGACAACCTAGAATTGCATTCTAATAACACAAACATGCATCATAAAATTTTACCATTATAATCAAGACACTGATATATTTATTTGATTTGCTAAAAAAAAATATTTAATGTAGCAAGTGCAACTAAAGAACCTATATTGGCTATATGATGGCATTAGGCAAGGAAATCGAGCTTGTAGACTGTACTGTATCTTCAATTTGTCAAAAAAAGTTGTATGGACATCAACCAGGCTGTACATACTATGAAATTCAATTTGGTTGTTGTATTAATCATTGTACAAACTATACAAATGCAGGGAAAAGTTTACTGTATTTTCCTGTAGTAGATTTTAGTTTAGAACTAATGTAAAAGCAGTAACAGGTTTTGCAGTCAATGCACTCAGTTTTTGTTTTGATTTTAACAGTGAATTATCAAGTATGTTGTACTTTTGTTTTCCTGCTTAATAAAAGTGATGTGGTTTAGGACAGACCTGCGAATGTTAGTTATATAGTCTATAGTATGTTTTAGTAGGTTTTAGCATTATTAGAGCAGCATTTTTTATGTTCAACTATATTGTAGGTTAGAGATTCTTACCATGCAAATTATGCTTACCATGGTCTAAGAAAATTAACAAGGTATCAAAGCCATATTTTTGAGAGGCAATTTGTCGGGGGTAGAGAGTTCTCAGGAGGTTTCAGTGCAGTATGTCCAAGCTTCACTGATAGAAGTAGAATTGTGCTAGTGATTGGCACATGGACTTGAGAAAGGTTGTAGGATGATAAGCCCTTATTGATGAAATGAATGCAGAGTGTATCTTGTTTGAAGAAGTTGCAATGATGGCAACTCTCAATATGTACGAGTCACTTGTTGGAGGGAGCCTCCAACTTTATGCCATGGAAGTTAAGATTGTAGAATCTCCTAAGAATGCCATTGAATATTGTTGTCATTATTAGTGGAGGCTTGGTTCAGATGATTCACCCACTATAGGAGAGAGACAATGTATGTGATTTTTATTGCTGGAGATTCTCACCATAACCTTGAACTATAAATTTAATGGGGTGCTTTGTTGCTTGTGGTATTATTCTGAGGCAATCGTGGCTAGCATTTTTGTGCACCATGGTCCAGTGGTCTTGGCGTCCATTAAACTTTAGTGTTGTGTAAATTTTTTTTAATTGCTATTACACTGCACTTGTGTTATGGGTGATCCCAATCCGTTCTATGGTGGAGAGTCGAGGTCTACAAATTGTTGGCCTCTGCATTGTGTAAAGGAATGAACTTCTTGCAAAAGTCTTATTTTCTCATTCCAAAGTATTGGAAGATAGAGCCACTATAGAAGACCACAAGAAGAAATATTTTGTGGGATTCCTACTCGATAGAGACATTATGATGGATATATGGAGCTAGAATTACCATGAATAAACTTGTTTGTTTGATGTGTTAATAGATGTCACCAACGAAATAGGATGTAATGGCCTTTAGATTAATTGTTGGTGAATAGTTATTGTGCACAACAATATGAGAAGTCACAGATTTGTAAAACAATATTCCCCTAATTAGTCGAAGAGCCGAGGTTATTGTTTGACTATTGTAAGAACTGCGATCTGGAATAGAATATCCCATCTATCAGAGAAATGGTGGGGCATGTGCTACTGATAAAGTAGTGTTGTTGCATGTGATTGAAGGCTCAAGAATACCGCATTCTGCGTGTAGAGAATAAAGGTGGCATGATTGAAGGTATAATCCCAAAGATGTAAAAATAGGAGGTATCTTTTTATCTCATGATTAAATTGTAGAATTGAAGCAACTAAACACATTTTATTTTTAATATCATGGAAGGAATTATTTCTTATGTTCACAATGAAAAAAAAAATTAGTGGATTCATACATGAATGAATCAAATAATCTCGATGGGTCCAATTACCTGAATGGAAAATTTAAGATCTAGACATTGTTAGAAGCAATAATGACCTGTAACATTGCTTTTGGAAAAGAAGACAAACTTCAAGCCCCTACCAACTTAGTTCAGGATTGGGTGGTGAAAACGCGAAGTTGGGTAACACTTCCATGAGAATCTCTAGTGCCTGAGAAACATAGCGAAAGTTATTCGGCCGAATAACATTTTTATTCAGCCGAATAACTATAGTTATTTTGTCGAATAATTGATCCTTTATTCAGCCGAATAACGTTTAACAGTGAACTATTAAAATTGACGAAGACATCGAATTTTTTTTTGTATTTGGTTTTTCAGACGAACAACCTTTGTTGTAAATAACGGTTCCGTAACGAAAAATTATTATTCAGTCGAACAATTATTTGGCTGAATAATTGTTCGGTCAAATAATTATTCGGCCAAATAACCTTTGAAACCTAAAACCTGCACAGTTTTCATGTTTCTCCATTTTTGGAAGGTAAAATGGATGTCTTACACTACAAATCAACTGTCGGACTTGATACAATTAGTTTCGTTGTTGAATCTACTTTCCGTAGGTATAGATTTTGTTGTGTATAGGTGAGATCTGATATTTTTAATTTTTTTGTTTCTTAACATGTGTCGATTTTCATTTCATCTCTTTCAAAATGTGGTGAAGTGAAAAAGATATAACTTCAAAAATACACCACCAAAAAAATTGAAACAAATATGGTGTCTTTAATTGGAGTGTCTACTTCAAAAGGTTGTTCGCAGATTTTAATTTTTTATAGTCAATTGAGAGAAAAGTAGCACAACCAAAAACATGTTGAAAATAGACAAGGTTTCCCCATTGATCGAATTCAAAAAATATTATAATTAGTATATAGATCCGTTGGTTACAAACTTATAGTCATCCTCTAGTATATTGTGTTTATGTTGTCGTAGCATATTTTGTTTTTGCAAAACACAAGTTTAACAATGATTTTAGTCCTTTTATTTTATAAGGACACACTATCAAACATTTGCCAAAAAGACATATCAAAGCTCATTAAAAAAATTGAAAAAATTATGAATAGAAAGCTAACATAATTCTATGAATGTTTTTTTTTACTTAAAACTGAAATTCTAAACAAAAATATCACTTTTGTTCGCCCAAAGTTGAAAAAAATGAAAAAAACAAATTTATTTTCTCATAAGACCCCCCAAAATAGACACCCATCTTCATGGATTCACCCGGCACCAATCCTTGGATTGGTAGTGGGTTTTGAGGCACCATGCGGGGAGGTCCTTGCAGTGGTGGGTTGGGTTGGGCTTGTTTGGCAGCGTGCTGGGCCTCATTTTGAATGGCATGATTAGCGTGAGCCATGAGGGGACACTTGAATGTCTAATGCCCATAAACATCATAGAGTGTGCACGGTTGGTTTGTGTGCAAAGGGGCATTGCGTCTTGGTGCATTCTATCGTGGGGGTTTTTGGGCTGGTCGATTTCCTGCGTCATTATTGGGAGGGTTTGGTTGCTGACCACCTCTTTGTGGTTGGTTATTTCCTTGGTTGTGGGGCCGATTATTTAGAGCTTTCTCTTGTTGATTGTTGGGGGTAGGCTGGTTGGGACAGTTTTGTTGTGCGAACACTTGTCCCAACGGAGTGAGTGGAGCATGGGTGTGGGATTGAACTGGTTACAATGGGAGTGCATAGTAGATTTTTGGGGGTGGTGGTGCTACAAATGTGGGAATTCTCCCCACATACCACTGTGTTGTCCAAGCCATGGCCTGGGCCTACTGCGGTGGCATAGACTATGCATAGGAAGTTGTTGCTCCACACTGAGACATGATTCTAGGATAGCCCGGGGCTTGGTTTTGGTAAGAAACATTAGCAATGTTGCCTGATTGTGGTGTAATGATAGATGGCATTGGTTGAGGCTGTTGCTGTTGGGAGACCGATCCTATGATGTCATCCGCAGCATGGGATGCCCCCGGTGCATCATGATATGAGGTACTCGGTCGAGGAGAGTCTGGAATTATGGTGTACAGGTATCCAGACTGAGCATAGATAAGGTCAAACTGTTGGGCCTTCAGTATGTCCTCTTCTTAGGATTGGGGATGTTCATATGCGATGTCTTTTTCTATGGGCAGGAGCAAATTCTTAAGGAACTAATCCAAGAATATCTTGTCTTCAAGTTGGATTTCGCATAGGCTACAGCATTTCCGCCACTCATGGATATGGTTAGTTATATGAGTAGCATTGTTTTGATAGCAAGATATTAGGATCTCCTCCCCCTCGTCATATCTGACAAGCAGTTGGAAATACTGTAGGAACATGAGGGCTAAGGAGTTGAATTCTGGGTACTTGGCCTGCGGTAACTCAATGTAACATTTGGCCACAACACCTGTAAGGGTGCATTGGAATAGCCTCAGCATGATGGACTCATCTACGATGCTATTGGATAAGCACCATAGATGGAATGTCATTATGTGGTTTTGGGGACATTCCCCTGCTTTGCCTTCAAACTTGGGGATGTCTAATGGCAGCTTAGTTGGCATTGGAGTCCAAAAGGCTTGATCACAAATGGGGTCATTTGTTAATCTAGACAAGTCAGGAAAGTTAAGGTGAGCCATGGATGGAATATTTGACCCCAGGTTGATGTGGGATGGGGCTGCGATGGTGGTGTGGTTTGTAGGTGCATAATGCATCTGAATGGCTGGGGGTGCCTATGGTGGCAATATTGTGGATGGGCCAATGCCCCCAAATGTTGTGGGATGGATAGTGTGGGTGGAAGGAACATTTCCCCCATGCATGATAGTAGGGGCAATGTAAGTGGATGGTCCACTGACCCCCTATGTGGCAGGAGGGGCAGTGTATGTGGAGGGGCAGTGTGTTGCAACTAGGCCAGCTTGGCTAGTCACTATGGGTGGTGGTAGCTGACTAATGACAGTCTACATGACTGTTCTTGGGCCACTTGCTAGGTTGTGGGTGACAGGTTGTGATGTGGACATGGGTCTACTTGCTATGGCTATGCCGAAAAATGGATTCAGATTTGCACTAGCCATGGGGCTTGATGGTGCTGTATGGAGGTCTGGTTCAAACTGATATGTGTTTGAATTAGAATCAAAGGCTGTGTGGCCTTCTGATGGTGTGGGATATTGCTGAGAACGGTTTCAACGCTGTTGATTGAGTGTTCGAAATGGTGGTGGTTTTCCTCCTAGGCATGAGGAAGAGTGTGGAGGATCAATTGTATTTTTATGTATGAAACTGGTGGGAATGATGTTTGGAACCTGGTTTCGGTGGCTTCATATTAGCTGTAGGTGGTCACTTGGCCACTGAGACTGCAAGAATACAGTGGTTGGCCTGCTCCTCACTGGTGTTTCTACTCAATTGGAAGGGGTCGTTGCCCATTTTGCTTGGCAATTCTTCTCAGCCACTAGCTACTTTGGGGTTCCTGTGGTACTCCTCACAATGAGTTTTTGGGTAGAGCCCAAGTACTTCCCATATTTGAAGTGATTAGGGACTTATGTCCTCAAAGACCGCAGATTGGTTGTACTTAGTGTAAATTGGTAAATTTTAAGACTTGTAATATCCCTCTCCTATGCCCTGGAATATTTTGTAAATTTTGCATATGATTGTATTAGTCTCGGTGAGGGCTCAAGGCCAAGGCCCCACCCAAGACAACACCTTGTGGCTTTTAAAAGGTTAGCAGTCTAAGTGAAAATACTTAGATGATAAAAATACAATGACACAACTTAACAAAAGGCTGACTAATGGATAAAAATTCATCCCAACTCA